>CM061921.1:358417223-358613845 GCA_031002005.1 Vandiemenella viatica
GTTTATAACGAATCCAACATGATGTGACTAATTGAGTTTGTTTCCCGTCTCTTCGTCGGTGTATTAATTTTTAATGTCTGCCTGCTTCGATGAACGGAATTTTTTTATGGTTTTCCCTACCTTCATCGGTGAATGTCTCTCGGTTTCAATGAAAGGATTTCACCATTGATGGGTTTTTGAGGCTACGAATTTTGAAAGGAATAACGTATGTGTGGTTTTGCTATACTTTATCACAATAATTTCATTTTTTAAACTTTTTAACGTCTCTCTAACAACCTGGCATTTTGAGATGGGGAAAGGATGGGGAGCAAGGAATGGGAAGGAATTCGGCCATGTCCTTTTGAAGGAAGCATCCCGGCATTCACCTGGAGTGATTTGGGGAAACCATGGAAAACCCAAATCTGGATGCTCCTCGGAAACGCCGTCCTCTCGAATACAAGGTCAGAACGCTAAAACAGGTACTTTTTTTTAACGTCTCTCTAACAACGTGGTCTTTAGAGACGGGGAAAGGAATGGGAATGAATTCGGTCATGGCCTTTTGAAGGTAGCATCCCCGGCATTCACTTGGAGACACACAATTTCATTACCCCTAATTTTGAAATTTGTCCTGGTGGAGGAACATCAAAGAGGCACCGGCTGCGGGATGTAATCAGCCATATGCTATATGGAAGGCTTTAAACAGACTAAGAACTGAAGTGTCCCGATGTAAATATAATATTTAAAAAATGGGGGTACACTAATGACAACGATCTATGTGAATGTGGTGAGCTTCAGAACCCACAACATCTTCTGATATGCAGGAATCTCCCTGAAACCTGCAATATCGACGACCTTTACAGGGCAAACGAGAAGGCCATCAAGATTGCGGAATTCTGGTCACATTCTATATAATTGTGTTTATAGTTAATATTAATTAATTAATGTTATTTGTTTTTTCAACTTGTTATGTCCTGGACACGAGAAATATAAATAAAAATATAAATACCCCTAATTTAATACATCCTTTAAAATACACGGACTGTAGGTGACACTCGTGAGTTATATTATATTGTTCATAATGAAAAAGTGAGTTTGTTTCCCGTCTCTTCGTCGGTGAATTAATTTTTAATGTCTGCCTGCTTCGATGAACGGAATTTATGTTAACAGCGAGGTCTTTAGAGACGGGAAGGAATTCGGCCATGGCCTTTTGAAGGTAGCATCCCCGGCATTCACTTGGAGTGATTTTGGGAAACCATGGATGCCTGGAACCTCCGTCCTCCCGAATGAGAGGCAAAAACGCTAAATAATTTCATGAAAACAGGTACACATAGAATTTATATCTGGAGTTTATGACGCTTTTTTTCCCGTTAAAAGGAAACATTTATGCTTTTCGACTTATTTTTTTAGGCGTGGAAATTACGTAACTTTACGGCTTTTTCACAAAACACTTAAACACCGCGGCCGGACTCGAACCGGCAACCTTCGGCACTCTAGCCCCAACACTGCCGAGGTCGTTTTAATGTGGACTTTTTTTTTGTTTTTAGTAAAATTGCAATGATTTATGCTTAAGTACCGAAGAAATTGGACGCCCTAATTTCTTTGTCCGCCAGCTATGCTTTCACAATGGTGGATGGCCTAGCTGTATCGCTCTGTAATGGAGCCATTTCGTAACCTGTCGGACTCCCGAAATATTTCACGCATATTGGTACACCCGCTCCATCTAGCGGCAAATGTCTTCTGCCGTGTGCTGACCTCTAGCGACAGTTATGCAAGGCGAACGCGCGATGTCTCGGATGAGCAAGTTCACACCTGTCGCAACGCGGCCGGACTCGAACCGGCGACCTTCGGCACTCTAACCCCTACGCTACCGATGTCTGTTCACGTAAAAAAATCGCTTAAGTATTTTTCACGATACAAAATATTTTACTGTGTGTCGATAGTAGCCAAGATGTCCAGTGCTTGCTTAACAGGACGCTAGGAATACATATTTCGTCACGCTTAGTAAACAGAGATAACAGTGTACACATTTCGCAAAGCGCGCCGGAAATAATGCCACCGAACGCCATCTAGCCGCCACCAAATGAACTAGAAATTAAGCCCTTGGGAGATGGTGCCATCTGTGCGGCCGATCTGTGAACTAACGGCGGCCATCTTGGCCACACCAAACGGTGGGCGGCAATCTTGACCGGGCGGTGCGCTCGGCGGCCATCTTGACCACCCCAACTGTGACGTCACGCGGACGAGTGGAGTCTCTTCCGGGGCCGGCTTAAGATCTTTTGTCCTAGCTCTCTTATTACAACACTACTGTCCCAGGAGTGCTATTTCCTGTTTGTTGTATGTCAGGAGGCGCTTGGGGGCCGGCGAGAGGGGGGGCGAGCCAATTTGCACATAAGTAGTATAATTAAGCAATGAGACTGCTGCTCCTGTGTCGACTTGTAGGCGCAGAGGCTTGCCATTGACCGTAACGTCAATAAAAAGTTTGGATGCAGTGGAAGTGTCTACCTGATTGATATCCATAGGTGCGCCGCTCAACCTGTCTTGGTAAGACCCTGGGCGGCGAGAGCCGGGATTGGCATTGGTGGTGTTGGTGCGGCAGACGGACGCCAGGTGTCCTTCCTTGCCACAACGTGAGCATTCAGCCCAACGATCCGGACAATTTTCCCTCTCATGTGCTGAATAACAGGCGGGGCAGGAGGGCAGGCGGAGCGGGCTGCGGCGTCGGCGCTGCGGGATCCGCTGCTGCTGCCGAGACTTGGTGCCCCTGCCGGAACGGGCCGGTTCGATGTCCTTCTGAGGAAGCGGTCCCCGGTTGTGGTGTCGGGCGGAGCGCGACTGGGAGCTCTGGATGGCGGCGACGTCCTCCGTGTCCTCTACGTCGGTTCGGATTGCGGCCACATCTCCCAGGACTCCAGGCGGCGATCTGCGGCCGTAGATATTTCGAATTTGTAGGCAAGTTCGATGACCTGTTCCAGGGATGGGTCCTCTAACTTGAGGGCGTCATGCCGGAGTGCGGCATCTGGTGCAGCCTGTATGATGTGATCACGCACCATGTCGTCGGCGTAGGATTCGTGGGAACAACGAGTTTGAAACTTACATTTTCTGCTAAGGCCTTGGAGTTCGGCCGCCCACTGGCGATACGTCTGATCGGGCTTCTTCCGGCATTGATAGAATTCGACGCGGGCCGCGACGACATGGTACCGGCGTCTGTAGTATGCATTCAGTGTCGTACAGATGGTCGTGAAGGTGAGGGTGTCGGGGTCTTGTGGCTGAAGTTTGGTGAGCAAGACATACATCTTCGATTGGTTCCAGGAAAGGAAATATGCACGTTGGTCTTCTTCTTTGGTTATGTGGTGAATTGCGAAGTGTTGTCTTATGCGCTTCTCGTAGGTCTCCCATTCCTCGACGTCGTCGTTGAATGCTGGGAACGGAGGCGGGGCCGTGGGTTGGCGGAGATTCCTGACTTCCGCAATCAGTTGTCTCTGAGATTCTGCGAATTGCTGCTGCATTGCTGTCTGAGATTCTGCGAATTGCTGCTGCATTGCTGTGAACTGATGTAGAAGTCCTTGGAGGAACTGTTGCCATTCCGTAGGTGCTGCTGGCGTAGCCATGATGGTCGAGAGTTCTTATCCCAACCTTGTCGCCACTGAAGTGAACTACACTTAATGGTTCCTTGAGGTTTATTACTCTGTACACAAAACAACTGGTAAACAATAAACAAATGTGGGTACAGTTATCAGATGACCGTCGAGAATTTTAGCCTGATCCTGATCCGGGGTAGAGAGAGACGGCTTCTACTTCTCGCGAACTTCCGGTGGTCTTCTGTAGTTGACGCTGGTTCCGCGGTCAGGCCGGAACTGCCGGTGGAGCTGTCGGCTACGCTTATATAGGCGGCCTGGCGCAGGAATTCCGTTGTGTGGTAGTACGGCGACCTCTGTAAGAAAAGGTCCCACTTAGCCTCTAGATGATTCTATTTATTTTCCTGGTTTGTTTTGATGCCTCTGCGCCTGTTTGGAGTCGTATATGTATCCCGGCGTGCAGGCGCGTTGTGTGTAAGGTATGCCTGGCAGGGGCCTTTACTGGCAGACTGAACAGGTTCCTTTGATAGGTCAAAGATAATGCTAAAATTAAATTTTAAAAAGTAGCTGTCACAAAAAAACTGTACCTGATGAAAAATTCTACTACATATCTGAATTCAGTATACAAAAATGCACTAGATTCACCAATCAGCTTTCTTTTGAAGTAAACCTCGTCGACCAGTGTTATTTATATAAAAAAGTATTCCATGTCCTTTCCAATTGCAAATAGTATTTCCTTGTCAAATTTCCTGAAGATCGGTTCAGCTGTTTAACGTAATAGACTGTGTTACTTTGTCATTTATAATAATAGCATAGATTAACTTCACCGCCGCGACCACTTGGAGTCGTAAAGGGGCGAGCGTCGATCTGATGCCCTGGCATCGTCAGCGCGATGCATTGTGATGAACAAGCAAGATAGTAGAATTTACTTCTCTAGCACTACAGCCAGAGATATGCTATATACACAGCAAATTTCCATAATAGTGAAGGGCATGTTGCACCATCGGTGGCGCGGCAGACCCAGCGACGTCACGTGGTAATGCCTTAGGCCTCTTTTCCACTAAGCGGCTAGCCGCGCGCGACTCCTATTTATTCGGTTATGGCATTAACCATACCCATTGACGCGACCGCGACTTGCAAAAGAACACGCGAATCGAGCAACCGCGCGCGACCCAAAATGTTCATAAAATTACGCCGCAATACACACTGCGCGACTAGCCGCTAGCGACTGACCGCCTCCGGCGCCATTGTTTCCAGTACGCAGAGTGACGTGAGTGAAAAAAAGACGTGTTTTTTGTGCAAGACAACATGACGCTAGACACAAATACGGAAGATTTCATAAGAGAAATTGAGTCTTTGCCATCGATATGGAATATGGAGAGTAGAATATTCTGACCGAAATTTGCTCAAGCCGGCTTGGGAAGACTAGCCAAGCTGGGTGGGGCATCCTTGCACTAAATCTTCATTACTGCCACGCCTTTCCCGTACAAAATCATGGAAAATCAACGTAACTTTAACAATGTCTATACACAAATCTATGCCTGTGTTTAAGCTCTGTGAAATATACGCCATTTATTGGCCACTATCCCAAATGTACACTCGATGTATCGCCTTGCTCTACACAACCTGTAGTTAAACACGCTTTTTTTGGATAAAGTTTGCCCACTATAAGGACGCAGAACTTTATCGGTTAATTTGAAAGCATCATCACCGACGAAAACATAAGGCATCGGTGTGTACTTTATTGATGAAATTGGCGCATTTTCTGAAATATTTAGTTCATTCTTGGTCAGTTTTTTAAAATAATAAATAATAATAATAAATGCGTCACTGCATTTTCAATGCAAATAAATTTATATTTAATAGAAAAATCCTTTTTTGTTTTCTTTTTATTAACAAGTAAATACATGTTACTTCTTCTACATCCATTTTGAAAATGAGCTAGTTTGTGTAATACAGTCGCGCGCGCAGCCGCTACAACAGTCGCTACAAAACTAGCCGCTAGCGACTGCGGTCGCCCGCGACTAGCCGCTTAGTGGAAAAGCTGCCTCCGTCCCTGTCTAAGACGGCAGTAGCAGTGTAGTCTTGTAGCAACAGTATGAAGCTATGAGTCTGTTTTCCTTCTAACTCTTTCCTTACCGTCTCCATTTTAAGTCTATGCAAAAACCAAGTCCGTAATTACCACACGTGTTGTTCTTCGAGTCCTTTATCAACGATGCTTAATGAGCTCGAGGGCTTCTCAGCACAATGTCTTTACAGTTAATCATCAATACTATTGTTTGATGTTTCCTTATCTGCGGGTGCTTCCAGCACATCCTATTCCAATTCTGATGGTGTTTTCAAGATTTCTTCTTCACTATTTTCTTTTATCTGCTTCCTTGCCCTCTTTGTCTCTCTACAACCTATATACACTTCCTATCAGCGATCTTCTCATAGGTCACCTAACCTTGTTTCTACCCAAGAGCGCTTACTTTTTGCGTTACTCCGTCCCCCATTCTCACTGCATGCTCCAGCCATTGCAACCCTTACTTCTAATGCGTCAACCTACAAGTTCCTCCTGATGTTTTCATATTCGATGGTATTATTCCTATCAGGAGCCTCATATCGGATGACTGTTGTCTGCTCAACTCTTCCTTCGTTCATGTTCTGAATCATATGTCAATATTGTTTGGTTGCACGCTCTATACAGCAAGATCCTTCCCTGTGTCCCTCCTACTTCCACATAACATTCTTAATCGATTAATAGAATGATCCATTGATTACTACATCTGCTGCACCAAGCCATTTACTTTCTAGGATACAAAACTTTCCAACCATTTAGTACAGTAAAGAAATAATAGAGGGAATATCCAGTGACACCAGAGAACATTTAAAGCTTTAGTTTCATGTCATCTTATCGCGCTACGCCACTACTTCTTGACTAATACGCATATCCAACAAGTAAATCCAATGAGTTTGGTCCTTTAAGTAAGCTGTCGAAGAAAATACCTATACGATATGACAGGCATCAACAATTTCTTTTGTTATATCTCTGATGTAATTTGCTTCGTAAGATTGTAACTATTAGTCTTCCCTTTCAGATGTTTGGACGGTGCACCTAAGCAAAGAAAACAATATTTTTGCGATCACTGTGTTGTTCTGAAGCAATTTTATTTATAGCTCCGTCAGACAGCTTACAGGCCAAGATATAACTATGTGTTATATAGCTTCATTACAACTTACAGAAACACAGCTCTCTGCCTGCGTTTCTTGGAACGACGTGCCTCAAGTGAACCTGCTTGCCAGGTTCATCAGAACCGCCAATACTAGTTACAGGTGGTAAGCAGAATGCTCTTCCTTTTGGGTAACAAAGACGAGCAGCGGGGAAAGGAACACACCAACTTCCTTCCAGATTAATCATCATCCGGTTAAACCACCTTTCTGGTGACTAAGGGGTTAAGGCGTCTGATTGGAGAACGAAAAGTCCCCTGTTCGAATCCCCGTCGCGGCGAGGATTTTCATAAACACTAAAACCGACCTTCACCTTTGAAACAACTTGCTGTGTAATGTGATGTACACTAGAACACTTCCGTGGTTCGCCTTCCACGTTAAATAGTCAATGTAATTTCATACACATACACTCCATCGGCGGGTATGAAAATGATCAGAGTTGAAATTCTCTACAACAGCTGGTAAAATGGCCACCACAGTGCATTAGTGTTGTTCGTTTTTAGTATTGTTGAGTGAACGACGTCAGATACTGAGCGATCATTGAGATGGTCACGGAAATGAGCATGATAGAGTTTGAAAACGTCCTCTTCATTTGACCGGCTGACCGAATCGTGCTATATACATATGCGTGGTGCATTTGCCTCACGATAGAATACAACAGTTTTATGACAATTGTTTTAAAAGATTCAATGCGTACAGTCCTGAGGAGGTACAACGTCATACTAATGAGTGGATTCATACTGGAAATTTCTTTGTAAATTTGACTGAATTTTGCAGTGACAGATGACATCACATACCCTCTCTCCCCGCAAAGTTTCGTTTAGTTTTCTCCGCCCTTCTCGGTGCTGCTTTTTAGTCAAGGAATGTAATTTCACAATAATTGCACCGTGTTAAATTCTAAATTCAGATATGTTATAGTTTGCAGCGTCTGGTTTTTAAAACGTAATTAAAAATTAAAATAAAATAATGAGCTGCATTAATTAATAAGTTAATTTGCAAAATTAATCCCGGGTAGGCGCCAAGAATGGAAGTGTTCTCTATCCGAGAGAAGCGACATTCCAATTCTGTAATACTTTTAATCAAAGCAATTGTACTTTTAAAATTACCATTAAAAAACACAAATCTTCATCTATTCAAATGATAGACTGATACATTGGAAAGGAAGTTATTGAAAGCAGGGTTCACAACACCTATTATTTTCTTTGAATATAAAATTGATTGATTTATTGAACAGAACTGAATATTTAAGGTGGTTACAACATTAAGCGTTTATTGAGCAATTCAGAGCATGATTCAAATCTCAGAGCTGCCTAGGGTTGAATGACGCAAGAGTGTCTATACATCGCCGGAGTTCTTTACCGTAGCAGATGAGTTGCGGAGAAAACAGATGGACTCTGTTGATCAGCTGGGCACGAGACCGGTGATGGCTGCCTCAGGTAGAAGCGGCTGTTCCCTGGAGAATTCAGCGTGGCACGCTGCGTCCCCTGTCGAGGTCAACTCCCTGCCCGACCAGAAAACAGTCCCCCCGTGGTGGGCCGCTGCGATTCGTTTCTCGGCCAGAAACAGAATGTCTTCTTCCTCGCTTTGTTGGCCCCGTCGAAAACTTGCAGGCTCCGGAGTTTTAGCTGACGCGGGAAATTTCAGCCAGTGGCAGCGTTTGGTGGGTCGTCCTCGATCACCATTGGCACTCCTCATGCAATATAAAACTTATAGTTTCTAAACGTTCGTAGAACACATTTTGTTTCGCTGGTTCCCAACAGAGGTGTCCCGCAACCTGACTTTTTCTCCGATGCATCGTTTCTCTGGTTTCAACTTTCTACTCTACCAGGAATACTTCTTTCCGACACAGGTCCTATACTGTCCTTTGAATTTCCTTGAATACGTAAAGCTTTTAACTTTTCGGCCTGCCATAAATCGTTCGGTCTTTCAGCGCAGTTAGGAGTCGCCTGGCTCTGCCCGATGACAAAGAAACGTGGATGCTCGGCCCGAAACTGGCTAATTCACACGCACAAATTTCATATCACCAAGGTACATTAGAACTAAGTTATACATCATATTAAAGTGTGAAGATCAATTCGAATTAGAAAAAGTTTATTCTAGAACAGTGAAGAGTTTGGCCTGCTTGTCAACCCATCTAAGACCAAAGTTGTATTCTTTTCTAAGAGAAAAATCCAGCTAATCCTATCAATAGAAGGAAGTAAGACTGAACTATCCTTCTTCAAATATTTGGGCACTGTGGTGGATGAGCAGCGTAACTGCAAGAAAAAAATCAAATTTAGAATAGAAGAGCCCAGGATACGATTCATTAGCATGATTTTTTTTCTTCGTAATATCGGTTCTTAGTCTGCAACTTAGAATGTAAATGATTTGTTGCTACATGTTGTCCATTTTTCTCTATGGGTGTGAAAGCTGGACCCTAGACCAAAATCTAGAGAAAAGAATTGATGCTTTTGAAATTTATCTGCATCGTCACCTTAGGCGCTGAAAATCTCAAACAAATAGTACTTCATCGTTTGTAGAAATGAAAGGAACTACTGTTCACTATAAAGAAAAGAAAAACTCAATATCTATGACTCATTATGAGCGGCGAGAATTACCAGCTATTGAAACTCTTTATTGAAGGAAACATACAATGGAAAGGATCTGTTGGAAAGAGAAGAAATTCTTGGCTGAAAGACATTCAGAGATGGTATAAGTGCACTTCAGAAGAGACTTTCAATGCTGCAATGTCACGTCCAGACCGACAACCTTCGATAGGAGTAGGCGCCTTGAAGAATGAGCATTTCAAGTAAAATTTGTTTCCATTGACATGTATACGATTACTGGCGATATCACGGAGATTACAAAGTACAGGTACCTTCGGGCCCATTCCGTTTCACCCCGGGCTCCCTAGTCTGGGCCCGCGGGTTTGGCTCCCGGGCCGGTTGGCTTCCGGGGGTCATCCAGCGGCCCCGGGGCCGCCAACTGTTCGACGTCAGCCTGGATGGCCGGGTGTGCGACGCCATCGAAACCAACTACGTCCCCGCTACCCCACTGCACCGTCCTCTTCCACCACGGCACGGCCATCCACTTCTTCCTCTCCTTCCCCGCCCCCTCCACCACTCCTGCCGTCTAACCGTTGCTCAGAGACAGTTACAGCGCCACCACCGACGCCACAACCTGTTGGTCGCTCCGACACCCTTCAGCCGCAGCCTCTCGACCACCTGCGGGGACCATCTTCAGCGCCCCCCGTACAGCCCCCGGCCATCGACGCCGACGAACCGATGCCGTTAGCTCCACAGGTACCTCCATCACAACCTGCACCACGACGCAGGTCGGCACGCATCGCCAGGGGAACAGCTCCGTACTCTCCCGGAGGTAGCCTTCATAGTCTGCTCCAGGGCGCCGCGGCAGACGACCTCGCAGACGTCGCAGACATCGCTTCCCCCCCCCCCCGGAGGGAGGTATGTTCAGTCTGCCAGTAAAGGCCCCTGCCAGGCAGACCTCACACACAACGCGCCTGCACGCCGGGATACATATACGACTCCAAACAGGCGCAGAGGCATAAAAACAAACCAGAAAAATAAATAGAATCATCTAGAGGCTAAGTGGGACCTTTTCTTACAGAGGTCGCCGTACTACCACACAACGGAATTCCTGCGCCAGGCCGCCTATATAAGCGTAGCCGACAGCTCCACCGGCAGTTCCGGCCTGACCGCGGAACCAGCGTCAACTACAGAAGACCACCAGAAGTTCGCGAGAAGTAGAAGCCGTCTCTCTCTACCCCGGATCAGGACCAGGCTAAAATTCTCGACGGTCATCTGATAACTGTACCCACATTTGTTTATTGTTTACCAGTTGTTTTGTGTACAGAGTAATAAACCTCAAGGAACCATTAAGTGTAGTTCACTTCAGAACCTTAATTTTATATGTAGCGATTTTATTCAAGCTGTATCTAAGTAAATTAGATGTAATATTGTTCTGTAGCTCCAAAAGACATGACTGCAGGTATATTCATGTTTTGACAGAACCTATTAATCTGGCATTGTGACGTGTCGTTGTTGAGGTGACTGTAAGCTTGTATATCACTAGTGGAATATTTCCTTCCTTTCTGTTTAGAAGTGTATTGTGTAAGTTTTGTTGTAGAGTTTTCTTTTTTCATCATGCCACGGAAGTGTGTAAATCATGAAGATAATTTCTGCTATATTTCTGACGAGGCGGAATTTTATGCGACTTTTGAAACAATGTTATGAACTTTACTTTGGCTGTCAAGTGGATGATTTCGATAAGAGGTGGGCTTCCAATATAATGCTGTATTTCGTGCGTTAGACTGTTGGCTGGGTGGAAAAATGGTACATATCATATGCCATTTGCAATTCCCATGATCTGGAGGGAACCGAAAAATCATCTAACTGATTGTTAACAAATATTAAAGGAATAACATCTAAATCCAAATATACCGTTAAATATCCGAATTTGCCATCTGCAATGGGGCCTGTTTTATATAATGAAGATTTCCCTGTACCACTATATGCTAATGAGACCTTAACTATTTACTCTGATTCTGACCGGTCTCACACTGAAAATGACTCAGATGATCATGATTATAAAAATGATACTACATATGATGGCAGTAGCTGTTCATCAGATCCATACATATGTAATCAACAAGATCTTAATGATCTGATACTGGATTTAAACCTGTCTAAACAGTAATCTGAAGTTTTAACTGTCAGATTCAAAGGTTGGAATCTACTCCAAAAGGATATAAGAATATGTAGTAATCGTAACCGCCATAGTGATTTTAAACACTGCTTTTCTGAAGAAAAAAGTATTGTGTTTTGCAATGATATTTGTTCAGTTATAGAAACACTTGGGCATCAACACCGGCCAGATGAATGGTGATCGTTCATAGACTCATCTAAAGTTAGTTTGAAGGCTGTCATGCTATTTATTGTCAATGAACTTCCATCAATACCTGTAGCGAAAGCCGCTAACAACAATAATCCAGTTGTTTAGAAATACAAGATAAACAGTTTAGTTATTGATATGGTCGATTTTATGAAATATTTGGGAGTAACAGTACAAAGGAACATAAAATGGGACTCACACATTAATTCGTTAGTGGGTAGAGCTAATTCTAGGCTGCGATTCTTAGGTCGAATTTTGAAAAATTGTAATGAAAAAAACAAAGGAGATAGCGTTCATATCTCTTGTGCGTCCACATTTGGACTACTGTTGTGCCATTTGGGATCCGTTTCGTAAAGGGTTGATTGACAGTATAGAGATTCGTGTTCGCTTGCTACAGTACTTATGAAAGCGTCACAGAACTGATTAGTAGACTAGGCTGGGAGTCTCTAGTAGATAGACGACGCACGTTTAGATTAAACTTATTGGTAAACAATGTGCACTCCCACTTTCACTTACGAATGTAGTGAAATACTTCGACGACCAACCTGTTTGAGTCGGAATGACAGGAAAGATATGATTAGAGAAATAAGGTGCCACAGTGATTCTTATATGAATTCTTTTTTCCTTTGTACCATTCGGGATTGGAATGCACAACAAAGAGATTAGCTTTGGTGCTGAAAACCCTCTGCCACCTACAATTTTGTGAATTGCAGAGTATATAAGTAGATGTAGATGTAGAATCGCGAAAAATATATTTACTTTAATTGCATGTTAAATTAATGAAAAATTTCGTAAAGTCTATCGATAAACTTTCTGATGATTCTTGTAGCTGAAATCGAATTTACTAAAGTCGGTGATGCTAAACTGAAGGAAAGAATTTTTATAGGACCACAAATACGGCCATTAATGGCTGACAAACATTTTGAAGGACTGTTGAATCCGTTAGAAAAAGCAGCCTGGCAGTCCTTCAAAAAGGTATATTGCAATTTACTCGGAAACCATAAAGCAGAAAACTGTCGTGACGTAGTGGCTGGTCTTCTGCATTCTTATGAAAGTATGGGATGCTAGATGTCCTTAAAAATTAACTTCTTGTTCTCTCACTTAAACTTCTTCCCGGAAAATCCTGGGGTCTGTCAGTGATGAACACGGTGAGCGTTTTCATCAGAAAATTTCTACAATGGAAAAGAGGTAGCAAGGTAAGTGGGGTTCTAATATGCTGGCTGGCTTCTGTTGGACCAAGAAGAGAGATGTTCCAGACGCAAAATATGTCTGAAAATCACTATCTACCAGTTTCCAGGCAAGTCAAAATGAATAGTATATCAATTAGAGTTGTATAGATAGTTACTGATTTTATTACAAATTGTAAATAAAAGCAAATGAATATCGTAAAAAACTTCTGCCTGATGGGGAAAAGCTAAAATGATATTTGAATTCAGCATGAAAAATACTTCTAGAATCTTACGTTTTTGTTCTTGTGAAAGAGAAAAAGTTCATTTTTGTAGACCAGTGTAATATAATATGTCATGGAATTTTTTAAAATAACTGAAGAGTGATAGACGCTCAGCATTTGTAAGTCTCGGTAATGCTCTGACGGTTAGCGGCCTGGTGGATCAGTGGCTAAGGCATTTTCGTTCTACAGTTCTACGTCCGCTCGCACAAGAATTTTTAAGAGTTATTTTTGATCATATGTGTCACGCTAGATGTTCTATTGGTTGGATACCAAATAAAACCGTAAGCCCAGCAACCACAGAGATGGAATGTGTGGCAAATTGAAACTATGACACGTAAGCGGCTAAACAATACTTCGGAACCCAACAATGCCTTACGTGTTTTATTTTTATGCCAATCGGTTACCCAGGCTTTGTGGCACTCGATTTCAGGCACAAGGGTGTGGGAAGATTCTCTTTTTTAGGTAAGGGTGTCAGGGATTGGAATGAGTTACCAAGAGAAATGATGAATAATTTACCGAAAACTTTGAAGGAATTTAAAGATAAAATTTGTAGAGGGCAAATGTAGGAGGGTGCAGGATAGGGGGAAGATGGGTGTGTAGGGAAATTGCCACCGGAGCCTGTGCTCCATTGCAATTAAATTAAATTAAATTAAATTTTGTGTATGCTTTACACTAATAATATTATAAATCCGAAAGTAACTGTCTGTTACGTTTTTATGACTAAACGACTACACCGATATTGATGAAATTTAACAATGAAATACTTTGTATCTTTAAATAGGGCACAGGATATTATTTCGTGATGAATAACATTATTTCTCATGAAAATTTGATAGCTAACCGAATAGTGGCAGACCGACGAATGCATGTGTAACACTATAATGTTACATCGGTTGCTCAAACTGTGCTTCTCTCGCAGCCAATTAGTGTATAACCTGTTAATTTCGTTTACAGACAAAACTTATTGTTTAGTATAGACGTTGGTTTACGCAGAACCATACTATTATTTTGCGTCTACCTAAAAGTTTCTTGATATCAGTATATTTTGTCTTATTTTTTGACATGACTCGAAGGCTTAAACCAGACCTAAGGTTTAGCTCTAGCAGAGTACGAGTAGCTAAAGCTATTAATACCCAAGAATCTGATGCTCATGCTGAATAAATAAGAGAGGAACAATCTGAAATTAAATCTGGCCTTAGTTGCCCCCTCCCACACCATATTTTTTTTCTATTTTTACACATGTTACAACTTCATTCTCTTCGTGAGAAAAGTTCGATGGTAGAATGGTTTGGTGATTACTTTCTCCGTCATATTATGGCAACTACATCTTTTTCGTAACTTACAGCTGTCTATACACAATTCTATACGAAGTCGCGGGTGACATCTAGTCTCTTATACAGCGATCACTGCAATCACATGTGCCTGCCAAAGAGCGCTCCTTTGTTCATTTGCATGGGCAAACAGCAGTCGGCCTATGTACAATATCAAAACGTTGATCACAACGCTGATCTGAGAGAGTCGATAGTGTTTCTCCGACATTCGGATGCAGCGAATGGCCTGCATCGGTAAGGTGACCAGACGTCCTGCTTTTGGCGGGACAGTCCCGATTCTTAACAATTCGTCCCGCGTCCCGCGGCTATTGAAAAAAGTCCCGATTTTTGGAAAGAATGCATGACAAGCTAGGGAACGGCGGGAGAACGGGAAGAGAATATACGGCTTTCGGCGGCTACTGCAATCCTCCATCCTTTCCTATCCTGTGCTAATCTCTTCATTTCTACATACCCCTTACAGCCCACGTCCTCAATTATCTGCTTCATATATTCTAATCTCTGTCTTCCTCTACAGTTCTTACCTTCGACTGTTCCCTCCACTAACAAATTAACCAATCCAGCATGTCTCAAAATATGACCTACCAGCCTGTCTCTTCTTTCCGTAAGCTTCATCCATAAACTTCTTTTCTCACACATCATTTCCAAAACTCGTTCATTTCTTACTTTGTCTGTCCACTTAATTTTCAGCATTCTTCTGTAGCACCACATTTCAAATGCTTCAATTTTCTTTCTTTCCGGTATTCCTAAAGTCCTTGTTTCGCTACCATAAAGATCTGTGCTCCACACAAAGAGTTTCAAAAAGTTCTTTCTAATTCCTAGATCAATATTTGAAACTAAAAGGTTTCTCTTTTTCATGAAGGCTCTTTTTGCTAGTGCTATTCTGCTTTTGACATCATTCCTGCTTCGGCCATCGGTTGTAATTTTACTTCCCAAGTAACAGAATTCGCTTACTTCTCCTATTGCATCCGACCCTATTTTTATATTTAATCTGCTAGTATTGGTGTCATTTTCTGCTACATTTCATCACTTTTGTTTTACTTTGATTTATATTCAGTCCAAAATCTTCCTTCAGTATTTTGTTCATGCCATTCAGTAACTTCTCAATATCCTCAGCCCTATCTGCTAACAAGACAATGTCATCAGCAAATCGTAGCATTTTGATTTTTTCTCTCTGAAAACTTATGCCCCATGGAAATTTTTCTTTGAATTTCTTCATTGCTTCTTCTACATACAAGTTGAATATTAACGGGGATAGACAACCATGTCTCCACCCTTTTTAACTGATGCATGTCTCTCGTGATTCTCTACTTTTATTACAGCCACTTGATTCTTATATAGTTTATAGAGTATTCTTCTATCTCGATACTTTAGACCTGACTTCTTTAAAATTTTGAACATCTTGTCCCACCTAACATTATCAAAAGCTTTTTCTAAATCAACAAATGTCATAAAAGTGTCTTTGTCTTTCTTGATCCGCCCTTCAAGTATTAATCTTAAAGACAGAATTGTCAGTATATGAGTTTTAAATTATTTCTGTTAATTTTATAATGTTAAACTTCAATAAAAACAAATAATTGTTGAGAACTGATTATCGAGAGTGATTATCAAGGACTGCTTATCAATGGTCGCATTGTTGATCAGTTGTTAACATTCGACCACCATTGTTTAGACTTAATGAACAATGGCATGTTTCAACACTGACAACGATGAAAACCAGAGACAACAGAGAAAACATTTTCTAACTGCCTCTCTGACACATCGTGCTGCGTCCTAGTGCTAGTTAAACAAGTGAAGCCAACAAATCAGCTATTCAGATAATTTACGTAATTAATTTATTTCATAAATGTTCTTGGATTTAGCAGACAATACTCGTATTATTTATACTGCATTTTATAGAGGCGTCAAAAAGTCTAGCGCCGGCCTTGAAAATGACACTAACGACTTACATTACGGCAAATTCAGAATTTATTTGGAATGGTGTGCAAAAATCATTCGATGATATTACTCAAAATTTTCCGTATGGTAAAATTTTCGGAAATAATCATTTTTATAAAATATAATTATTAAAAAACATATTGACAAGGGAAAGGTTAAATTTTGGTCTTCAGCAAAAGTCACAATAGAGAACAAATGGTTAGAAATATTTCATCTTTTTGAAACAAACTATGTACCATACAATAATGCACTAAAAATTGTATAATATGCGCTGTCCTTACCAGGAACTAATGCTGCTACTGAACGCGTTTTTTTCTTAGGTAAATAAAGTTAGGATATCAGAAAATTCACAATTAAGTGCGGAGACTTTAAAGGCCATATAATGTGTGAAATAGAATTTAACAAAGTCTTGAGAAAAATTTCGCAAACTTTTAAACAATGACGGCAATCTAATGAGAAAAAAATTAGAAATATGCCAAAGATTAAAATAATATACATAATTTTTTAATGTATTATATTTGTAAGTTGTACTTATGTGTATATATATATATTAAAATACTATTTTTGCGTTATTTAAAATTTTTTGTTGCTCCATATACATCAACTTTTTAATCAAAAACACCCCCCCCCCTCCCCCGGTCAATCGTGTACCGCTTTACAAAAGTTAAAATCTGGTCACTTTATGCATCGGGCATCTATTGAATTAAACAAGCCGCGGCATTTTATTAAATTAGAGACACTAACTTCAGTGTTGAATCTCCTTATGCACCATCTCAACTCGTGCTTCCAGTTTGTTGTCGTGTGTTTAATTCATGGGTCTTGAAAATATACCTAGTTATGGCGCCCACATTGTTTTTCTGTGATTAGTGAATTTCTCTTATAATGATAATCCTTAGTGGCACACTTTAATCTACTTCTCTTTTCTGGTTGCCTGTGTTGAGCAATATCGAACCTCCAAGACTATTAGTTCCCACCATCCACCAGCATGATTTGAGTTGCCACGTAAAACATGGGATGCTCTGAACAGTATACGAACTATCCATGGGTATGTGGCTCACTGTTGTATGAGTGGGGCGTGAGAACCTCACCCGATTATGACTGTGGTGCACCACAACAGACAACCCCTCACATTGTCACTGAAAGTAGTAAGAGGGCGTTCCAAGGTTCGCAGGCAGGCTTCGCTAAAGCGTCTAGAGTTGTTACAGAATGTGTAAGACTACTTTTTGTGTTACTGGGGATAATATGATGATGTGAGACATAGTTCTGATTACTGTAAGACAGAACTTCGTGCTTACTTAAGATCTCAAATTATTAATATACAGCACTAGAAGCCGGTTAATTGAATTTTAATTCGTTCGTAGTCACCGTAGATCGCCAGGTAGGGTTCTCAACCAGTGCGACACAAGAGGTGGATAATTAACTAAGAAAAGTCTTCAAGTATAAGATAGTGAAATTAAGTTCTCCACACATTTATTGAAATAACGTACAACGTCGAACCGGTTGGCCACTACCAAAATTTAGATGTTTAAGCTATCGAGACTTCATCAACCGTAGATTGCTAGATTCTTTGATAAAAGGAAAGTTAACAATCAAATCAGTTTCATACTAAATTACTTCCGACGTCACATTTCACTGTTCTGCTATATTCTTACACTGTTCAACTTTCTGGCTAAATAAATTCAGTCTTCTTCACAATGCTTACTACACCGCACTGTTCAAATAGCGTCTAGCACAAATACACGACGGGAGCCGTCCGATACAATAGTTCGGCTACGACTGACTTGAAACAATGTACTCATGCGCTCATCTCGGCGCTACTTGCGGGTCGGCGGAATGCTACTGTTATGTTACAAGTGGTTTCAAAATCTGGACTTACAACCTTTAGCTTTTATCTCAGGAGCTTTGTTAAATATTTTAGGGTGACACACTATTATTTATTCTCTAGTATTGTATATATTGTTATTTTGTCATAAGCGAAATAAAAAAATTCAGCACCACGGGAGCGATTTATACAGTTTTTTTAATGATATTTGCTTCTGATTATTTGGTTAGTGATATGTACCCGTACTTATTCCAAGTATAAATTTTAATCCTTTGAATTTCTTGGTCATTTATTGTGCTGTTCGTAATAGAACTCGCAACAGTTTCACTGTAACTTCTCCTTATGAGACCTGAAACATTATAATACATAAAGTCAAATAATTCTGCCAAAAATATGTAAAAGAATTCTTTCTGCGAAAAGTGCAGGACGATCAGGTTTTCTTGTGTCATCGATCACCTACTATGGGTTTCAAGGATTGGCGTAAAGTACGTGTTTTCCTTGAACCAGAATCCTAACTTTCAATAGTCAGATCCCATTTCGGATGAAACTAATAGTAATTCACTAAGAAAGGAAGGAAAGAAGCTGGAATATCTTGCAGAATAAGGGAGACAGAGTTTAAATTCACATTGAAAAGCACATACAAGTTTTGCATCTATTCATCCAGTTCTAGTTATATTAACTGCAATCACAGAACGTTTCAAGCACTTTCTGTCTAATAAACCTTGAGTATAGAAGTTACATCTTGAGGCAGACACAAAATTTATTTCAAACTACCCCTGCCCCCAGACTATTTGTGCCAGTGATGCTTACACTGTAAAGCGATCCAGCTTACCAATACTCTGCTGGGAATGGTAGGGATGTGATTATTTGCTTATTTTCATAAATTTTGCAGCCATTCTCGCTGCAGATGAAAAAAAAAAAACACTATGAGGTACGGCTTGAATAAATTTTTGGGGACTAGTGCGAGTTTTCTTCTCCAAAACGTTTTACCAGGAAGTCATCAGTCAACCTAGTAAACTTTATTAAGATACTGATATAGTTAATAGCTGTCGTAACTGGTTCTGGTTCAGCTTTCCTACAATGCACTTTGACTCTTTCAAAGAGTCACAATTTTTCGAAAGTTACGTGTATCGACTTTAAAATTCACCGTAGTGTATTGCCTAAGGAATTACATTATTTTGCAGCAATTCACTTGGCAAATGAGCGGGGTTTGGTCTCTAAGGCCTCTCTGCGTGCTCAAAGTCACCACTTCTTCATACGCCCAATCGGAACCCTCCCGCGTCTGTTACATGGGACAGGAGTGATTCCAGCTAATATATTTGACCCTTTAAAGATTTATCTGTCGAACGATTTTCACTCCACTGTCATCCGTTACGTATTCTTTGAGTACTGTCCGATTCAAACTGGGCAGTTTTCATGTCGTTCGTGATTATGGGATGTCATCAACTGCGGCTCTTCGAAGACGTACCAACGTCGAAACACTTGTCTGACGAAACGGAAGTGGCACGGCATGCACAGTCTGCAATTGTTGAAATCACATGTCGAGTGTGATGACGTGAACACCCCCCTGTATCTCTGCGTGTTATCGAAATATACCACCTTTGGGAAACAACTCGTGCCATCAAGCGATTGACAGCCAATCCCCTGTTCCGCAAGCCTGATCCCTATAAACATGTCGGTTCGCCCGCTAACCAGGTGCTACGCCCCCGCTAAGTGATCATCTACATCGTAAACCGGGCCGGGGTCACTGCAATGCGAAACAATCACACAACGTCGTGACTGGTCTATCGGATATTTCCCAGTGCGGCGTAGTAGAATAGTAAGGGTGACTGATTAGGAAATTTATACACTAGCTACCAGCAAAATTCTCCTATGTATGCAACTAGCACAATCCACTTTGTTTATCACTTTACGAAAAGAAAAGTCTAATATGATCATATTTTTCCTGAAATTGGGGAGGATACAGATTTGATTCCCTGGCCAGCCGTCCAAATTTCGTCCCTGCATGATTTCCAATATCACTGCATTATAAATAGTGGATTGTTTCTTCCTGAACTGAAAGCAGATCTCTTCGCTTCTCTCTCACAGTCATTTTGTGACTCCAAATACTTCATATTCAACTAGCCACAAAATGAGATATACCGAGGCTTGGGCAGTGCGATTTCGCACTGCTACTTGTCATTCGGGAGGACCGGGGTCAAACCCGGTTCGGCCATCCTGATTGAGGTTTTCCGTGGTTTTCCTCAGTCACTCTAGGCGAATGCTGGGATGGTTCCCTACAAGGCCACGGCCGACCTTCCATCCCCCTTCCCTCCCCGTAGATTAGATTGGCTGAAAAGGATCTCCGTGATCCTCCAGCAGCCCGCCTCCCAGCCTTCAGCTGGGAGGAATGAAACTGTAAAAAAAAAAAAAAAAAAAAAAAAAAGAGATATTATTTGTCAATTTATTAATAATCTTCAAATATGAAGTCCAGTGTTTCCATTTTAGCGACTTTGTCGCTAGAAGTGACGACTTTTGTTTTTAAAAAAACGTTTTGACGACAAAAATGGTTTAGCGACTTATCTGGCGACTTTTGGAGAAGAAGTGAAAACAGTTCTAGAGCCAATAATGGATACATTTTTTGTCAACTCGACACAGAATTATACAGTGCTAAGAGATATATATGGAAAACGACAAACGCACTTGCGCACCAAATTCAAACTTTATTTAATTAAAGTTCCATTCGTGTTTGCTCTAGCTTTAGCTATTTCAAAAAAATATTCAAATCAAAACATCCAATTTTCTTTTAAATCTAAGTTTTACATTTATTTATTTAAAAACTTAGCTTTCATTGAATGTTAAACTTTTTTGAGTGAATTCGGAAATCTTCTAATTTAGGATTTAGCTAAAAAAAAGTCAACTTTTTTAAAATAAAATTTGAATTTAAAAATCTTCATGTTGAATTTGAAAAAAACTATGCGCGACTTGCGTGCTAAATATAAGGTACACCAACAGAATACATGTATACAAGGTATACTAATCTAATCTCAGCCAAGGTTACTAGGATTTTAGGAACCTTGATCTCAGCACCTGCTTAGCATTTAGGGCATTTAGTAAACCTGAACGCGACCATTGGCTCTATAGTAACAATTAAGAATTCACTGACTATTGAACAACGTAACTTATTATCGTCGATAACTCATCGATCTATACTTGAAATTTTCAATTTTTTAACTTAAATTTTTTTCGAGTTGACAAAAAACGTACGTAATATTAAGTAATAATGAAATTTATTTCTGTCCAACTACATCTTATTTTTCGAAGTGTTATTTCTACCAGTAGTAACAAAAGAGTAATGTGGTCAGGGAATCCCCGAACTTTTTGTACACTGAACAATCGGCTACTGGTGGAATTAATTTTAGCGACTTTCTAGCGACTTTGATCTTGAGTCTAGCGACTCGAATTTCTAGGAGTTGGCAACACTGATCTGAACACTGTTTTCGCAAAGTTTCTTTGAACTGTCTAGAATGATATCACGCTTCACTTGATAGACCTAGGTGGATTATGCAGTAAATATTCGAACAAGGTTATCGGTCAGATAACAAACGCACTCTACAATAAGTCACATTGCCTACCCACACCAGCCTGGAGATAGTTCATAAAATGCATAGCTCACCAATCTTCGGCAAGCGATGATGAACGAAGAGTTACTTACACCACAACGCTTCTTCGCTAACCAGGCAATTTCAGACAAATAACTGTATTTTATATAATCTTTTCGGGTATCGAGCTCACGAAGATTAAGCAACTGTTTTGTAGCAATTGTAAAGACGCCGGTTCGAATCCCCGACGGGGCATCCAGATTTCGGTTTTGCATGGTTTCCCCAAATCACTCCGGACGAAAGCCGGGATGCTTCCTTCAAAAAACTTTGGCCAAATTCCTTCCCGTTCCTTGTCTCCAGTCCCATCCCACCTGTAATGACCTCGACGTCGACGAGGCGTAACGCCATAAGTAAAAAGTAAATTATCGCACAGGCCTATACTGGAGGGATGTAGCGTTGTCGCCTGTCTGCGAAAAATAAAAATTCGAGATGTGTTCAAAAAATAACGGGAATTTTCATTACTTTTTTTTTTTTTTGAAAGAATTTTATTTATTCGTCTACATCGATATTATCCCCATCAAAATAGTCACCATTAGATTTTATACACTTATACGAGCACTTCTTCAAATCCGCCGAACAGTTTGATCTTTGGGACAGATTTCAGCGATGCACTTTAAATCTCATCTATGCTTGTAAAACGACGACGCTTCAAGGTTCTCTTTGTTTTTGGGAACAGAAAAAAAAGTCACACGGGGCTGTGTCTGTCGAATTTGGAGGCTAGGGTATCATTATAGAGTTTTTTTTTTTTTTTTTTTTTTTTTTTTTTTTTTTTTTTTTTTGCCAAAGATTCACTAACTATGTGTGAGCAGGTGTATTATCGCCATGCAAAAGCCATGAATATTTTTGTCATAAATCCGGGAGTTTTCTTCGGACTGCTTCATGCAAACTGCATTGAACTTGAAGATAGTATTTCTTATTGATCGTTTGACCATGTGCAAGAACTTAATGTGCACTATGCCACTAAAATCGAAGAACACGGTGAGCATAACCTTCATTTAACCGAACTATTCGAGCTTTTTTTCGGTATTGGCGACCCAGAATGCCTCTACTTGGACGATTGAGCCTTAGTTTCGGCGTGATACAAATAAACGCATGATTAATCGCCTGTGATGACACGTTATGCACTTCATATGTAGCGTCACGCAATGCACTACAAAGGAAATATTAATGATGGTGGGAAGGAATAAGAAAGAAATGGTGATAAAGCTGAATAAGTACAGATGTTTGGCCCACCGACCGGGTTGAGGTGTTAAGTGCCTCCCCCACCACCCCGACCATACCGTGCTATCATACCACTTCACTATGCCCCCGCCGCGGGATTTTGCTCTTCCGAATCACCCGCCATTACAGCGGGGACGGTGAGGCAAGGCACCTTCTGCCACCCCTGATGGGCGCCCACGGGGAACCACGCGGAGGCGGCGGATGCTACGAACCAGGCCAAAGACCCTTCCAAAACCTGGCCGTAAGCCTCTCTGTGGTTCCTGCGCGCAAAACCCGGAGAAATAACTGAACAAGTGGAGTCCTTCAAATATCTCTGGAGTGGTGATATGAGTTGCAAGAAGAAGGTGAAAACTAGCATCGCAATGGCAAAGGAAACTTTTAATAGAAAGAAAAATTTATTATGTGGAAGGCTGTATAAAAAATCTGAGGAAAAAAACAGCTAAATGTTTCGTATGGAGTATAGGACAACGGTATATCGCAAAACATGGATGCTTTGCAAAGAATATGTAGAGAGGTTGGAAGCTTTCAAAATGTGTATATGGAGAAGGATGGAGAAAATAATTTGGAAAAACAAAGTACTGAATGATGAGGTGCTGGAACGAGTTGGAGAGCAAAGGTCCGTTGTAAAAACAATAAGGAACAGAAAGAAAAACTGGGTTGGTCATGTGTTGAGGAATGAGTGCCTGCTTAAAACGACCCTGGAAGGGGTTGTGAATGGAGGGAAAAGAAGAGGTCGACAAAGAAAGAAAATGCTTGATGACATCATGATAAATGGGAAATACATAGAGACAAAGAGACTGACGGAACAAAGGGAGGCATTGACTACTGTCGCTGTGAATGGACCTTCTGAATAGCAGAAAACCCTGATGATGAATGTGGTGGTATCCTGTTACTTTCCACATATTCTAGGGGGATGTTGTGTGACTGTGAAACGTGTCAGTACATTATGAGTGTGATAAGTGTATTTTTGTTTGTGAGATGTTTAGTTAGTGAGGGGAAGATTTGGGACCGTCTCGGCATTCCCCTTGACGACTTCGGGAAACCATCTGAAAACCTAGTAGCGTTGTATCTCTCCGGTCCAGTGTGGTGGCCGCCTCAACATACACAGCCACATCGGTGAACCATTGGTTACTTGAATTGAGATAATTTAGAAAGTTCATTTCTATTATCAATTTGTTCCATAAATAAATGGCAATTTTCTTAAACTTGATTTTCCTTTAAAAACATAAAAGAATTCTCTTGAACCAATAATATTTTTTACATGCGTTTTAAAGTTTTATCAACTGTCAGAGATAGCAGTGCTGCCATTCTGACGAAGAGCAACAGAATCTAAAAGAAAGTCAATTTAAATTGCTTAATCCACAGTAAACAAATAATACTAATTAAAAAACAAGCACAATTTCTAAGTTTCATTTAAGAAATGCGGAATAATTACGGTTCATATATTTATCATATTATTTAACTCTTTAACTAATCGAAGTTTCCCCAAAAGCCTGTATGTAACATGAGAAGGTATAATTAACGAGTATTTCATCGGAATGTTGAATTTAATTTTTATTTTTTCAGTTTCATTCGAAGCCCAGTGATTAACTTAACAACTGGCCCGTAATCTTTCTCAATTACTTATTCCTTCGATATTTTCGCATGATAAAGTGTGAAAGTTGTCGTGTTAGAGATATTATCGAAGCGGAAATTTTACTGACGAAAGACACTGCTTAAATACTTGGAATCAATTTTCAAAAACGGGTTTTGCGTGATAATGTCATGGAAAGCATCTGACGAGTAATTTTTTCTTCTAAAGACAGCGACTTAACCTTAACTTGCCCAAGTTCTCATATTATGTGACTCGATACTGTATAAAGATATAAAAATATTAAGTTGTTATAATAGGTATAAACTTGTTTGGAAAATATTGATTAAAGATGGACTGATAATTTACTATAAACTTGTGGAATCTATTATAAACGGATGTAATGCATTTTATGAGATTCCCAGATTTCAAATAAAATGTAATTGATGTATTTATCTTAGAACTAACATTTCCCTAACCCCGTAAAGCATCATCTTTCCTTCCATATCCGTTGTATGTTACTGGTTTTAGATCGAATTCGGCTTCGTATAACATGAAATAAAATACTTATCCTTCCAAGACCTGATATTTTACCTCATTTGTATCTCAATATGATTTATCCTCAATCTGACAGCAAACAGCGTATTTATTCTTCCGCTGAGCAAAACTTCCATACACAACTTATAAACTTCATATATTACACTTTACAATATAAAGATAACACAGTCGTACTAATTACTATTTTACTATAAACAACTAATCATCTTTAGTATCTTATAGTGCCCTTCATATTTAGCTCAGTCTCTCACAACTTAAAAACGTCTTTATCACCCATCTTGTCTTTCCTTGATCATACTCCATTCTTTATTCCCTGGATTCGGTCGATCTGTACTTCTCTCGGTATTCTATAGAGTAGTCCTTGTTTCAGAAATATATTCATATAATAATTATCATTATTATTTTGTTATATTACACTAGATATATTACCAATTCGGGGTTCTTTCATCCATAATGAAAAATAGAAATGTTACAGTTTGATATTAAACAATGCAGGATGGACGCATATTGAATAAAAAGTATATCTAACAAAATTATTATTCTCAATATGCCTTGACAGTGTAAAAAATGTCTGCAATATATTTGATGCGAAATAACGTAGCTGGTCAACTGGCAAAAGTCAAATACTATTGGGAAAAAAATGAATTTCTCTATCATTCAAAGTTGGCAGATCGGTGTCACATCGTAAATTGTATGCTACAGCCGCAGATATAACGTCGGAAAATTACTTGATGCTGTAAGTCAGTGTGGCAGATTGCAGCTTTAATGTAAACGCTTCTTTTCACTTGCGGTGACTTTTAAAGGTGGTGTGTATGTCTTCCAGACAGCATTCCACAACCGGCGGCACTGCATCTCAGCTTTCTGCAAGGTATTAGCTACCAGGCTGCTGCTTAACATAACTTACGTACGAAATGTCAGATGACAAAATATTCTAAGTAATTATTTACAAAAACACAGCGAGAAAAGGCATAAATCACTTTCACCGGAATGTAGATGCCGCAGAAAAGCTTCGTGCTGTGCATACATGGAGTATGAATGTTTGGAATAAAGATGCAGTGGATTTCTAGAAACACAAAAGTAAAATTTTTAATAAGCTTGTTCCAGTTTCACGTTAAACAAGGAATGACGCTTATCATTTCATCGATAAATGAACCAGTTTTAATGATCGTATTTCAAAAACATGACTAGGTAACCTTTAGATAATACATTATGGAAGGATAGAACAAACAAAAAACAAAGAAAAAAACTGACCTTCTAACAATAGGGAACTTATGAAGCAAGTTTTTAGGAACTTTTGTAATTATGTCAGAGGCGATGTATTTGAATCAAATTAGTTTGTGCGTCAGTTTTCAAAGCCAAGAAATTATGTTTAACCTCTATTTTTGGTCGATTTTTTAATTCCTGCCCAGACTACTTACGGCAGCATAACATTTCTGTTGGCCATTAGTATTTAATGAATCGGAGATTCATCCCAAGGCAAGTGTAAATGCTGAAACCAGTCTTTGGAAGAGTGTAGTTACTTTATCTGTGAAGTAAGATTCTCTCTCCCTATGTTAATTTGAAATCTTTCAATGGTTGCTGCCGTTATGCTTCTCTTTTTTTTTTTTCTTTTTTTGTGACCATACGCCTCGTGATCATTAGAGTCGGAATTAGGACTGGGAAAATTCGGCCATGGCCTTTTAAACGAACCATGTTGGCATCACCCTGGAGTGACCCGGAGGAAAAATTGGAGAATCCAAATTTAGATGGCCGGGCTTTGCCGTGCCGAGATTCCAACTGGCGTCCTACCGAATATGAAGCTAGAGAGTTACCGCTCACCCACGACTCTCGAGTGGCTCCTCGTAAACTTCACGATAACTTCAAACACGGTTAACGTTAAGTGAATGTACTCTTATGCGAATGATTTGTCTATAGCGTCGAAGGTGTTACAATGCACTACGTGATTTTGATCCATCCATCATGAAGAAATAACCGTCTACTTTTTTAGTCAGCTTTTAAAGTTTATCTACGTTGTTCTTATTGGGAAGAAAGGATAATTATATAACTGAAATAATAATGGCAAATAAGTAGCTTGTTGTCGTTTATAATAAACGATCCCTATCAAAGAACCACATAGCCAAGCAGCTATAGTAGGACTGGAAATATCTTTTGAAAAACACAGTTAATGACGTAATAAGAAATATCACCCATATACCGCAAAGTGTTAACATAAACTAACTGTACAAACGAATTCGTCCACGCAGAATTTGAGATTTGTGCCGTTAATTCTCAGATCATCTATCAAAAACATTTTGGATATTGCCAGCAGCTTCGTTCACGAGGGACAGTGTTTCTCAAACTTTTTAGTTCCTCGTACCCCTATAAAATTTCCCAGGCAATGGCGAACACCCTACAGAAAAAACTGCGACCATTTTTTTTTTTTTTACCTCCACTGCTAACTGTAATGGAAAACAATGAACAATATTCATGAGATAGCCAGTCTGCCATTAAGTAAATCTTGTCGCGAAACCCCACGATCAACTGGCGGACCCCCCCCCTTTTGAGAACCACTGACGTAGGGTGTTAAAGTGTGGACCTCGCTCTTAAATCGATTATGTCACAATTAACATAAGCCAGTGAGGCAAAGAAACTAATACGATACGTGAATCGCGTTTGACAAAAAATGTTTACAAATTTGTGGAAACTTTTATATTTAATTTCTCAGATTGCCAACTACCTCGGTAGCGTAGGTGCTAGAGTGATAGTTCCGTGTGCCGAGGGTAGCCGGTTCGAGTCCGGATGCGGGCATGGGTTTTTAAGTGTTGCGTCTGTGAATGTCACGTCCGTCCTGTGGTGTGTGTAACTAACTGGTAACAATTCATACTGAAAGCACTGAGTGACATAGTTACTATCGACCTGGCTGTATGCCTAAGATGCCGAAAGTCACTAAAAAAAAACAAAAAAAACTACAGTTCCAAGTTAAATATGCAATATTTACTGTACCTACCGAATGCTAAGGACGCTAAAACAATTTCTTATTGACCAACAAACATTTACTGCAGGTATGGACAAAATCGTACCGACAGAATCGCGTTCAACAAAACACAATTACAGCTCGCAGTGGAATACAGAAGCTGGACGATGGTGACACGTATCAAAATAATAGCAGTATGCAGTATGTTTCACCTAATGCAAAATGAAAATTTTTTGCTTAACAACACGAGCAATGATATCATGTCGATCACCCGGTTTTTCTTCATTCAACATAAGTTTATTTATTTCTTCACACTTCGGATTGCAAGTAAATGTAATAAATAAACATGTTAAATCAAATGTTTACTTGACCCATCAGATAGTTGACATTTTTCTATTTTGCTACCGAGCGTGGTGGTGTAACGGCTAGCGTTCTGGCCTCGCATTCGGGAGGACGGCGGTTCGAATCCCCGTCCGGGTATCCAAAATTTGGGTTTTACATGGTTTTCCAAATCACTCCAAGCAAATGCCGGGATGCTTCCTTCAAAAGGCCATGGCCGAATTCCTTCCCATTATGCCTCATATCCTTTCCCGTCTCTAAAGACCTCGCTGTTGAAAGACATTAAGAAGTTAAAAAAAAATCTATTTTGCTTCTTAGTTCTTTACGTGAATTTCAAGTCACAATACATAACACGATTTACTTAAAGTATAATAATAATTCCGGGTGGTCGTAATGACCTGGTGATATGGTTTCAATTGGTTGCGCATTCCGTCCCTGTCGTAGCCACCTTATCCTAAACCGGCAATTCTACCGGCTAGAGCGGACCTACAGTTAAAGGTGGAATTCGAAGCACGGAGGCGTTCTGGTGCATTTAACATTACACACCAAACTGTTCCAGAGGTGAAGGTACGGGTAACGGTTTTTGAAAATCCCCGAGACAGGGATTCGAACGGTGGACCTTTCGATCACCAGTCAGACCCTTAACCACTGAGCCACCAGACCACCCGTTAACGTAAAGTGTTACTGTAGCTCACAAACGATTATCATAATCCAATTTTCTAACGTCAGATTCGAACCATTGATATTATATACAACATCAATACCAAAATCGCTCAAGGAAATTGAAATTAAAAATTTGTTAATTGGAAAAGAAAATGGGTGAGGAATGTAGCACTCCGATTATAAAAGAAAATTTTTAAAAATTATAACAAGGGGTAATTAGATGACTAGGGGAATTGCCACCGAAGCGTTAGCTCCATTGCAATTAAAATTAATAATAATAATAATAATTCTGAGAGCTAGACTCACTAAAGATGGCTACAGAGTACAATCAATCAAAACAACAGAAAAGTTTTCAAACATTGAAATTGACATTAAGAAAAGGTGAATGAAATTCTTTGGTTACCTTAAGAGGTTGCCAGAAAATCGATTGACAAAAAAGATAATAGATTATGTAACTTCACTTAAAAATTTAACACCTAGGCTGTATGAAATTCGAAAGGATCTTAAAAGTGCAAGCATAGGAGCGACAGACATCTTAGAAAGAGACACTTCGGACACAAAGTAGACAAATGGGAAGTTATAACTGAACAACCAAAACAAAAACAATACAGACCAAAGTGGTCGAAAGAATGCAAACAAGCTTTCTCGGAAAGAATGAAAGCCTAGTGGAACAACAAAAACTCAAAGAAAACTTGATTGGGTCATTTGCTTACCGTCTTCCATTTATTGGAAGAATTCGTCAATAACAATAATAATATAACATCAATGCTTCATAGCCCCTTGCAAAACACAAATTTTTGCGTAACACAAAAATTATCTATCCGAACCCGTGAGCGCTACTGTCATGTTTAAATAAATTAAATATTACTTAAACGTATTACGTTTAATTAAGGTATTCCGTTTTATTTTAATGCATCTACAAACAAAACAGAATCAAAACAGCAGTAGTGTAAACTTTTGTGAGCAATGATTCTGAAATACAGAGTTATCTTTGGAATCGCCGTCAACACAACCTAATTTTAAATGTAGGAATTGTAGTTGTGGACCACTTGTCGGAATGAATTATATATAGAAAAACCTTTCGCACCACATCAGTAACATTTCCTGTGAATATGGCCTTAATTGTACCAGTGGGTTGTGCTTGATGATGCGGTCTATGGTCGCATAGGATTTTATATATAAAGATAACGACATAACATCTAAAACAAATTGCTTTAAATATCTTGGAGAATGGATATCGGGTAACACAACATAAAATATAGGAATAAAAAATATAGTACAAAAAATGTAGAATGCATTTAAGTTAACAAGAAAAATCTATGACAAAAAATCATTGTCCTGGAATATAAAATTGAAGCATTATCAGACAGTAGTTAGACCAGAACTACTTTACGTAGCAGAAGGGCTTAAATTAAACAGAATTGAAGATCTTGAAACACTAGAGAAAATCGAAATAATGATTGTTAGAAAAATACTAGGGTTTAAATATAGTAGTGACTCAGAATACAAACTGAGATGATACTAAAAAATGTATTTTAAAACTGAAGAACTAACAGATGTAATGAGGAAAGGCAGGTTGAACTTCTATGGACACATGTACAGTATGAATAACGAAGGATCGGTATACATGCAGGATAGGTGTGATTAGAAGGCTGTGGTTTCACAGGGTATAGTTCCTACCTGTCGCCATAAGGCAGCGCCTGCGTTTACACCGAAGGATCAATAATATCTGACATAAACAGCTACAAATCCATATGGTTCCAGGGAGTAGAGAAAGATTTATAAAATGCTGTAATCAGCACATTCAGTAAATAAAAGAAAAGTGGTTTTCCAGGAAAGAAAGAAAAATCGACCAATGGAAGAAATTTGACACAGGAGGAGAAGAAAATGCACTTCTAGAGGATGAACGAAGTATTGAATTAATTGCGATGAAGGACATGCTCCTCTGGCAATTTCCCTAATCATCTAATTACCCGTTTCTAAGTATTTCGCTATTACTATCTTCTATACTTTGAATGTTAAAATTCCTCCCCCCACATACATTTGTAAATTCCTTCAGCATTTTTCGTAAATTATTCATCACTTCCTTAGGGAACTTATTCCTATCTCTGACACCCTTACCCAAAAAGAAAATTTTACCATTCCCTTATGCATAAAATTGACTGCCATTTTGTGCCCATGGTAATCTTTTCCTTTCCATGCACTACTCCCAATTCTTCAACCAACATCCGTCCAAGCCCCATTACCAACATACATCTTGTACACCCCTGGCACTCTCTACACCATCCGTCTATCCTTCAGTGACTCCCGATCCAGCTCTTTCTTCATACCACTTCTGACTGCAGTAGTTTCCACAAACAAATCTAGTTGCTCTCCTTTACATTTTTAAAAAAAATCTGCTTTACGTCTCTCTGACAGCGAGGTCTTTAGAGACGGGAAAGGATGGGGTGCAAGGAATGGGAAGGAATTCGGCCATTGCCTTTTGAAGGAAGCATCCCGGCATTTGCCTGGAGTGATTTGGGGAACCATGGAAAACCCAAATCTGGATGCCCGGGCGGGGATCTCTCCTTTACACGCCCTCCAACACCTGTATTTGATACCGAAAATATGGGTCCTAAAATACACCACGATATTAAAGTAATGGTTTTGTAACCCAGTTTCCTTACTTCTCTGATACCTCCCCTCTTCACCCTCTCCAGTAAATGGAGGATTCTGTAACCTTTTCCTACCACCTGCCCAATGTGTTCCGTTCAGTTGAGTTTATTATCCAAAGCTATGCTGAGATATTAACACTTCGAGTCTTCAACAAGCATTTCCGTCCTCACCGAGCCGTAACTCGCTGGCCTCGCATTCTGGAGGGCGCGGTTTCGAATCCCCGTTCTGCCATGGTTTCTGTCCACCCGAATGATTCCTTTAAAAGACTATCATCAAATTCCTTCCAATTCCTTTCCCCAAGTCCTTTTCCGCCTCTAATGACCTCTACAAGGCGTTAAGAGAGAAACAAAAAAAAAATCTGCCCCCACTTTTTAATCATAAACAACCATCAGCTTTTTACCTGGGTGCGTAATAAATTGACTCTTCTTGGCGTTTATCTTAATCCCTTGTTCGCCTACCAAGTTAGATATTCTATCCAGGTCGTCTTGCAGCTGTTCACAATATTCTTCCGTTTTGATCCTATTGTATACCATCATGACATCTGAAAAAAATCTAAGATATTTTATTTATTTATTTCCCAATGGCTTTCGCTATCTGAGACCATTCAGACAACTCGATAGTAACTCAGTGTTTTCACTATCTCCAGTATGAAATTTTTCCAGTTAATTAGACACATCACAAGACGGACATTACGTTCACAGACGCAACACTTAAACACCCATGCACGCGGCTGGACTCGAACCGACGACCTTCGGCACGTGGAGCTAGCGCACTAGCCCCTACGCTATCGAGACCGCCAAAAGCCTAAGTTCTGAAAGAAGAAAGTTACGCATAAACGTATTTGCTTTATCGTACCCTCCAAAAGAGTTATTCAAAGAGAGAAGGAAAGTATCGCTGTGTGGACTGTTGATCGAACAATGGCTGTGTTGTCGGAGGGACAGTTCCAGTGGGTAATGCGCCAATGAAGTGGCGGCCGTGCGCGTCGCACCTGTGCTGGAGGCTGCGGCCTCCACCCAGATAATTGCCCGGTAATTGGAGACTCGCTCGTTACCTGAGCGCTTCAGTATGCGGCGCTCGTCGGCAGGCCGCCGGTAATCGCCGTGTAAACACCGTCCGCAGGCAGACATGCAAATATCGGCGCCAGCCACCGCTGAATCATCCTCAACACGCAGCCGCTTGAAGCAAGTCTCGGCTCAGGCACTTTGCATGGACGTAGGACTGAGCTGTGTAAACACAACTACAGTTGTAGCTACTCTTTCGAGAGTTGGAATAGTTAGTATCTGAAGTGGAACTTCTTTAGGGCATTCATCATCAGTGCTCTACCTACGGCAGGTTTTCACTTGATAGCTGTCCATGCTCACCTGTCTTCTGCACTTCTCTTCAGATCCATGTAGTTTCCGCTTCCTTCAATGTCATCGATGATCTTGTACTTCCTTCTTTCTCTCACTCTTCTCCCACAAACTAGTCCATCCAAAGCGTCTTTTAACAGGAACTCCCCTCTTAGTGAGCGTACCATTGTGACACGTTGCCCATTCAATATCAACTCTGTTAAGTACCATTTCAAATTTATCATATTTAAAATAACTTTTGGATTTTGAGGATTGTTGCCTTCAGTAATACCAATGAGGAATTGTTTGCTTCCTGGGAATTGGTTATCGAGAAATGGAGCTTGAGTCCGGGGAATTTTCCGATTACCTGGGAAAACCGTGCTCTGTAGCGATCGATATTCAACTTCAGAAGTCGGGATGGGGTAGGAACAGTCAGTCGGCGGTATGACGAAGGGTAGTATGAATACGCTGATGCCGTAATCTTAGCTATTATGAAAGGCTTGTATGAACGATGTGATAGTATAAACTGCTCTCGGGTGACTAGCCGAGTCAAGAGTGCGTTGCTACACGATATTTCGGCGACTAGATTCATTGCCGCCATCTTCTGGTGAAGTGCCGTGTGCAGCTGCCCAAGGCACTTCACCAGAAGATGGCGGCAATGAATCTAGTCACCGAAATATCGTGTAGCAACGCACTCTTGACTCGGCTAGTCACCCGAGAGCAGTTTATACATTCTCAACGCCGAGAAAGACTTCGTTCTTATATAACGATGTGATAGTTTGACGTTTAATTTCAAGGATATTCACTGATAGGAAAAATTCATTATGCAGAATTTTGTGTTAGGTTACTGAAAGATAAGGAATAAATTGAATTTCGTGGATCAACGCGTTGTAAGTTGATAGCAGTAACACCTTTTCGTTGGAACTGAGACAGATATAAAGTATTAAGTTTGTTTGGAAGAGTGAAGGAGACTGAGTGTAACATGCCCATTACCTGTTCGACATAGCGTCAGATATTGTTGCACCATCCTGTTCTTCTTTCTTTCTCTTATGACTTGCAGTAGTTTCCCCCCCATCATCAACTCTATCCAGCACTTCAAATTTACTCACTTTTTCCATCCAGCTTATCCTCTCCATTCTCCGCCACATCCACATCTCAAACCCTTCTATCCGTTTTTTATTCTCTCGTCTCAGTGTCCACATCTCTGCCCAATAAAGTTCCACATCCCATAAGGAATATGTTCCAAGTCTTTTTGCAGTGCGATATCTACTTTTCCGGTTAATAACCTCCTATTCTTATCAAACGCTTCCTTCACTACAGTAATACTAGTTACACCTGATGGTGAGATCTCAAGTCCTCAGTGATTGTACTTCGAAGATATTCTTCTTCTTCTGGTCCTTATCCGTTCCGAATGTCGGCAACCATCTTGGCTGTCTGGTCTCTGCTAGTAAATGCTCGGATTAGCTCCGTAGTTCTTTGGAGGACCATGTTCTCAGGTTTTTTTGCCAGGAAGTTCTCCTACTAGAACTTCTCTCTCCTGGTATTTTCCCTTGTAGAATAGACTGCAGGAGTTCGTAACGGGCATTGTTCTTCATGATATGGCCGAGGTACTGTAGCTTCCGTGTTTTTATGGCGGTCAATATTTCCATATTCTTTTTCATTTTCCGTAGCACTTCAGCATTTGTGGTGTGGTCTGTCCATGGTATCCTCAACATTCTTCTATATAGCCACATTTCTAAAGCCTTTAACCTTTTACTGATAGTTTCCGTTAATGTCCACGTTTCAATGCCATACAGGAGGGCAGAGAACACATAGCAGCGCAGGAGTCTCATCTTCGTGGTAATCGATAAATTACTACTTTTTAAAAAGTTTGTTCATTTCGTTTAACGCAGTCTTGGCTTTACCAATACGTGACTTTAATCCATCAGACGAACTGAAGAATCGTCACGAAAGTTGGTGACGCTTTGCATTCAACGAAAGTGGTAACGTCATTGAACGACCAAAGATGTAGAACAAGAAAATGTTACATATACCATTTTTTACACGAAGACAAGAGCAGTGTGTTTCGCAGTTTCTTTTGCACGCAATTGCAATAATCAACAACTATCCACAAACCCACAGAGAAAAAAGAAAAATTACTTTTACGAGATTCTACCATGGAGGGATCTCATACCAGGTGAACATCCAACACTACTCTGAGTTTAAGGTAGGATCACTAGTCGGGTCATAAATTACCACTCGGAACCATCTCCTTGAATCGGGGGAGTGACGGCTAGCCTCTCTCGTGACCACACTTGTCCTCAGCTCGTTCTTGTGACGGTCGTGTTCCTATTCAGCAGTCAGTCAACCTTAACATTTCCACGTCGTTGTTTCACCTAGCGTGTGGTTGGTGAACGGTAACGTAGTGGTCTGGCATGCGGGAGATCGTGGGTTTGAATCCCTCACCGGCTTTCTACATTTTGGTTTTCCCTGGCTGGCGAATGCCGGTATGATTCTTGAAAATGCAATGACATAATTCCTTTCCGTTCCTCGCCTCATATCCTCTAACGACCTGGGCGTCAAAGAGGCTTAAACCCTGAAGCAAAAAAAAAAAAAAAAAAAAAAAATTGTTTCTTTGCAGCAATATTAAAAAAAATGTCCGTAAGAGAGAGTCTGGGGTCACTACATCTGTTTGATAATGAAAACAAAATTTTACCAATAGTTTAGAATGACACGATCTAAATTTCACTATCTCCTTATGAAGCTGGAAGTAAGGCTGAAGAAAAAAGACCCAATCAATAAAACCAAATCAACGTTTGTTCATAGAAGACCGAAAATTTATGAAATTTCGCTACAACCTTCCTTACATTCTGACTGCACGGACAAAAGGTAAACGAAAAAAATCGGGCTCTATTGGACATGATGTGGTCAAGTGTCGTTTGACCTTAACGCAACAGTCATCGGTTTAACAAACCAGCAAGTATCGAATCAGCATGACTGTGTTCTGGAAACCAGAAACTATACCAAGGTTCCTACTGTGCATACTGTCTTTATTGGTTTGTGAACTTTTACTAGTATCACCATAAATTCTAGGAGGAGGATAATAATACCGCCACCGCAATCAGACACGGAACAAAGTAGTACACCAAATGTCAGATATAAGAGACAAGCACGACATTTACCGTAACGAAATCTACCGATATGGTAGACGTGATAGTTGGTTTCTTACAGATAGATGCCAGGATCATAATGGTAAACGAATTGCTATACCAGAGGACAAAGGAGAAACACTGACAAGGGACACCTTTGACCTCGAATGCTTGGAAACGCACGAAAACATGCTTAGCATAACAAGCGATCATGAACAAAACAGTGGTGTGTGTCATTTCCAAGCAAAACTTAGTATTATAGCACAAGTAACATTTTAATAGAGAGAAACAAAGTAACAAGATATCAATACCATATGAAGGAAATTATACCTAATTCAATAACGTCAGTGTATCATTAAATTTTCAATTAACAATGCCAAAAACTCTCTGCTTAAAGTACTTAATATAGTGCAAAACTTGTATATACACCTGATAGTGCCTATATTAGTCCCCAAAGTGCAGATGCGGGATTTCGATGAAGTGGTTAAAACAAAGTGGAAGAGAACAATGTGCACACCTAACTAAAGCCACGTTATCACATTCTAAATCACTTTCGAATTCACGCAGTCCAGTATCAAAAGCCACGCTAATTACATTTTCAAATGATGATGTTGGTATGTCAATGTCATAACCTAGCTTTCACCAAGCATATTGCAACATAGGCTTAAACGTAGGTGCAGCAAATTGATTCGGTGATTGTAAATCACAGAGTGAAGTTTCATGATGAAATAAAGATCACGTATCTTCACTTGTGGTTTGGCACATTGTAGTCCTACAAAATCAGTAATCCTTCTGATACAGAGCTTATAGAAAGAAGTAAACATCAAGAGGTTTGTAATATTTTGTTGTTTTCGGTGGCAATATCTTCAGCATAACATCTCTGACTGGAAAAGTTGCATCTAGAAGGGTACGATCTGTATGACCTAACCAGGAATCACACAACCATAGGCTCTTTTCGTCGCTCTTTAATTACGCTAGCAGACTAATGCGGAGTTCTGCATGGAAATGACACACACCACTATTTTGTTTATGATCGCTTGTTATTCGAAATATGATTTCGTGCGGTTCCGAGCTTTCGAAGTCAATATGCTAACTGGAATTGTCGCTAGACGATGAGATAATAGAATCGGACGTGCAGAATTACAAATTAGCGTTTGTATCGGGATTAATTTTTTCATCAGCGGCGGTGGTTCCGTGGCTACCGGTGACAGCCAAGACACGTGACAAGCTGCAGTGAACCTGATTGAGCCGCCCATTCGACTCCTAGCAATAAGAATACCACGAGCGACGAGAGTCTCCCAATTACGCGGTTTCCTGTTTGGGTAAGCGTAACCCCGACTAGCGGTACGAAGCCGAAGTCTTCTCCTGTTTCAGTAGCGAGGTAGTAATGTCTGGGAACTTGCATCGGGAACAATGAGCTATCCGTGGGCCCCAACACTGCAGGTAGTTGATTATGCTGATGAGTATTGAGGCGGAAAGTGGATCTTGCCGTTAAATGCCACTCACAGACAATTGAGCAACACTGCGCACACAGTGTTGTGGGAGGATGTGCCTGCAAGATTCATCTTTGCAATCATACCATCAACTGAATTAAAACACATGAACACTAGACGTCAAGTGCGTCCAATTCTGCCGTCTACCTGCCGGTTATTTTGATTAATAATTTCCAAGGGCATTCCGTAGTAATATAGATAATTGCATGTTCAAAGGTAAACTTATTACAACCAAAAAAAATATTACACTCATTTCCTGCCGTATAAGAAGTAGATTGGATGATGAATACCAAATGGATGCTAAAGCAAAGAAAATAAACATGTTCGGGGAAATGATGGATGAGGTAAGAAATTTGCTGAAGAATTGCGCAGGAAGAGGAGACGGAATAACCGGTCAAGTTTTTAAGACATACAGGATTGGATAATTTGATAGTATTAGGAACAGACGAACGGAAAACAGCAACGGAAAATAAACTCTAGAATGTGTAAAACGAATATTAAAAGACGTAGGTTGTAACGAGCACGCTGAGGTTGAGAAGAAAAGGTGGATATTTTGAGTTTATTATAGAAAAGGCAATTATAAGGATCTTGTTCACGGCGAAAATAACACTTATTTACATAACCGGAACCTAAATTAAACTATATAGAAGATAGTAGCGGCATGTTTAGCATGTCTCTAGTTTATTAGTAATGCAAACGAAATAGTACCAACGGAAGGTAGAATCACCTGTTCTTTAAAGTTTCAATGGAGACTTGTTTTTCTTACTCTTTGACAAACTGGGATTAACAGATCAGATTAGGCACACGAGTATAATGTACGACTTTTTTATTTTATTTTTATTTATTTATTTATTTTATATGTTTGCTACTAGGGGCAAGGAACAGGAAAGAATTTGCCCTTGGCCCTTTTTGAAAGAATCATTCGCTCATTCACCTAGAATGATTTGGAGAAACCATGGAATACCCAAATCTGGATGGTCCAACGGAGCTTCGAACTTGCGTCCTCCTGAATGCGAGGCCAGCGTGTTACCACTCACCCTCCACGCTCCGTTTCTCTATCCTCACAATACGATAAATAAGGTAGTAGTGTATACTGCATCTGTCCATTTCTATTCATTGTATTTATTTCGTGAGACTGTATATTTGAGAGACAAAAAAGTATTCAACTCCCTCTCTTAGGTAAACCATCTACATACAAGAGGTTGATGCTAAGAGCTTTTAAGAACACAGATCCTTTTTTTAAATTTTATTTTGATCTTTTCAATTTGTAACCTACAGAAGGTTGCGTAAAAGGTTCACAGATTTAAAAAAAATATAATACAGAAGGTGCACAGACGTCTTTAAAAAGCAAACTCTTCATCGGCGATGAATCAATGTCTTCTCTAACAAAAGACACAATGTTGTATTCGCAACATGAATAAATGATTGGCGAAAGAACATGCTACGTCATTGCGCAAATCTAGATGCATGTATTAATTCAAACGAATTTCTTATTATTTTATTAAGACAAACGAGAGGATGGTCTAAAAAGTTTTCCACAATGATTGTAGACGACAATTACGTCAAAAAACTGTGGAATATTATATTTCACACTATTTTTGCATTACCTACTCTTTATAAGTAGATGTACATTTCTTACATATACTAACTTATTGATCTTCAAAATTTAAAATGATATTCCAACCCTGGTAATGAGCAAGAAATTTTCAAATGACACTCTTACAACTCTGTTTCTATAATTTAAATGATTTATTTTAGCGTTTGCTCTCCAAAAGTTGCTGATTTCTTAGTTTTTTTTTCTCCAATTTAATTTTATTCTTTCCTTGATAATGGTTTGATGAATTTGAGACGGTAATCTACAATAGTTATATACTAGTTTGTTTTTTTCCACACCATTCAAGAACAAGAGATTCATTCAGCAATATTAGGATCAAAATCAAGTTATCGGACAATTCGTAGACGAGTCTGCTTCGGTTCTTCCTCACATGCTGTTGGCCTTTGTTTGAAATTGTTCCATCCACAAGCAGAAATTTTTCACGGGCATGCCACCTTCGCCGTTTTTCTCAGAAATCTCATTACTACAATTATCATTCCAAGCAAGCGGAGAAACACGATGATCACATTATTTGGAAATTTAAGAATCAACATTTTAGAAATTCAAAAAAACACTTGTAAGTCCAGCCGTTGTTTCGTGGTATCTTCTCATTGAAGGACGCATCTTAAAAATTAGACTCATGTTGTTTTCTGCTGCTAGATAACCCAAAAATGAAAAGACCTTAGAGCTATAATGCAGTAAGTACTGTAGGGAATGGTCAATATTCGTGCCAACAGCAGCTATCGCATATTTTTAAATTCTCCGTATGGTGATTGTACATATATTACAGAATATACAAAAATGCGTGAACAGTTGTGCACATCCAAGCTCGTTTAATTTAATACCTTGAGCTTTACTCCCTCTCGTTATCAATTAAATTTTTGTTTGTATAAATTATAAATAAAAAAGTATTATGAATTATTCAAATTAATGATATGAGGAACCGCGATGTTGCTTTGCACATTAACAAGACCGTTGTACCTACGTTTTACCGTAGTATACGTATTTTACAAAATTATTCTTTATCAAATGTTATTAAACAATGGTATAACACAATCAAACAAACTTCTTGAAATCCAACAATTGATTCATTTTACATCAGTTCTCAGGGTTTTCTGCATGTCCATTCATTAAGTTCAGCGGGGCAATGAGATTTTCTCTAGGGCAATACCTGGTTGATCAATACGATAATGATTTGCGGTGATCACCTTATCGGTGGGTTTACCATTTAGTGAGTCTGCTGCCTGCAGTCGTCCGACGCAATGATTCCATTTTATCCTAGCCGTCAGAGACCCCCGTCCACTCGGATGACGACATGAAACACAAAAGTAACCACACATCGCACCGGCGTTAGTCGCCGCACATCTCTTTCCGCAGGCTGGCCACGCACCCACTACACAGCTCGCAATTCACTGTACCATCCTCACCGCGTCACCCTAGCGGTACACTGCGTTCCCTTACTCAACTACTCGGCCGCGCCAAGGTCGCATTGCGTAATGCGTTAACTACCGTTAGCTTACTGTCCCTTTTGTTCCCTCTGTCTCTCCGTTCAGGCCACGCGTCCAGCTAAAGTAAGGGTATATTTCGATGTAGTGTGCCAATACACTTCAATCTTTAAATCTAGTGCTTTGGTCCATTCAATTGTTTTAGCGGATGCATGGAGAATGTTCATTATCGTTCCATTGAAATGTCAGGAACAATGTGATGGATTATCTGTGAGGTGGTTTCACAGTCACAATTTTCAGAACTAGCCCAGTCCCATTTCTGTATTAGATAACCACATCTGTCTTTCATTGAATCCGGTTGATAATTTTTCCATAGACGCCTTTTGAAATCGAATCTTGTAACCGCATTGGGTGTTTATGGACTACCTATGACTGCTGCCATTGAGTTAACCACAGCTCGTAGAGATTGAAAGAGGACCTTGATTGCTGTAGGCCTTTACGGTATCCTTGATTTCAAGCGTTGCTGTTTTTATTGCGTAATGATGTTGCAATTTTGTGAACCGATTCGCGTGTTAGGTTTTGGCAGACAGCTCGTCAAATTTGCGGTCGATTTTGGAAGAGGAGAAAATGATGTGGTTCATGGCGTGGATCACTTTTCGACGCTGATAGGTGTTGACGGCTACCGTACTGTCCAGCAGGGATCACGCGATAGGCGGCACCAGTGATGTTATCGCCTGCAGGCCATCACGAGCAAACACTGTCTGCACGGAAGGGCGTCCTTAAAGTGGATGGCGTGTAATATTCAATTTACCATCGCTTCGCACTTTATTTATAATTGCAACTACACTTGATTTTGACTTTTTATTAGTTACAAAATGGTGAGTTTTTCAAAGGAAAATTCGCATATGATTTATCTTATCAATCAAGTACAAGGTAAAATATTAATATTTGCCTGCTACTTTGCACGCGTTGACCCTGGTGTATGTAAAAAAAATTACCCTTTTTTACTCTGCAATCATATATTAACGCGGAGAAGGCAAAAATGTCATCCAAAAACCATCCGTTGTTTTAGTCGTTACATTAGTTTCTGTTTTCATATTAATATCCGAAGTTTATCACATATTCGACTATTTTAACGCAGTTTAATACACGAAATATAAGGAATTAAAGATAGATGAAAATTTTTCTATAGTAATAAGAGATGATTACTTTGGATTGGTATTATTCTAATGCACCCAGAAGTATACAATTACATAACTGACAATCAACTTTGGTTAGGTTTACATCTGTGGTCACAACGAAAAATATCACTGTCGTAACAGTTAGCTAAAAAATCCTATTTTTAAATGCTGATACGTATTAAAACAGCAAAACGCTATCACGTTTTAATACCAATCTTAAGAACAAAAATGTTTACAGTAAACTAAAAATCACAATTTTGTTGCACCTGTATGTGTATGATGCAGTGGTTTGCGAAACGACGGCACGCTGTAGGGTTTTAAAATGGACACAAGGCGCAAAAATGCTTACGGTACTGTAAATAAGATATCATAATTTCGTACGCTTATTGAAGGGTTGATTTTTAATGTAATTGTTTGACTTTCGTTTTTGATAACAACATTAGGCACAAAGATATTCATCGTAAATTAAATATAGAAATTCTGTTTTACGTTTGTTGAATTTACGATATTTCAGAAAACTGAAAAAATAAGTAGTCATTCAAAATACAATATAAACAGAATTCAAAGGATAGCAGGAGGATAGAATTCAAGGAGTAATTGTTTCATGTTTTGTGAGGATTTCCTGAAAGGAGTGCCCATATCAAATACAGAGTGATCTTTAGCGCAGATCTATCCCATTTGACATGACTATTATTCTTTGCTCCACCGCGGTCATATCGAATCATAAAATATTTTCGCAGAATCATATATATTATTTCTATAAGGTATTTTTTTGTCACAAGCCTGTATCTGCTTTCATACTTAACCGAAATAAATGAATGAGGTGTCATTTTAAAGCTTATGGTCTTCACTTTGGTCACATCATATTTTAGGAAATAAAGTTTTCAGAATTCGACCCTTAAAGGGCGAAAAAGGAAATATTTCTAAAATGCTGTTTTCTGTGTTACGAGTCATTTATCTCCCTGGATACATATCTGAAATCGTTTAATGAAGTATCATTTTAAAGATTAAGATCTCCGCTTTAGTGAAGTCATATATTAAGATAGAAATTTTTCGGAATTTGACCCTTAAAGGGCAAAAGTATCATTATTTTTTAAATTCGTTTTTGTGTCACGAGTGATTTATCTCCCTTAATATCTAACCGATATAGATAAATGAGGTATCATATTAAAGACTAAGGTCTCCGCCGTGGTAACATTATATTTTAGTAATTCAACCCCTAAGGGCAAAAATGTTAATTTTTCTAAAATGCGTTTTTTGTATCTAGAGCCATTTATCTCCCTGGATATCTAACCAAAATCGATAAATGAAGTAGAATTATGAGGAGTGATGTCTCAGCTTTGTGACATCATATTTTAAGAAAGAATGTTTTTTGGAATTCAACCGTTAAAGGGAAAAAGTATAAATTTTTCTATAACTCATTTTTGAGTCACGAGCGATTTATCTCCCTTAATATCTAACCGATATAGATAAATGAGGTCTCCGCCGTGGTAACATTATATTTTAAGAAAGGAATTTTTCCTAATTCCAATCTTAAAGGGCAAAAATGTTAATTTTTATAAATGCGTTTTTTGTGTCTCGAGCCACTTATATCCTTGGATATCTATCCAAAATCGATAAATCAACTAAGATTTTGAGGAATAATGTCTCAGCTTTGGTGACATCATATTTTAAGAAAGAAGTTTTTTTAATTCAACCCTTAAAGGGAAAAAGTATAAATGGTTCTACAACGCATTTTTGTGTCACGAGCTATTTATCTCCCTCGATATCTGACCGATATAGGTAAATGAGACATCATATTAAAGACTAAGGTTTCCGCCGTGGTAACGTTTTATTCTAAGAAAGGAATTTTCTGTAATTCGACCCTTAAAGGCCAAAATGTCAATATTTCTAAAAGATATTTTTTTGTGTTTCGAGCCATTTATCTCCCTGGATTTCTAACAAAAATCGATAAATGAGGTAGGAGTATGAAGAGTAATTACTCAGCTTTGGTGACATCATATTCAACCTCACTATTCATCGCATTTTATTTGCGAAATTTTCGCATGGGTCGTCTAGTGTAAGTTATTCCATAAGATCTAAACATTTTAAAACACCATACAAATTGGTGCGGTACTTTATGCATGATGGCTCACGCACACTGCTTGCTTACAGGCCGGTAACACTATAGCTTGTTTCGCTTTATCTTGCTATTAAGGAAATAATCTGAGGATTAGAATTAAATTTATTCCACCTTCTGATGATACGAGATTTGTAGAAGTACTTTCCTTTCCTGCACTCTATAATAATTATATTTCCAGAAAACAAAACTTCATGAAGCCTCTACGAAGAAAAATATTTACCAAATTTTTTGACATCATAATGGAACAAGGGGCTTTATGTTGTATACTAGACAGTCGCTTGACATAGAGCCTGTAAGCTGGTGACCAGTATACGGCGATCATTTTTCCCATTTGCTTGATTCCCTACTGTTTCTCAGTCTTGGTATATTCTAGTAGGTTAACCATTCGCTCTCTATGAAAGCACACGTGAAGATTTTCTGTAATTGAGAACTCATATCATATCTGATACGAGACGTCAAAGTGAAAATATTCTCTGCTGTGTAGTATAATCATAGAAAAGTAATCATTTTTGTTGTTGATAAATTCCTTTTTTTTTATTTTCAACCTATAACACTAAGTTCTTTAGTTCACATAAACACAAGATTTTCCGCGGTCATAAGAAGATCTTTGTAGTCTATTATAAGTTGAAGTTAGCTAGCTCAAGACGCATAACGAAAATTTTCATTTGCTAACTGATCCGCTTGTCGACACAAGTTCCCTGCGCTTCCTCTGAAGTTTATTCTATATTGACCACCACCGCTCTATACATATATACACAGCAGAGTGTCAATTATCCGAACACCTTTTATTTTTACGAATTATGTACTATTTTACAGAAGCGTCTACAGGATGATTCAAAATGATTGTCGGGTTTCAAAAAATTCCTACACTTAGCACAATTGAGATACGAATTTGAATCTTATTTTGATGTGTAAAGAAACTCATCAAGTTTTTTTACATCCATTACAAATGTTAGATATGTGCGCCCTGTGTCACTCTGTATATATCTATGCGATAGTCCATTTCATCCCACACGCGACGCAGCATGTCATCAGAAATGTTTACAAAGGCGGCACTGAACCGTTCTCTCAGTTGCGGGATAGTCGTAGGTAGAGGAGGAAGATAAACTTGATCCTTGACGTAACCCCACAGAAAAAAATCACATGAGGTTAAATCTGGTGAACGAGGTGGCCAAGCCAAGAGTATTTGGTCACTGTCGGCTCCGCGTTCTATCCATCGTTGCGGCAATTGTTCGTTGAGAAATATTCTGACCTCGCGATGGAAATGAGGTGGAGCACCATCTTGTTGGAATATGAAATCATTCACCACTTTCAGCTGAGGCAGCAACCACTCAGAGACCATATCGAGGTAAGTTAATCCTGTTACTGTCTGTTCATTGAAGAAGAACAAGCCGTACACTTTCGTCTTGGAAACAGCAGCGAACACACACACATTTGGAGAATCACGCTGGTGTTCAATAAAATCACTGGGATTTTCTGTCCCCCAAATCCGCACATTATGCTTGTTAACATTCCCGCACAAGTTAAAGTTCGCTTCGTCACTTAAAATAAGTTTTTTACAAAATCCATCTTCTTCCAATTTTTCTTGCATAATGTTGTAAAACGTGAGACGTTTGCGATGGTCGTCAGGTGTTAAAGCCTGAAGCAGCCCTAGGCGATAGGCTTTCATTTTTAGGCGTTTTGGTAGCACGCGCCAAACTGTGGTTTGCGAAATGTTCAGTTCTCTGTTGCCGCTTCGTGTTGATTTCCGCGGGCTACGTTGATAAGCTTCTCTGACGCGGTTCCCGTCGACTTCCGACACAGAAGGACGCCCACTGCTTTTCCCTTTGCATAAGCAGCCCATCTCCACGAACTGCGCATACCACCTCCAAATGGAATTGTCTGAAGGTGCATCCTTCATAATTTTTTTTCGAAAGTGCCGTTGGACAACGATAACTGACTGACACAAGTGAAAATCTAGAGAGCAAAAAGCCTTCTCGATAGCGTTAGCTTCCATATTACAAACACTGACATCTGGCGGAACAAAACGTAACGACAAGATTAGCGGCTGCTACAAAACAAAACTTTGAGAGTTTGTCTATTCATCCATGAAAAGATAATACTTGTATGTTTAGTACACAGCCGGTAAAAAATTCATGAAACCCCGACAATCATTTTGAATCACCCTGTACTTTGTTTCTGTTTAAAAATTTACGATACAGTGCACCTATGCACATGTTTTGTTCGGAAATTCCACTAACAAAGAATTAGGTACAAAAAGTTTTACTCTTTTACACCTTTCATGTGTTATTGTACTATCGCCGCAATATCCTCGTGAGCAACCAGAAACTGGCTTTGATACTGAATGTTTGTTTTAACCGCGACGCGACAACAATTTGTTTCAGTGTGCCGGTAGTTCAGAGCTTCTTTTAAGAAATCTGAAACCTGATATGTTTGTCCTGCGTGTTTATGATTAATTTGCTGCATTAATGAGTTATGTAAGTATCTCGTAACAACATTATACGCCTATAATAGCATCATCTTCTAAAAGGAAGCATAACTGTCTCCAAAATGAACTGTTATATAATAGTATAATTTAAAATAATAATAATTTTAAAGGAAAAATAAAAACTATATAAACCGAAATTATACAAATCGAAAAACATAACAAATCGATAATCTGAACCGTCCTCGATCACAATCAGTTCGGATTATCGATGCTCTACTATATATATATATATATATATATATATATATATATATATATATATATATATGCATATTTGTTTTAGAACTTTCCAGAAGTGAGTCAGGCTTGACCTATATGAAGCACTACTTCCAGCGAGATGTAACCACTAACTTCTGTCTCGACCGGAAAAAGACGAACAGCCATCCATCCACCAGATGAGGGTGTCCCAGACACCAACATTCTTTTATTCGTTTTACACCTCGTCAAAGTTGAGGTCATTAGAGGCGGAAGAGGACTGGGGGCAGTGAACGCGAAGGAATTCGACAGTGACATTTTGAAGGAACGATCACGGCATTCACCAGAAGAGATTTCGGGAATCGATGGTAAACCGAAATCTGGATGCCCGGACGGGGATTCGAACCGGCGCCGGCGTCCTCCAGATTGCCAAGCCCGAACATTGCTGGTCACCAACCAGGGTCGGTGTGTTTAAGAAATCGCATCTCTTCCTATAGAGCGAGTATAGTATTTATAAGGGATTCGTTTCCTAACTACCCCTCCCCAGTTTTGACTAGATGAAAGTTGATGAATAATAAAAAAATAACTGGAAAACATCATCTAACGTTACATTGAATCTGGAGAGTTTAAGTTGGAATGGATTTTTAACTTGTGGAATTGCAGTACAAATTACCTATAAACAAAAAATGAAAACAAACAACACATATTTTATTAGTGAAAAAATGAGAAAATAAATGAACTGTGTAACTGTTAACTCACATAAGACACAGACAAACGCTTCAAAGATTGAAGGTAATCTGCAATACGTATGGAAAAATATAGCTAAAAACTACAATTATAGATGAAAATACAGTTAAAATGAAAAAGACAGCGACCAAATCATACAGTTATAAAGCGACGTTTACATTCAAAAAACTTCACAAAACACAGTACCTTCGCATCGAAACATATAAAATATTCACTTTTCCACGTTATTCAGTTATGTGTTCTTACTAAAGCTAAGTTTGCTTGCACTCATCCGAACAGTACCTACAGTTTAACGTGGAATCAGACCTACTAAACCTTCCTGATGTACAGTACATCACATTACACAACAAGCTGAGTCAAAGGTAAATGTCGGTTAAGTGCCTCTGAAAATCCCAGCCAAAACCTGGGTACGAACCGAGGACCTTTCGATCTCCGGTGGGACGCCTTAATCCATGAGCCACCAGAGCACTCTCGTTCTTTCTATCTCAAAAACTCCTACCACTATGAGGCAAAATCAATTGTAAAGTATGTTCTAACATTGAGTTAATTGACCAATTCTTCTCTCCTCCTCCTGTGTTTTTATTTATTTATTTTAGAAAAACTCTTTAAGGTTACCAATAAGTGTCCACCACCAAACGGACAATTTGAAAGTAGCAGCTTTTCTTGCTGTATTTTCCTGAAAAAGTTAATTTCTCCTTGCTTTAGTTTGCTATCTTGCATTACACATCTCCCTCATGTCGTTCGAACCTACATACTTACAACGACTTCCGGAAATGGGGTACAGAGACCAGTATGAATCATGTTTGCGGTTGTTCTGCACAAGTCTTCGCTCTGTCTCTTCAACAGACTTCATCACAGTCACACCTCCAATTACTGATCAATATAAAAACACAAACGCCGCATTTTTTCCCACAAGAACAGCAGTGATTGTATCTTCGATGCGTGTGAAGAATTCCTTGTACTATTGGAAACCATTCGCAGTAACCACTTCGTGGGCGCTGAGAAACTGTTGGTCCCTGACGCTTACAAGACAAGCGTCATGGAAACACTGTTTCGATACCAAGTGTCACTTCCAGCGACGGCCATCACGTTCGCGTGGTACCGGCTCCAAGTTAGCGTCGAAATGTCGGACTGACACTCTTTAATATGCAAATGAAAAACGAGCTGTTCCCACCGCAGAACAGGTTGCGGCCAGACACAGCTGGAGTCTCCAACCGGGAGGAAAAGGCGCTTTGACCAAGATATTTGTAGCAATAGAGAAGCAATAAAGTGTTTTATGTGCCCTGTTTCTTAATGGTTTATTGATGTCCGCGTTTACTAATGCGACTGGTGTACAATGCTTGACACCATCTAAGTGCTTCAGTACCTTGGCATGGTTATGGCGAGAGTATGGAATCATTCTTCAGTTTTTTTAATTTTACACTCTGTCAAGTACTATGGCCAGGTTCATACCAGATTCTTTACTAAGGTTGCCAAGTTTCTGAGGTGGTAGCTGTAGTCTGTCTATACACCTTAAGTTTCTCGTGGAATTTTCTTGTTTAGTTTTGTATTTTGAAATATATAGTTTGTATATTAGCTTTTTCATGGAGATCGTTCTTAATGACTAGGTACAATTGTTGTACTATCCATAGGTGTCTTTTTGGTAAAATGTATTGCGGAACACTTAATTGCACGGATATTCTTCAACAATCATCCAGAGTTCTTTCTTTTTAATGGATTTGTGATATCCCGGGATAGACCAAGGTACCACTGAGTGCTATAGGCATCAGAGTGCCTCTCCGCTCTAAAGAAAGTGGTTTGGGAAAAGGATCGGGAATGATTTTGGTCATGGTCTTCTAGAGAAACCATACCGGCATGGAGCGTTTTCAAAAAAACCATGGAAAACCGAAATCAGGATTGCTTATTCACCCGGCGCAAGGGCCACCGCGACCAAAAAAAAAAAAAAAAAAAAAAAAAAAAAAAAAAAAAAAAAAAAAAAAAAAAAACTCAGGGATCAGCTCAGTCGGAATGGAAGAGCTTCATCCTAAATAACTGAGGGCTCAGCTTAACCAAAATGGTAGAGCCTCCCTCTTAGAACCTCAGGGGTCAGCTCAACCGAAGTGGAAGAGCTTCATCCTGAAAACCTCAGGGGTCAGCTCAGCCAAAATGGAAGAGCTTCAACCCGAAAACCTCAGGAGTCAACTTAACCAAAATTTAAGAAGCTCGCCTTGAAGAAACTAAGAGGTCAGTGCAAATCTAATGGAAGACCTTCACCCTGAAAACCTCAGGGGTCAGCTCAACCGAAGTTGAAGAGTCTCAACCTGAAAAACTCATGGGTCACCTCAGTCGGAATGGAAGAGCTTCACCATGAAAACCTCAGGGGTGATCCAACAGTAATTGAGGTTTGCCACGATGCTTGGTTTCCTTTACGTGCTATGTCGTAAGCATTTCAACCGCGAAAAGCCACCTACTTTTTGTTTACCGCTGTTCTGTAAATCTGTCTGGATGAAAGGGTTTAACGGGAAAACTACCGCTTCGATTTTGATGGTGCTTAGAATAACGTACAGCCCCTAGTTCAGGAGGGAGGGAGTGGGGCGGGGATTGGGAAGAATGTGAAGTCAGAAAGCTGAGAAATTTAAGATAAAAGTGTTCAAAAATTAACATCCATATTTTTACACACACACACACAAGTGTTTTATTTATTTACTTTTTTTTTTTTGATGGTATGGTACCTGTGATACAATTACTTCAAGAGAGTGGTTTGCACTTCAACACTCCGCGTTAATGAAGTTGAGGGATACATTCAGTTGAGAATAACGGCTGATCTCGATCTACATTACTAATTGTCTTTGAATGTAAAGTTAGAAACAGGTAATATATTTCCTCACCGCCAATGTCGTTATATTTGCAAATGTTCAGCACAACAGCAACTGAACTCACGTATCGTGACTGTGAGACGTTAAGCACTGGGCTAGCACAGCGTGGCGAACCACATTGCATGCGAAAGAACATAAGTAGGTTAATCGCTACTGACAAAATCTAGAAGTACTTTTAAATTCTGCTACTACATGACTCCGTCCTTAGTAGTAGCGTTTAAAACTATTCCATTACAATTTATTAACAAATTTTAGCAATATTGAACTACTGAATTCTGTCAGACACATATGTACATGATCACTTTATTTTCAACATCAGACAACAGAAATACTGGATAGATATAAAAATTTTAGTATTTCTTCTACCGAGATAGTAAGGAGGGTTTTTTTTTTTTATTAATCCTTTTGCTGGCAATATAGCAAGCTAATTAAGATTTTTTTCAGCGATGAACCATAATAAGTTCGCATCACGTATTAGACTTGCTTTCCGGGTGGAATACCTGGTTTTGCTTTCTACTTGCCTTTATTTGCTGTTAACTGACAAGTTAACAGACTGACAAGTTAACAGACTCAATTTTGGTTTAAATTCAGAAATGTGATATTTTTTCCGAGGGATGAATTTACACAGTAAGTGAAGCATTCAACACTTCAAAGGAGCTTAGTTCTGACTGAGGATACCAACAAGAAGTAAACTAGATTTGTAAGGAAGAAAGCTGCTGTATCTTACGTATTTTCATTTCCTGTTTTGCTTCGCACTATACGCTTCGTCGACGTCTAGGTCATTAGAGGCGGGAGGAAGCGTGGAGTTGGAGACCAGAGAACGGGTGCGAGTTCGGCCCTGAGTTTTGTAGGACCACACACCGACATTTGCTTGAGTGATTTCTAGAAATCATTCATTTATTTGTCATATGTCCACAGCACATAATCAATAATACAATTATTTACAACTGTTTCACGTTATTTTTTTAAATTTTTTTTGCTGTCATCAGTCTTTCGACTGGTTTGATGCAATCCTCCATCCCTTCCTATCTTGTGCTAACCTCTTCTACTCTACATATCCCCTACAACCCACGTCCTCAATTATCTGCTTCTTATATTCTAATCTCTGTCTTCCTCTACAGTTCTTACCTTCGTCGGTTCCCTCCACCAGCAAATTAACTAATCCAGTATGTCTCAAAATATGACCTACCAGCCTGTCTCTTCTTACTGTAAGCTTCTTCCACAAACTTCTTTCCTCACCAGTCTTTTCCAAAACTCGTTCATTTCTTACTTAGTCTGTCCATTTAATTTTCAGCATTCTTCTGTAGCACCACATTTCAAATGCTTCAATTTTCCTTCTTTCCGGTATTCCTCAAGTCCACGTTTCGCTACCGTAAAGTGCTGTGATCCACACATAGAGTTTTAAAAAGTCTTTTCTAAATCCTAGATCAATATTTGAAACCAAAAGATTTCTCTTTTAATGAAGGCTATTTTCGCTAGTGGTAATATACCTTTAACATCATTCCTGCTTCGGCCATCGGTTGTAATTTTGCTTCCTAAGTATCAGAATTCACTTACTTCTCCAACTGCATTCGATCCTATTTTTATATTTAATATACTGTGATTGGTATCATTTCTGCTACATTTCATCACTTTAGTCTTGCTTTGATTTATATTTAGTCCAAAATTTTCCTTCAGTATTTTGTTGATGCCATTCAGTAATTTATTAATGTCTTCAGCCCTTTCTGCTAACAAGGCAATGTCTTCAGCAAATCGTAACATAATAATTTTTTCTCACTGAACACTTATGCCACATGGAAATTTTTCTTTGACTTTCTTCTACATATTTTTTTTGATTCCTGCACATGAAAGTTGAATATTAATGGGGAAAGACTACAACCTTGTCTTACGCCTTTTTTAACTGACGCTTGTCTCTCATGACTCTCTACTTTTATTACAGCCACTTGATTCTTATATACTTTATAAAGTATTCTTCTATCTCGATAGTTTAGACCTGACTTCTTTAAAATTTTGAACATCTGATCCCACCTAGCATTATGAAAAGCTTTTTCTAAATCAATAAATGTCATGAAAGTATCTTTATTTTTCTTCAAGTATTAATCTTAGAGACAGAATTGCTTCCCTTGTACTGCGATCTTTCCTTAACCAAAACTCATCTTCACCTACTATCTCTTCTACTATCCTTTCCATTTTTCTGTATACTATTCTGGTCAGTAATTTTGAAGCATGTGATCTTAGACTAATGGTGCGATAATTCTCACATTTGTCGGCTTGTGCTTTCTTTGGAAGTGTGAAGATAATATTTTTTTAAATAAAATCAGTTCGAATTTCTCCTGTTTCATAACATTTTGATATCAGCTTGAATAATCTTTCAAATCCTTCTTCTCCTAGGGATTTAAGATGTTCTGCAGGGATCTCATCAATTCCAACTGCCTTATTTGCTTTCAAGTCATTCAGAGCACTATTAAACTCTGTCTTCAAAACAGGATCTCCTAAGTCATCAAAGTTGACATCGCCTTTCTTTTCCATTACGCTATTGTTTAAGTCGTCCCCATCATACAGTTTCTCAATGTATTCCTTCCGTCCCATCGGCAGCTTTAATGTTCACACCTCTTTTCTTCATTTCTCCAAAATTCTGTTTGATTTTCCTATATGCAACATCTACTTTACCTACGACCATTTCCTTTTCTGCTTCTTCACACTTTTCTTGTAGCCATTTTTCTTTTGCTTTTTGCATTTCCTGTTTATTTGATTTCTAAATTGCCTGTATTGCTCTCTTCCTGCTTCATCCTGAGCATTTTTTTACCTTCTCCTCTGATCCATCAGTTCCAAAATTTCTTCTGTGATCCAAGGTTTTCGGGCAGCTTGTTCCCTAAAGCCTAATGTATCTTTGCCAGCTTTCAATATTTCGGTCTTTTATGCATTCCATTCGTCCTCGGAAAAGCTCCTTTCAGAGTTACTTCTTAGACCTAAGTCTACCATTTCTGCAAATTTTTCTCTTGTGCTAGATTGTTTCAGTTTATTCACTTCCAGTCTGTTCTGCTTATGCTACTTCCTTATTCGCTTGAATTTCAGCCTGCACTTCATCACTATTAAATTATGGTCAGAGTCTATATCTGCTCCTGGGAACGCTTTACAGTCTAGAACTTGATTCCTGAATCTCTGTTTGACCATGATATAATCTAGTTGACATCTGGCTGTATCCCCAGTACATTTCCAGGTGTGTATCCGTCTTGCATGGTTCTTAAACAGTGTGTTCCCCACTACTAACTTATATCTTGGGGCGGTCTTAGTTTCAACCTCATCAAAATAATCCCGTCCCTAAACTGTTCATAATAACTCACCCGTTTCCCTACTCTCTTATCCATTACAAATCCTACACCAGTGGCTCCATTGACAGCTTATGTGCTAATTATCCCGTGTTCCTCAGACCAGAAGTCCAGTGCGTCCTTCCATTTAATCTCCCTAATCCCAACATCTAACTTATGTCGTTCCATCTCCCTAACATTCCACGCTCCGACTCGCAGAATGTTTCTATCAATTCTGATGACTCCTCCCTGAGTAGTCTCCACCCGGAGATCCGATTGGGAAACTATTTTACCTCCGGAATATTTTACTCAGGACGAAGCCATCATGATATATGTAATTTGAGAGGATTACATGCCTCGGAATACCATTTGGGTCTTTAATGCAGTGGTTTCCCGTTGCCTTCTGCATCCACATGCCGTTGATCATTTCTGATTCATCCGCCTTTAGGGGCCGTTCCAACCCCAAGGGCAAGAGGGTGCCCTGGACCACTCCCTGTTCTTCCGCCCTCCTTTCGGAGGAGGCCGTCGCCAGAGCCTCGTCCATGCAAACAGGGTGCACCACGTGAAGGAGAGGTTGACATTTGGTTGGAAAAGGCTAGTATAGTCTCTCCCAAACCTTTACACCCCTTCACACGAATAAAATGTAATATTAAATTATAGTTAAAATTAAAAATCGACATACTGCATCGAATGTGAAGCTTCATTTGAAATATCTGTGAGGTCTTTCGGCGATCCTCTGATGTATCGACGTGGGCAATCACAATCCACGTGCCGGATGGTTTGTTCTTCTTCACCACAGTCGCAATTCGGTGAATCTCACATTCCACACGAGTGAAGGGATGATGCCGATCTGCCATGGCCAGACCTTGAGCAGATCAGGTCTTGCGGTGAAGGTCGAGTCCCTTTAGTGACAGCTGATTCTCAACCAGGGAGTGCTTTTTTGATCCACTCCAATCTCCATGCTTCTCTTCCTTTAAAATTATTAGATATAATCTGTTTTCCGTGTTTTATGCTTGGACTTCTTGTCTTGATTCTCTGAAATTGGGTTTCTGTGTGGAAGCACCAGCACCGGTGGGACAAATGTATTAGTTGTAACAGAGAGTATTTTGAAGGGGATAAGATTGTTTTGTAAAAAAATTGAAAATATATAGCTTTTTTAAAAAAAAAAAATCCGTTGTTTGGATACGCCCTCGTATTTCATTTCCCCCATTAGTACGACCCCGTTAGTACGATATAAGATTGTTGGTGGTTTAATTAATCTGATAAATAATCAGTCCACGAAATAGTTCAGTTTAACTTGCGTTTATTTTCATAAAACACGACATCAACGATACTGTTTACATGAAAACACACAATCCAGCGATTGTATATAACACTTCTTCCACAGACAATACAGTTCTTGGCCATCGTAAATTGAGCCGGTGGAAACTATTACTCTGTCTCGGATGTTTGCTTTATTATAAACTCTATCGAAATTTCTAGAACACTTCAAAAGATTCCGATAGATATTTCTCGAACATTAACAATACTTAAACAATTGAAACATATTAAAAACAATCAGAATTAATACATAATTATTTACGATAAATACAAAATGGTCAGAAATGGAAATTAAAGATACTTAAACACAAAATTATTAAATAATTTTAAACTGTAGCAAATTGTCATTAATACTTGGAATTACAAACATTTAAGCAATTCTCTTACACAATTCTGTTCTTAAACATATTAAATGATCTTAAATAATTTCTTTTTATAAAACAAAGTCAAATACATTGATTTACAGGAAATTGCAAAACAAACCTTTTTTTTTTTTTTTGCTGTCGTCAGTCTTTAGACTGGTTTGATGCAATCCTCCATCCCTTCCTATCCTGTGCTAACCTCTTCATTTCTACATACCCCTTACAATCCACGTCCTCAATTATCTGCTTCATATATTCTAATCTCTGTCTACCTCTGCAGTTCTTACCTTCAACTGTTCCCTCCACTAACAAATTAACCAATCCAGCATGTCTCAAAATATGACCTACCAGCCTGTCTCTTCTTCCTGTAAGCTTCTTCCATAAACTTCTTTTCTCACCCATCATTTCTAAAACTCGTTCAATTCTTACTTTGTCTGTCCACCTAATTTTCAGCATTCTTCTGTAGCACCACATTTCAAATGCTTCAAGTTTCTTTCTTTCCGGTATTCCTAAAGTCCATGTTTCGCTACCGTAAAGTGCTGTGCTCCACACATAGAGTTTTAAGAAGTTCTTTCTAATTCCTAGATCAATATTTGACACTAAAAGGTTTCTCTTTTTCATGAAGGCTATTTTTGCTAGTGCTATTCTGCTTTTTACATCATTCCTGCTTCGGCCATCGGTTGTAATTTTGCTTCCCAAGTAACAGAACTCACTCACTTCTCCTATTGCATCAGATCCTATTTTTATATTTAATCTGCTAGTATTGGTGTCATTTCTGCTACATTTCATCACTTTTGTTTTACTTTGAATTATATTCAGTCCAAAATCTTCCTTCAGTATTTTGTTCATGCCATTCAATAACTTCTCAATATCCTCAGCACTCTCTGCTAATAAGACAATGTCGTCAGCAAATCGTAGCATACTGATTTTTTCTCCCTGAAAACTTATGCCACATGGAAATTTTTCTTTGACTTTCTTCATTGCTTCTTCTACATACAAGTTGAATATTAACGGGGATAGACTACAACCTTGTCTCACAACCTTTTTAACTGATGCATGTCTCTCGTGATTCTCTACTTTTATCACAGCCACTTGATTCTTATATAGTTTATAGAGGATTCTTCTATCTCGATACTTTAGACCTGACTTCTTTAGAATTTTGAACATCTTGTCCCACCTAACATTATCAAAAGCTTTTTCTAAATCAACAAATGCCATAAAAGTATCTTTGTTTTTCTTGATCCGCCCTTCAAGTATTAATCTTAAAGACAGAATTGCTTCCCTTGTACCGCGATTTTTCCTAAACCCAAACTGATCTTCACCTACTATCTCTTCTACTACCCTTTCCATCCTTCTGTATACTATTCTGGTCAGCAATTTTGAAGCATGTGATGTGAGACTAATTGTGCGATAATTCTCACATTTGTCAGCTTGTGCTTTCTTTGGAAGTGTGAAGATGATATTTTTATTAAAATCAGTTGGAATTTCTCCTGTTTCATAACTTTTTGATATCAGCTTGAATAATCTTTCGATTCCTTCCTCTCCTAGAGATTTAAGAAGTTCTGCAGGGATCTCATCAATTCCAACTGCCTTATTTGCTTTCAAGTCATTCAGAGCTTTATTAAATTCTGTCCTCAAAACAGGATCTCCTAAGTCATCCATGTCGACATCGCCTTCCTTTTCCAATACACTATTGCTCAAGTCGTCCCCAACATACAGTTTCTCAATGTATTCCTTCCATCTGTTAGCTCTATCTTCTGACTTTAAAAGAGGTTTCCCATCGGCAGCTTTAATATTCATACCTCTTTTCTTCATTTCTCCAAAATTCTGTTTGATCTTTCTATATGCAACATCTACTTTTCCTGCAACCATTTCCTTTTCTACTTCTTCACACTTTTCTTGTAGCCATTTTTCTTTTGCTATTTTGCATTTCCTATTTATTTGATTTCTAAATTGCCTGTACTGTTCTTTTCCTGCTTCATCCTAAGCATTTTTGTACCTTCTTCTCTGATCGATCAGCTGCAAAATTTCTTCTGTGATCCAAGGTTTTCGGGCAGCTTGTTCCCTAAAGCCAAAAGGTTTCTTTGCCAGCTTTCATTATTTCGGTCTTTAATGCATTCCATTCGTCCTCGGTTGAGCTCCTTTCACAGTTAATTCTCAGACCTAAGTCTACCATTTCTGCAAATTTTTCTCTTGTGCTAGATTGTTTCAGTTTATTCACTTCCAGTCTGTTCTGCTTATGCTACTTCCTTATTCGCTTGAATTTCAGCCTGCACTTCATTACTATCAAATTATGGTCCGAGTCTATGTTTGCTCCTGGGTATGCTTTACAGTCTAGAACTTGATTCCTGAATCTCTGTTTGACCATGATATAATCTAGCTGATATCTGCCTGTATCCCCAGGACGTTTCCAGGTGTATATTCTTCTTGCATGGTTCTTAAACAGTGTGTTCGCCACTACTAGCTTATATCTTTCACAAAATTCTAGCAACCTGCTTCCTCGCTCATTTCTTTCTCCTAGACCAAAACTTCCTACAGTATTCCCCTCTTTTCCTTCTCCCACTATTGCATTCCAATCACCCATGATTATTAGATTTTCCTCCCCTTTCACATATTGGATTAATTCTTCAATTTCAGCGTATATTTTTTTCTATTTCTTCGTCATCTTCCTGCGACGTTGGCATATACACTTGTACTAATGTGGTTGGGACGGGCTTAGTTTCTAACCTCATCAAAATAATCCTGTCACTAAATTGTTCATAATAACTAACCCGTTTCCCTACTTTCTTGTTCATTACAAATCCTACACCAGTGACTCCATTGACAGCTTGTGTGCTAATTATCCTGTGTTCCCCAGACCAGAAATCCTGTGCGTCCTTCCATTTAATCTCACTAATCCCAACAACATCTAACTTAAGTTGTTCCATCTCCCTTTTTAAGTTTTCTAACCTACCTGCCCTATTCAGACTTCTAACATTCCACGCTCCGACTCGTAGAATGTTTCTATCCATTCTGATGACTCCTCCCTGAGCAGTCCCCACCCGGAGATCCGATTGGGGGACTATTTTACCTCCGGAATATTTTACCCAGGAAGAAGCCATCATGATATATGTAATTTGAGAGGATTACATGTCCTCGGGATACCCTTTGGGTCTTTAATGCAGTGGTTTCCCGTTGCCTTCTGCATCCCCATGCCGTTGATCATTTCTGATTCATCCGCCTTTAGGGGCCGTTTCCAACCCCAAGGGCAAGAGGGTGCCCTGAACCGCTCCCCGCTCTTCCGCCCTCTTTTCAGAGGCCGTTGGCAAGCAGTGGGTGACTCCTTATACCGGGAATCTTTCAGTCGCCAGAGCCTCGTCCGTGCAAACAGGGTGCACCACGTGAAGGAGAGGTTGACATTTGGTTGGAAAAGACTAGTATAGTCTCTCCCAAACCCTTACACCCTTTGTTTCTATTACATGAGACAAAAATCAGGCTTGTAGGCCAAATGGTTTTCATTTTATGAATGAAAAACTGCATTTTTCTTTTTTTTAAAAAAAGGCAGAAAACTCATTTTTTATGATTTCAACCATGATGAGGCACGGGTTACCATTATTCAATTGAATTGAAACATTCCAATCTAATTTTTTTTTAGACATTTGGCAACTGTTATGGGGGTCCCTAGAAAAAATTCAAAATTTGATTTCTTGTGACCACCCTAATGGTTTTAGTGCATTAATTTATATAATGTTTTCATCAGCAAATTTGTATTCCTATAAAGTTGAATGTAGCTGTGCATTGTCTCAAAAGTTAACAAGTTTTTAATATTTCTGGAAACATATGGTACTGTGAGGTAATATTACAATAATCAACAAGATCATGAATTACCCAAACCAGTTTATATGCAGGTTCTTATAACTTTTTTTTTTATATAACTTGCATTGCTGAAAGCATGTGAAAGCCCCAGTAATGTTACAGAATGTTGGTGTGTAGACTCTTTAAAGTATTATTAAGTCAGATTATTTATACAAATTAAAGAGGTACAACTAATGATATCATCAATATGATGTTTGGATGATGAGGTTTTGGAAAGGATGTGCAAGAATTTTGGTTTAGGTGGTATGGATACACAATGAAGTTGCAGCTATAAATTTAATGTTTTATGAGGATATTGTTTTAGAGTTACTGTCAACAGTGTAGTTATAGTTATAAATGAAGAAACCAATTTTTTTGTGATCATTTTAGAAAAAGGGGTCCCCAACAATTTTGCCAGATAGTAAAATGGAGAAAATAAATAGCAAAACTCAGGGGTTCAAAATTATTGACTACTAGAATGTTGTGGTAACAGAAACAGAATAATATGGAGGGGAAATTAGGTCCATGAGAATGGTTCAGTAAACAAATGACCATAAACCAAAATCTTAGCTTTTAATCTATTGCATAAAATATTCAATTTATATCTGGCAGAAGCAACTGAGGATAGTTTTCATTTTTTAAAGAATAATAATCAATATACACAGTTGGCTGATACTGTCCTGACAGGTAAAATCTGTAATGTGTTGCCAATGATACTCAATTTATACCTAAGAGAAGCAACTAAGGATAGTTTTTATTTGAAAATGATGATTTAAAGAATAATAATCAGTATGCTCAGTTTGCTGATATGATACTTACAGCTAAAAGTCGAAGTATTGAAAGGTTAGTGGAGGCTATGAACCAGTGTTGGATGACGAATGCAAAATGTAGGTTTACGAACTGTAACAAATGACAAAAATAACAACTTTGTTAGAAGACATAAGAAAATTCTTTTATTTAGAAATTTTGATTACAACTAATGTGGGATATGAACAATAGTATAGAAGGGACAGTTGGGATATGGTATCTTGCTGGTGATTTTCAGTAAACTGAAAAAAATTAATGATTTTATTGAATATTAAATTTTGTTGGAATCTGTTCTTATGTGATGTAAAATGTGTGGCAATCCAGTTTAAATTCATTTCATAATATAAAAATAATGAACCAGTAATTAGTTTTACATTTAAAGTGACTTTGATTTAATGTGTAACATTGTTTCAAATTTTCAGGCATATAATCCTACTTAAACATTAGTTTAATTTACTTGCTCTTAGCTCTGTTTTTGCAACTAACCTTCTTTAATTTACCTGAATTCCCCAAATTCCATCAAAAATGGTTAGATCATTTTTCATACATCATGCAGCTATTACACAATAGGATTGGTAGCATACAATGTATCTGTTGCTGCAACATTACCATTTACTTTGTGTCCCCTACAACATACTCCCTTATCTTAAGATCACTGGACATGAATTTTCATTCTTGGAAGCAGTGTCAGAAGTTGTCATACATCAACCTCTTCAATAGTGCTGCCATGTTGCACAGTTTGGAAATAGGTACCCTTCAAATTATATTTTACCTTAGGGAATAGGTAAAAGTCTCATTGAGACAAATCTGATGGATATGGGGGAGGGTGGGGAGGGGTGGTCCAGTTCTGGAGTCTACTTAATCGCAAGAAACTGGAGCGCTGATAGAGGACAGTGAGTGGGAGCATTGTCCTGTTTTTCTTCCATAATTCAGGCTTCCTCTTCCTCACACACTGCCTCAGCTTGACCAAAACCTAAGGATAATAGTCCTAACTATCAGTCTGAGCCTGTGTTATCCATTCCACCACGATGATCGGTGACAATTCGGTTTTTGCGCCGACAGTAGGAACATTGTGTTCATCGTCTTTAATCTTCCCTCATCCCTCGAAAAATCATTTGTACAATTCAGATATACAGCAACATGATATCACTTTATCACTCTACACCTCTTGGAACAGTTTCTTACACTCACTTGCTGATTTATTTAAGAAAGATTTCATATACATGTGCTGCTCGAGTTTCACATTCACGATGATGCAGCAACACAACTGCATACTTCTTCCTTCAAATGCTACTAGCAGAATGACTATGGTGGTGACAGAACTCTCTTTATTGCATCGTATTCTTGAAGGATCAAGGTATTTCACGGCATGCACTTTTCACTCCGAGTGATATAGCGCCTGCAAGGAGCAGAGTCTCATAATTTAATAGCCACAGGATGTAAGTAATGTGTTGTATGTCTTTTGTTCTAGTATGAGTATTTTTTAGACATAGCACTGTTTTGATGTTTCCTTCAAATATATCACAGTGCTGAAAAGTCAAACAGATTACAACTTGTTATGATTTGTGTTTTTGTAAATGAACTTGGTATCATGTTGATGTTCAAGTTATTATGTGCTTTAACCAAATAGTTGAGGATTTTGCTTATCGTTCCTCCCATGTCTTCCTCATCTCAACAGTTTCATTGTTGTTTTCCTTTGTCTTTTTGTTGTAATTGACTTTGTCTCTGACTCGACATTGGGACTGGTTGTAACTGTATCAGTGTCTAGTATTATTGTTTATAACAATACTGTTTGAAGAATGTCATTTGTAGATTAGAAATATATTAAATTGATTAGTATTGTCTAACACCTCCTGTTACGGAAATACCTGCCAAATTGACCAAGCATGTCAAGATGCTGTCATGCTGGATATGGAAAGGTACAGTGGGCTGAATTACTGGACCATTCCCACAGGCTGTCAGAGGATTGATCTTGTTGCTAGTTGAACTGTATTAAGGACAATTTTCCTTTTCACTCTTAGAGAAAATTCTGTTTCACTTACCACAGAGTGTGTTATTAAATTGCAAAAACTTTGCTGCTCCAGTCAATGTTAAACTTTTTTCTGACCTGGAACACATTACCTTAGTATCACTACTTATTGAATCGTAGATAATTGTAACATCTCCTAGTCTAACCACAATTAAATCAAGTGAATGGTATTGGAATAGTTCAGTTAACAGCACCTTACTTTAGTTTGGGAGGGGTGAGGGGGGGGGGGCAGAGGGTAAGTAGTGTAATTGTTTTGCCGATTTTGCCAGTGGTTGATGAATGATACATTTGGGCCTTAACATTTAGGAAGTAATGTTCTATAATCCCTGTCCAACCACCCATACTTCAGCTGCCCATGATTTCCCGAAGTCTCAGGTGAATGATGGGATGGTCTCTGGATGTAACTATGGTAACTTCCTGTTCTTTAAAAGCCAGCTATCAGCTCTAACGAGACCACTACTAGTGTGCAATAATCTTTATTTCAATATTGGAAATGTGTGTGAAGTTAATGTATTTACCAGTGATGAATGATTTTCATGAAAGATCACAACTTTTTGGAGCAGAAATTACTTGCATATAAAATGTATTTCAACAAAATAAACAATCTTCAAACAAGGATAAACTGCAGCTGCTTCTGCTTTTCCACGACCTCTTAGTAGCCATTGCTGTTTGGCAAATACTTCAAAACAGAACAATGTTTATAGCACTTTTGTGCCTAAATTAGTTGTTTTCCCCATAGCAAGCAGATATTTTAACATGCTGGTGCTAACTTAGTTGTATTGGACATGTGCAAACAAGTTGGCTAGTTATGGCAGTATCTTGAAACCCAATGTCCCTACTCTCTGAGGTTTGCATGTCAACTCTACAAACAGCTTAATGCTGAACATTTTTATTTATGTTTCATCTTCATTTCTTCATCTTGAACTTCCAACCACTGTTTGGTCTGCTTGGAACAAAGGTCTTTCCAAAGCTTTCTGTCCATCCACCATCTCTCTTCTTTTACTGTTGGCCTATTTCCTCCTCATTTGTTCAACACACTTTTTAATATCTTTCACCCATATGTTTCTTGGTCTTCCATTGTGCATCTCCCCTTTTAGCTCCATGTCCATCATGTTTCTTGGTATCTTCTCTCCCATTCTCTTCACAATTGTACGAGGGTTATGTAAAAAATAAGGTTCCCATATTTTTTTAAAACGTAAAACATGATTTATTTAAAATGAAAAATACATTATTGGAAAGCTTAATTTCTAAACTATTTTTCAACATAATCCCCAGATTTTTCCACTCATTTTTGCTGCCGACTTATCCACTTTTGAAATCCGACTTCAAAGAAGTCTGCCGCCAGTCCATTGAGAAACTTGGTGACCGCTTCCTTCACTTCCTTGTCAGTTGTGAAACGTTGTCCACCCAAGTGTTCCTTTAATTTTGGAAACAAATGAAAGTCATTTGGGGCTAGATCAGGGCTGTAAGGAGCATGATCAACGAGATCCCAGCCAAAACTGTCGATCAAATCCCTGGTTTGGCGAGACACGTGCGGGCGCGCATTATCGTGGTGCAATCTTACGCCTTTTGTTAATCTTCCTCTCCGTCGATTTTGTATGGCTCTTCTGAGCTTTTTTAAAGTCTCACAATACCTTTCCTAATTGATTGTGCTCCCTCGAGGCATAAAGTCAGCAAGAAGAATGCCCTTACGGTCCCAAAAAACCGTAACCATCACTTTTCCTGCGGACAGTGACTGCATGCACTTCTTCGGTTTCGGCGAATCAGTATGGCGCCATTGACGAGATTGTTGTTTTGTCTCCGGGGTGACGTAATGACACCATGTTTCATCCCCGGTAACAATGGAGTCTAGGAAATCTTCGGTATTCTCGTTGAATTCTCGAAGAAACTCCTGGGCACACCTGACACGATCGGCTTTGTGGGCTTCAGAAAGCATGTGCGGGACCCATCGCGCTCAAACCGTGTGATAACCTAATCTTTCCGTCACAATTGTGTGAACTGTTTTTTCACAAACTTCAGGAACCCGGACAGCCAGGTCCTGAATCATTATTCTCCGATCTTCGAGCAGAATTCGCTCAATCTACGTCACAACTTCGTTGGAGGTCGATGGCCTACCGCTTCTTTGCTCGTCATGAATGTCTGTGCGTCCTTCAGAGAACTCCTGGCACCATTTTCGGACATGTTGAACACTCATACACGCCTCCCCATAAACTTCACACAACTGCTTATGAATTTCAACCGGTGGTAAATTTTTTGCGTGCAAAAACCGGATTACAGCACGAACTTCGCACCTGGTGGTGACGGCAAGCGGGAGCTCCATCGCGGATGGCTGTCAGGCCGGCACTGAACGTCACAGCGAGTTCTACCTGGGCGGGATCTAGAGTGGGGGAACCTGCACAGACGGCGGTGTTGCCAGATTTGGCCTAGCATCTCGCGCGGCGAGTTTACAGCGTTGGGAACCTTACTTTTTACATAACCCTCGTAACCTCGATTACTCTATTCGTTGTTGTAATGGTTCCTCCTAAACCATCTTCTCGATTTTCTCATTCCTCATTCTGTCCCCTCTTGTTACTCGTTGTTACCTAAAGAAAAGAATAAGAATAATAATTGGTAGCTATGGTAACGTTTAGAAAAAGGGATAGCAATAAGATCGGACGAGCATGAAAAAAGTTTGTGTGTTCGATTTAAGTTTTAAAAGTTGCTGGTAGCAAAGGACCTGTATATCTTCGGATCTTTAAGTATTAGATAACGTGTTAATAAAAGGGAGTGAAGTCATAGAAGTTTTACTATTTATTTCAAATATGAAAGACGAAGCTAATAAGCATTAAGCTGAAAGTTCATCCATTCATGAGTTCAAAACGATTTTGTATCCTAGCTCTGACACCAAAAGAAGAACATATAAAAATACAACATTAAAAAGGAGTACAATCTTATAAAACACGACATGCTCCTCTGAAGTTTCATTTCAATTGATTGTGCTCTCCTTTTGCACCTCTCCTTCACCACCCATGTTTCCGATCCATATGTCAAAATGGGCACAAAGGAAGTTTTATAGATTGCTTCCTTACTTTTTTGCGGCACATCCCAACTACCATACCAAACTTCTAATACACTTTTAAAAAAATTCCACATTCATTTATTTCAATCCTGTTTCATCCATTTTTTTCAATCCAGCTTCCTAAATATTTGAAGTATTCCATTTTATTCAGTTGCTCTTTTTCAAGTGATATGCCTTTTGTCTGTCCTCCTCTTCTTTCTTGTTTTAATTACCACTTCACTCTTTCTTGCAGACAGCTTCATGGCATATGACACATGACACATCTACCCTCTTCCATATATTTAGCTGATCCTGGACTTCTTTCATTTTCTCCTCAAACTAGTAAGTCATCAACAAATAACACTGCTTTTGTTCTTCTTTCCCCAATACTCTGCTCCTCTTCAATATTTCATCCCTAACCACTATTAGTAACAGGGGTTAGAGGGATCTTTCTTGTTTTAGTCTATTTTTAAACTGAAACCATCCAGTCCTATGCCTTCCCACTTTGACACCGCTTTTACTACTCTTAGAGATATCCTTACTCTTTCCACTATCTCCTTTACTGATTTTTCTCTCATTACTGAGGCTGTTATATTCCTTTTCAGTGTTCAGAAAGGCCATCACCAGGTCCTTCCCATACTTGCAGTTGCCTTGCTGCAAATATGAGATCAATGGCTGATCTTGTTTAAATCCATATCGTATTTCTCTCCCTTTAGCTGCTTTTCAAATGCTTTTTGTATCCCGCTCTCCAAAACTTTCTCATTAATCTTGGCATATCAGGGTAACAGCATGGTAGTTTTGGTAATTAATCCTGTCTCCTTACTTGACTAGTGATATTATAATCACTTTCTTCCTGTAATCTGGGATTCTTCCCTCATTCCACACAACCCACTGCAACCTGTATGTCCACTTCTCCAGCAGTTCATATCATTTCCACACACACTTCATTCACTCCACGTGCTTGAACTCCTCTATCATTATCTTTATCATGTTCTTCAATTCCTTCCATATTATATCTTGCCTTGTCTCTTGGAACTGGTTTTCCTCTCTACCATCTTTATCTTCAATGGGTCCTGTTGGACTCAGTAGTTGCTCAAAATACTCTCTCCAGACATCTTTTATCTCATCCTTCTCTCCCAGTAAATTGCCGACCTTATCCTTTATCCTGTCTGCTTCAGCTCTACTCTTCCTACTATGTTTACTTCCTTCACTATCCTCTTCCAGCATTTTTGCCAGTTTTTCCATCCATTTTCTTTTTTCTTCCTGAGCAGCTGTCTTTGCTTCCTTCTTTTTACAGCTTTACAGTCTTTTGGAACGATTCCCCGAAGGCTTTGTTATTCTGTTGGACGGCATCTTTTACACTGTTATTCCACTATGTGGTTTCCTTTCCTCTTGTGTGCCCACTCCTCCAGCAGCTCATATCATTTTCACGCTCACTACTGCTTCATACTGCTTCAGCTGTTTCATCAGGGTGGCTTTAAAGCATTTCCACTCCTCCTCCACAGCGTCCAAATAATCCCTAACTGTTTAATGTGTAAGCTTCTCTTGGTACTGTCTGCTGCATTCATCGTCCTTCAGTTTCCGCACTCTTCTTCTCTCCTGATTGTCTGATGTCGTTGCTCCCTTTTTCTCTTTAAGGCTGGCTGTTAGGAGTTGGTGGTCACTATCTAAAGCTTTCAATGGGATGACCTTTATATTTGTAATACTCTTTCCCATCTGTGCTTAAATTAAAAAGTAATCCACAATTGACTTCAGAGACCAGTCTGCACTATACCATGTTATTTTATGGCTTTCTCTCTTCTTAAACCAGGAATTTCCCACACACAAAGAATTGTGTTTTGCATAATTACAACAACCTTTTTCCTTCTGTATTTCTGCTGCCCCACCTTTCTGTTCCCATTACTTCATAGACCTTCCATTCACTACCAACATGTGCATTATCATTTGATTGGTCCTGCCTGACTGATATTGCAGATCATCTTCAAAACTTTCCTTCTCCTACTCAGTGCAATCTACTTGAGGCAATAAACTTGGCTACACTCCATGTTCTTGTCTCTAACTTTCACTTTACTTTATCATCCTTTCATTTATTCCTACTCCTTCCTTCCTTATCACAAGTGTCACTACATTTTTACCTTTTCCAATCCAATACAGCTTTTATTATTTCCACAATTCCTTCATGCCCTCTCCTCTCCATCTTATCAATGCTAGTCCCAGGACACCCAGTTTGTCTTTCCATCAAATCTGTAATTTCTTGTATCTTTCTAGTGAGTGTTCTTACATTTAAGGTTCATAATTGCAATCCTTCTCATTCTTCTTTTCCATTGCTTGGTCGTCTATCATGGTATCTTAATTTGAGGCTTTTCCCTTTTTAAGGATTCTCTTTAAAGATTTATCCCCTTTGCCACAACACAATGGTGTACTCTTCCTCCTTTCCCAGGAGAGGGTGGGGGACTGCTTCTGCCATTTTCGCAATTCTGAAGGTCTCCTTCTCTGCTGAAAAACTGCTGTTGATACTTAGCCCATAATACTGGGCAACAGTTCCACACTATACCCTGTGGTACTGTCTTCCTACCTGGACTTAGCCATCCTCTCACTCTGGCCTACTGGAGCTAGGATTCCCACCTCCGCAGTGTGGATGCGCCAGACGAAAATAACACAAGCGGAGGATAGGGAAAATGATCTAACCCTATCTCCCTTGAGCTGGATTAATGGTTGCATGTGATGCCACAACCAAAGGCATTACTCATCTCTTATATTTTGTTTTTGCTTGGTTTCATTATCAAACTACTGCTGCATTAAAATCATATACCTTTTGTAACATATATTATAGGCTACCCCTAAACCCAATAGGCAGGGCGATTTAGAACCAGTTATTCCATTTAAAATACCGCCTTGTGGATTTTCATAAGTAAATTTCCCGCGAATCTGTGCAAGTATCGGGGAGACCCCAGACACATGTCTCCTCCCAGATGTTCATTAAGAATTGGCCGTGAAACTGGGACATGTGTTACATAAGGACCCCTACTCCTGCCATTCTTCCCAAAGCTAGTGTTTTAATCAGACGTGTTACGCAAACGCAAGTCCATCCATCCAAAAATCAAAATATGTAACAAATTATTTAGCATGTTTTTAGTTTTTTCTTTTCACTTGCGTGAACTCTTTTTGAAGCAAACAAAATGTGTATGTAATAATTTGGACTTATTTATGAAAGTTGCCTCATTTTCTTATTTCGTGTTTGCATATCTGTTGGACATATGTGACTGATAAAAATTGTTGATGTGAACTTAGAATCGTGCATCCTTGGATACATTTAAAGTCTGATAAATGTTTGAAAGTTTAATGAAATACTTGAAATCCTACCCACACCAGTTTGAATTCAGTTGAATTCCAAAGTTTTTTTTATTTTGTGATTCTCATTTGAACACTAAATTATATTAATAGGCAGAATCACTGGTGGCTGGGTTAGAAGAATTCGTTTCTTCAAACATTCCCAATCATAAATGTAAAATTCCAACACCCATGGGTATTAATGTACACCATCGAGAGTGTAATTACAGACTTTCTGTACATACTTGGTTATACATTTTTTTTGTTTCTCTGGTTGAGAAGGACAAAGTGATGTTATGTTGTCTGGAAATTTCTCTTTGTTTACTTACTAGTTATTTTGTCAGTACCTCCCTTTTTAATTTTCTTCCTCTTTTAAATAAGTATTAATTTCATACATTAGTGGTATTAATTATTGAAATCATTCTTTTATTCCCTATTCAACAATGTGTTTCTTCTTCCTTTGCCAGTTAACTTATTGGGGGAAAAATTAACTTTGACCATTGCCTAAATTGCTAGTCTTAACATATCTCCCATTCACTTTTTTACTCCTATGACTAACACCTATGAAAACCCACTTTTACTTTACTGTCAGTAATTTATTTTGTAAGAAATATTCATGATTTGCTCTCACTGTAGATATTAGCATTTACCACTGTGTGCTGTATATTTGTTATAAGCCCAGTGGTGGTCATAAAGTAGAGCTACTGTGTAGGGGTAGACTCTAGATTTCTAGTGGACAAAACAATGGTAGGTCAGCCATAGTTTGGATGTGAGCAATTAACAGAAATCTAAAAGGGGGAAAGTAGGTGAACCTGCTGCTCCAAATCACAGGTTTATTAACACAACCTTGGTGTGAGTAAAGATGAATTCACTTATATGCAATGGTTTATAATGAGCCTAGGTCCAAAGAACAAGATCTACAATTATATACAAGGTTATATAATAGCTCCAGGCAAAGACAATATATAATCCAATGCATAAGGAAAACTTGAATCTTGCTCTTCTCAACTAGTTACAAAATGCACTTTACATTTCAGGAAGGGAGCACAATTACGAGTGACAGATAATGTACTTGGGCAATCACTCGCACACAGTGCAAGGGTGAAGACTTAAATGCTTCTTGATTAATTCTTAATGGACAAACTGATTATGAATTTACTGATAAGTGATAATTGATTAAGAAATAAGAGCATGGAAACAGTGGTGACCAAATTACCGCAACCTGACAGAACAAACTTAACATAACCAACCAATTCAATAAAACACAGCATCATTCCCTGCCTGTTATGAAACTTCTTCATTTGTATACTTCCCCCAATGTGCTGTCACTGTGTGAAGATTGCACTCAAGAATAAGCCTGAGAAAATGGGAATGAGAGAGTAAGTACACCACTGCTTTGCCATAATCTTTTACAACTCAATTATTCTGGAGGGGTCATCTCTGAGCAATCACAAGGTGTATTGATGCCATCATTTTGTAATATTATGGGCAAAACAGTTCATTATTGTATTTTAGAATCGCCACGACTCCTGCAGTTATCCAATTGTCCCAGTTGGTACTCATGTCACATACTAATAGCTCAGTACTGTGCCACATACCTGAGGGCCAATTGACCTCCACTATTCTACACTTTTCCCCTGCTCACTTCTTGCTATTGGAAGGAATAATTTAAATTTCCTTCATAAATACAATATCAATGCTGGTCGCTACACTTTCCCTCTCAAGGATGGTCTGATACCTGCAACTAACACACATTTAAATATGTACGTACGAGATGAGTTAAAAAAAAAAAAAAAAACATGAATTTTCAATTTTTTGGAAATAATTTTATTTATTCATCTACATCGATGTTATCCCCTTCAAAATAGTCCGTGTTAGATGATATACAATTATGCCAGTGCTTCTTCCAATCCCAAAAACACTTCTGGAACTCGATCTTTCATATAGCGTTGAGCTCTTTCAGCGATGCACTTAAAATGACGGCCCATCAAGGTTCTCTTTATTTTTGGGAACAGAAACACGGGGCCATGTCTGGTGAATATGGAGGCTGGGGCAAAAATTCACGAACTAGCAATGATTTGTGAGCAGATGCATTATCGTGATGCAAAAACCATGAATTGCTTTGTCACAGATGTAGGTGTTTTCTTCGGACTGCTTCATGCAAACTGTGTTGAACTTGAAAGTAGTACTCCTTATTGATCATTTGACCTTGTGGCAAGAACGCGTGGTGCACTATACCATTATAATTGGAGAACCCTGTAAGCATATTCTTCACATTTGACCGAACTTGTCAAGCTTTTTTCAGCCTTGGCAATCTAGAATGTCTCCACTGGGACGATTGAGATGTAGTTTTGGCATCATACCCATAAACCCATGATTCATCAACTTTTATGACATGTTTCAATAGTTCTGCATCATTGTTGACCTCATTTAGCGATTCCTGAGCAACTTCCATTCGCCGCTGTTTTTGTTTGTAACTCAACACTTTTGGAACAAATTTTGCTGCTACACGTTTCATACCCAAAACAGATGAAAAAATTTCGTGGCATGAGAAAGTTGATATGCCAACATCATCAGCAACTTCTCTGATTGTTATTTAGTGATTGTTCATAATAGTTTCTTTCGCTTTTACACATTTTCATCAGTTATTGAAGTGCTAGGACGACCTGAATGCTTGCCATTTTCAGTGTCTGAACGGCCATCTTGAAAACGCTTAAGCCATTCGTAAACCCTAATTTTACTCATAGTAGGTTCACCAAAATCAATATTTGACATTTATTTATTTATTTAAAGGTTTATTTAGCCTGGCAGGATTAGGGCTGTCAAACCCTCTCTTACATCATACCAGGTGTTTACAATAAATAATATACACCTTACACAAACTAACAATATACAACACTTATATAACATTTGGCATAATTTAGGTTTAAGAGCAATACTAACAAAAAATCATCTTAATAATATTTATGAGTAAAATACTAACTAAAATCTTAATAGTATTCGTTCATAACTAGTTAATAATTTAATGGTATAAACTAATGCTAGTGGAAGTTAAAGAAGTAAATGGTACAAACTTAATACTAGTAGAATGAAGAAACAAGACAAACTAATAATAGGGAAGGCAGAATAAGAGGTGGACACTGTAAACATCAATATTATTCAGATCAAAAATTTAAGTTATAAATAGAAGGATTGGTCTTTTAGCTAGTGCTCCAATAAGTAATGGTTTTTCAAATGAGTTTTAAATGGGCCGATATTTGTGGTAGTTCTAATTTTCAGGGGAAGATCATTCCACAGTCTAGCCGCTGAAATGAAGAAGGAATTGGCTAGGGTTTCCGAGCTGTGGGAGTGGATGGTTAGTAAGTTTGAGTTCAGGGATCTGGTATTAATATTATGAGAAAGTCCTAGATATGAGATATTGGAACAAAGGTAGGCGGGAGTTTTCAGATGTATGAGGCGGTGAAGAAGACATAGAGTGTGGAATCGTCGTCGATCCCAAACGCGCAACCACTGTAAGCGGTCGTATGAAGGTGAGACGTGGTCGTACAGTCGTAGGTCACAGATGAACCTTACACAGGAGTTCATAACAAGTTCAAGTTTCCTTATGTCTGCCGAACTCAAATTTTGCTGAGCAACGTCACAGTAATCGAGATGGGGTAGCACCAGAGTCTGAACCAATTGCTTTTTCAAATGAGTGGGGAAGAATTTCTTACATTTATACAGAGCATGAAGAGAAGAGAAGGCTTTGCGACATACTGAAACAGTATTTTCAGACCAGTTTAAATTACTATCTACTAGGACTCCAAGATCTTTTACAGAGTCACTGTAGTTTAACTCTGTTCCCTGAAGCTTTATTTTTGGGAGATTTGATGTGAAGTTGCTGCCTATCAGTTTTGGACTTGCAATAACAATAGCCTGAGATTTAGAGGGATTTATTTTTAATCCTAGTCTCTTTGCCCAATCACAAAGATTATTAAGGTCTGAATTTATTTGCTGTATTATAGTGAGTATGTCTTTTGGTGATGCACTAAGGTATAGTTGTAGGTCGTCAGCGTACAGATGGTAATAACAGTAACGTAGGATACTAGCCACATCGTTAATATAAATAGAAAAAAGAAGTGGCCCCAGGACTGAGCCCTGGGGGACACCACTGTTTGCAGTTTCCCATGGTGATCTGTTTCCATTGGGATCTGTAACACAATGCTGACGGTTCCTCAAGTACGCTTCGAACCAGTCAACAGTGCCGCTGGAAAAATTTAATCCTCTCAGTTTGGACAGGAGTATGTCAAGGTCGACAGTGTCAAATGCCTTGCTGAAATCAAGAAGTATCACTATTGTTATTTTTCGTCTGTCCATAGCAAGTCTTATGTCGTCTGTTACTTTTATTAGTGCAGTCGCCGTACTGTGGTTTTTCCGAAAACCGGACTGAAAATTATCTAGTTTGTTGTGCGCATTAAGGTGCTTAGTGGTTTGGTCATGAACTACATATTCAAGAGCCTTTGAAATGGTAGGTAATAAACTTATTGGTCGATAATCTGACGGTTCAATAGGAGAGGTTTTCTTTGGTAATGGTTTGATTAAGGCCATCTTCCAAACTTTTGGATATGTTCCAGTAAGGATAGAAAAATTAAAGATATGTTTTATTAAAGGGGTGATTACATCCAATATGTTATTAAACATTTTGATATCGATGTCATCTACCCCTTTTGCATTAGATTTTATCCGCGCAATAGCTTTCCTCACCTGCTTTGTAGTCGTAAGTGACAAGTGAAATTGTTGGGTGTTGTATAAAACTTTCTTGCACTTAATTCCATTTTTATAGCAAAATTTAAGGAAAATTCTCTGCTTCGTGATTTATACAAATGAAAAATCGCTGACTGTATCAATATGTGTGTTATCCATTTAACAGCTGACAAGAGACTTAACATCCAATACAGCTCAAAATGGATAGGTACTTTTAAGACACGTTTAGAAACACAGCAAAAAATCGTTCCAACTGGACTAACCCGCAAAGTTTCAAAATTCCTGTTACTTTTTGAACACTCCTTTTACAATTGTTTTTTTTTTCTTTTTTATTCCTAAAATTTATGTCTTGTTTTTTTTTTTAAAAAAAACAAGGGAATTACTGTTATACTGTAGATAGTTTCAGCTGGTGACAGCAAAGGTTGTTCTCGCCTCCTTTCAAATCCTTTGTCTATGCTCATAGTCTGGCGATTGCACATCCTTGCTCCACTTGGCTAATGCAAAGGCAATTCTGCTGTAACTGCCCTTACATGGTTCAGCAAATTTTCTCACTCATCACATGGCATAAGTGACCCATAATTTAAATGTCTGTTAATACAGCACAATACACATTTGTACATTATAATTTTAACTGGGCTTGTAACGAATATTCGGCAACTATTCAGCATTCAGCCTATTTGGCCACTTTTATTCTATTTGGCCACTTTTATTCTATTTGGCCAAATGCCAAATACCTAGGTAATATCCAGCCAAATACTTGGGAATTTTTTTATATAGTAGGAAATTTCTGGAAATAAAACGATTGATTCATTATAGGATAATGTATTTAACTTATAATTACAAAAATAATCATGCCTAATCAACTTCCAAAATGTAAAAGCAAATCTGACAAACGAACTAAATATCTATTCACTTGAATAATCATGACTGAAATTTAGGAGTGGAAGAGTGGATGCAGAAAAACTGATTTCTCTTCATTGTCAGGCAGCAGTAGTAGTTACTAGGTGACATTCTGAATTTAATGAAATGAAGGCCATAATTTAAGCTTTTCTTGTCAGAATTAATCTATTCAAGCAAAATATTGAAAGGCGTGAATTTTCCCATTTCCCCAACTTGTCACTGACAAATGCCGAGGATGATGATGTTTGGTCATATGTTCAACATTTAGCCAAACTGCCCTTCTTACAGACTTAAAAATGAGTTCTGAAGATGTTTATTCTATGAAAATACCTCATTCAGTTATCGATTCATATTGTGCTGTTGAAGACTGACATATCGTACAAGAAGAATTGATTGAAATAATCACTACCGAACAACTTAAGGCATAGTTTAGAAAGTGGTATCAGCAATTCAGGTATCGGAAAGATATACACTGCTTATCCTGTATTATCAAGTATCGGAAGAAAACTTTTCCACCTCACACCTCATGGGAAAGAGTTTTTACTACAAGTAACCAATATTCTTAAGGGGGAAAAGTGGAATCTGTTACAAATAACTCGACGTCAATAATTGAGGACATACTTGAGTCATGTCAGAACAGACACACAGTGATGGGAGGTAATTATTCTTGAACAGGCACACATGAGACAAGCGCAGATTTTGGTGCCAAGCCAGCCAAATACTTTTGCCGAATATTCGGCTGTTCGGCCAGGAAGTCTGTAGAATATTCAGCATATGGCCGAATGTACTATTAATTGGAAATTCTGTATTTCTCCTGTCCAACATTTGGGCTAAATTGGCATTTTCTTATACACTAATACAGAACATATCATCACACTTTCTATGCTGCATTAACAACAAAGGTATGATTTTCAGAGTTGCTCTACAATTGAATGACAGGTGGCTTATAGTTACTTTTATCTGTGTTTCTGTCCCATCACACAACTCTTGCTGATTAACAGTATTTCTTACAATCCTCTAGATTTGCAATCACTCACAGTTAGATTTACTAATTACAGCAATCACTTACGGTAGAGTTTACTATTCTCTTTCATGTCAATGTATTTCATTCACCTTGGAAACTAAACCATTCCCAGTTCATATATCTCTGTTTCCAATTTTTGTTTTAATGAAACAGGGTTATTTATGGCATTCAGCTGTAGTTTCATATACAATAAATTAATGAATTTTATATAGATAAAGAGAATTATTTGTCTATTTAATTTATGGATGATTATCCTGTCATACACACCATTAAAAAATAATAACAATAAAAATTTGTGCCAAATGAAGGATCCAAGGCAGGAGCATGTGAGTTTGGGCAGGCATGGAAGATGATGGTATAAAGAAAACATCAAACTATTGTACTATTTCAAGTATTTATTACAGGATAATAAACACGTGCAGCATGCCCTCAGTACAGTATTGGTCCTCCCTAGTGTGGAGTCAGGTTGCTATGCATCATTGTAGTTGCTGGTCAAAGTTGCTACCCAGTCTGACTCCAAAAATTTTCATACATGAGAGATCTAGAACCCGATATCAAAGAAAGCATTAGGACATCAAAAAGGCAGACCAGAGATACCCATGCTGTTTGAGGCCACACATTATCCTTTTGGGAAATGGGATTGTGGCCTATAATGATAGTGTGGAAACATTCATTATGCTCATGTCATTTGTTCATGGTTCACTTGTTTTGTAAATGAGTGTTTGTCGGGGTATACTTATTGCCTCCACATCTGGATTACTGTTGTGGAGTTTGGGATCTGTATCACGAGGGCCTGATTGACTCATTGGAGAGGGTACAGAGGAGAGCCGCTCGATTCGTGACTGGTTGCTACAGCCCTAATGAAATCATCACAGAATTGATACATAGATTTGGCTGGGATCGTTTGGAAGACAGACAACATCATTTGCATTTGAATTTATTGGAGAATATGTGAAATTCTATTATCTACGAGTGCAGTGAAATACTTCCGCCGCCAACTTATTTGGGTCACAATGACCAAAGGGATAAGATTCGAGAAATAAGATGCCGTACTGATGCTTTTATGTATTCTTTCTTTCCTCGTGCTATTTGGGATTGGGATGCACAGAATTAAGATTGGTGTTTAGCACCCTCTGCCACCCACAATGTTTGTGAATTGCAGAGTATGGATGTAGATGTAGATGAAAATCTGATGTAAAATAATTGATAGTTAGTAGGAATGGTTGTAATGATTATTAATTCCTCTTAATATGAAATGTTTCAGTTAATGGGAATTATCTTGAGCAGCATAGGCAAGTTTAATAGTTTGGGTCATTTTCAATCGCTGTAAGCTATTTTAGTTAAAAGGCTTTGTTGTGAGTAGCTGGGTTGATTGCCATTGTAAGGCTCCTTCAATCTCTGTAAACAGCAGCATTGCTTATTATGTTTAAAGTGGAAGTCAAACTGTCAGAATAATTGTATTGTTATTGGACAAAAAGCGATTGTAATATTTTTTAAGTTCAGTTGTTAGCATTGATGCTGAATGGAAATTTTCCCCCATATCTGCCTTCTATTTCACATATCACAAATTTAACTCAACACTATCTCTTTTACTCTTTCATTCCATCACTCAAACATATTTAACCAATTTTTTTATAAGCCATTGTGAATTTTTAAATTGCTCATTAAAATAACTTAACTGAAATATATCACATATGTAGCTTCATTCTTTAGTAACTGACTCTTAATAGCTTAATCTGCCCATAAGAATAATCTAAAACTAAGTTTGGTTGTAAAATTAAAATACCCCCAACACTGAATAATTTTTGGCATTTTTTTTAGATATATATAAGTAATTGTTCCTATTCAAACAAAAAATACTATTTGCTATAAATCCATTTCTTCTCTGCAGTTAAACTTCTATTAGCTCCTTTATGTAGACATCACCATCTTAAAACTGTACCTCATTTTACCTTAAGTTCTATTCGTCATTTACTCACTAGTCTTGTGAGGCAAGTACATTATTGGCACACTACGTGTTTTTCTTAGGAGCTATATCCTCATAAAATACTTGCTGCCTCACTAAACAATAATAACCTGTAGTGGCTTACTTTTCATTTGGCAGACCATAACAACAATAATCCCTCTCTTGACGGGTCAGTAATTTAAGATACTGACATGCTTTGTTACCAATATCAAACTGCTTCTGGAATTTCTTCAATTCATCCTAAGTTATCCTATTCTTCCTAACAACGTTTCTGGTGTGTTTCGTTACCATGTGTAATCTGCTTGTGTAATTTTTTAGATTCCTTCCAAGTTCTCCTATTCATGGCTGCAGCTTTCCTGTTTACAGTAGCACATAATAATTCACAAACTGCTTTTCCTAGGTTCCAAATTGGTATACACAAGTAAACTTAACTTTTTATGTAAACTTACAGTATAAAGCTGTGTTTGCTGGTTAACTTGTTGAATGAACTTGTGTATGAATATCCTGTTTCTTATAATAGACTTCTGCTTTATACTACATATTGGCATCCCTTCCTATAATTTTAGCGTATAATAATTCAACCACATAGCATTTACTGTAGATTACATTTTGTTTCAATGTTGTACTTCCTCATAATTTTTGTTGTATATTAATTCTTGAGTGGATTAATGAAAATTCACAAATGTGCTGACTCCTACAGATTTCCGGCTGTTCATACACATTCTCAGTTGCTACCTATGTTACCTGTAAGCATCTTAGTGCTGTGCCAAATATCTGAGGGGGTGATTGTCCACATATGTAACTACACTGTCTGGCTAACGGAAGGAATTGTTTAAACATTTTCCCTCCTAAATGTAACTTGGGTCCCCACATATTGTACAATGGCGTAATTTTGAAATACTGCACACAAACAGCAGAGTTGCCAACTCAAGAAAGAAAAGAATGTCTCTAGAATGATAAACATCACAAGCTGCGTTTTTTAAAGTTTGATTGTTCCTTAGCACTACCTTAAAAATTTGGAAGGCTTTACTAGTTCTGCTTTATTACTTCATCACTCTTTGGATAAACAGTTATATCCGGGAATTTAAAGGAAAATCATTAAACTGAATAGCCTTTACAGTGTGGGTTAAACTTTTTATTTCCTTTTGTTGTAGGGGGACTTAAAATGAGTATGCTGTGTCACTTTTTCAGTGGATATCATTCAGTATTTCTGCTTCTATTGTGAAGCTTTATTTCTTGATGATTTATGGCTAAAGCAATTTTAATTATAATTGTTATCTTAAATCGGTATCGCTTCACGGAAAAGTTTCTTGAACATTAATTCATCTGCAATTAAATGTGTTGAGTTGTGGGTTCCTTAATGCTTTTCAATTTAATGGCTTATCTTCTAAGGTTAGTGTGACAGCAAGTGTGAAACCACTGATAAATTTCTCGCATCACACAATGAGCAGTATTCCTTGGAGATTGATAAAATGAGATACTTGCACCTCAGTTGCATTTTACCACATAGCTTCAACCCATAACTTTTCAAAAAATGGGTGTGCAGTTTGTGGGAGTTTTTTCAGACTTTCGTGTGTTTAGAATTTGCTGATTGGTACGTTTATAAATGAAGAATTTTTACTCCTACTTTCATTAAATTTCCCATTTTTTGAAAAACTCTCCATTACTACAAAATTTGGATTAGTAATCACATTAGACATGTAAGGGGCCAAAGATTTCCACATGAATGCACATGCAAATGAGAGTGGTATATTTTAATTTCATAGGAAGTTTCAATATTTAACATTGGCAAATGTTTCAGTATAGTTATTTACGTATTTTATTAAAGCAGCAGTTTTTCTTAAAAATGCACTGTTTGTTATTCATAATACCCATAGCTTATTTTGTTATATGAACTAGTCACTATGTTTTCCTGATATCCAAAGCTTCCTTCAAGTGTTACATTCATATTCCCACTCAATTAGAATTTCATTGTGTCCTTAGCATACATTATTTGTTATTTGGCTATATAATGGATGCTTTGAATGATTTCCATGATTTTAGTAGCATCATTTACTTCTTTCTCCTTCTTCAAAGTGTGGAAATGGTCCATTACTTCTTTCAGGGTATTGTTAGGATGTCTACTATACTACTTTTAATACCCATGATTTGACTGATTGCTGGAATGTAAAATATTTTTTTTTCAAGGTTACCTATTAAAGGCAGATATATACTGCAGTAGACCTTAAACACTTCCCATCAAAAAAATTGAAGCACCCAGAAGACATGGTCGGATGTCAATGTAACGTCATACACATACACACTGTCGGCAGGTATGTAAAAGATTGGTTGCAATTCTATGTGACGGGTAGAACAGCTACCAAACTGCATTAGTGTCCTTCATGTTTAGTGTTGTTGCCAGGTTTGGTAGGGTATATAAGGAGCACGAACAGCATCAGATGTTAAATGATCACTGTGAAGAACACGGAGATGCCACATACTCATGTGAGACAGCATTATCAGCAAGTGACAGTGTGAAAGGGGCATCATTGTAGATCTCCATTCGGCTGACTGGTCAAATCATGCAACATCCCAACTTGTTGGGCATTTGGATGTAACTGTGGCCCATTGTTGGACTGTATGGAAATGTGAGGGCTGGCATATTAATCACCAAAGTTCCAGTTGACCACATCTGACCACCACAAGGGACGATCGCCATTTTGTGCACCAAGCACATTGTAACCCCTTCACATCTGCAGTCTGAGAACAAGTAATGGACTCCCTGCAGCATTCTGTCATTCCACACAATTGGTTGGAGACTAGCAGCAGCCAGACCAGGAATTACTGTCCCATGCATACACTGCAGTTAGTGTTTGAAATGGTTTAGTAACCAGGACGTATGGCCTTCTGATGGATGGTTTCGCATTGTGTTCAGTGATTAATCACACTTCAGCACTACCTCGTTTGACCATTGTCGATGACCTGGGGATAGGTCCTACTCTTCCAATGTTTTGGAGGGGCATGGTGGTGGTATTCCTCACATCATGGTGGGGGGTGCCATTGTGTATGACTATGAGTGGTGGTGATTGAGGAAACACTGACAGCGCAATGTTACATCATGGATATACTGCATCCTTGTGTGTTACCTTCCATGCAACAGTATTGTGGTGCCAGTTTTCAACAGGACAATGCTGGTCCACATATGGAACTCGTCTTTCTGAACTGTTTACATGAAGTTGAGCAACCATGTGGCCAGCTAGATTCGCAGATCTGTCCCTGATAAAACATTGTGGTACCTGCCTCAATGTCAACTCTGTGCAGTGCCAATATCCAGAGTATCAAGGACCAGGTATGACAAAAGTTGTGGGTCAGCTTGCCTAAGAAGAGGATACAAACTCCAGGTGAATGTTGGCATGCTTCCTTCAAAATGCCATTGCTGAATTCCTTCCCGTTCCTTGTCTCCAGTCATTCCCCACCTCCAAAGACCTCAATGTCAATGAGGCATAAAGTCATTAAAAAAAAGGATGCAACAGCCTTAAGACACCCTTCCCAATCAGATCACTGTATGCATCTAAACCAAAGGGGGTGGAATATCATACTGATAATTGTGCTCATGCTGCCAAGTTCTTTGTAGATTTGAGTTGATTTTGTAATCGCTGAAATTATATAACTTACCCTCTCAATCCATGAAGTTTCATTTCATTCCTCCTCCCCTTCTGGGTGCTTCAATTTTTTTGACAGACAGAGTATGTGTATATTGAAATTCCAAAAGTCATAGGATACCTCCTGATATTATGTGGGACCTCATTTTGCCCAGCAAAGTGCAGCAGTCCGACGTGGCTTAGACTCGAGAAGTTGTCAGAAGTTCCCTGAAACAATATTTAGCCATGCGTCCTCCAAAGCCATTGACAGTTGTGAAAGTGTTACCAATTCAGGATGTTCTGCATGAATTGACCTTTTAATCAAGTCACAGACATATTTGATTGAATTCATGTCTAGCAATCTTGATGGCAAAATCATTCACTGGAATTGTCCAAAATGTTCCTCAAACTAATTGTGAATTATTTTGGCTGAAAATGCTCTCCAAGTAACATTTCCTGTCAGTTTAGTTTGACCAGTGTCATATTAACACAGCCCATATCAGGATAGAGCCATAACTAGCTTGCACAATGCCTTCTCGGCAACCTGATTCCTTACCCTTGTAGGGTCTGCACCACATTTGAACTGTATCATCAGCTCTTACCAACTGAAATTGTGACTTGTATGACCATGCAACACTTTTTCCAATCATCTATGGTCCAACTGTTATGCTCATGAGATAAGGATAGGCTCTGCAGCCAAAGGTATATTGTTAGCTGAGGCACTTGCTCAGTCTTCTGCTGCTATTTCCCACCCGTGCCATATTTCAGTTCATTGTCCACACAGACATGTCTGTTGTAAATCACACATTGAGTATTGCTCTTTTTTGACACAGTGTTGCCTGTCACCACTGATGTCGTTAGTCTTGGTCATTAAGTAGACTTGGCTGGCCACTACATTGTCCTTGGTGGGAGGTCATGCCAGAAATTACATACTCACGGCACTCTCTTGATACTGTGGATCTCAAGAAATGTTGCATTCATATACAATTTCAGAAGTGAAATGCCCCATGTGTCTAGTTCCAACTGCTATTCCACATCCAAAGTTTGTTAATATATGTCATATGGCTGTAATCGTGGCTAAAAACCTTTCACACTACTTATGAGGGTATAACTGAAAGCCCTGACACTGCATGGCAAATTAATATGTTTCTTCCACAGACTACTGCCATCTGGATATTGCATCATCCTGTACAATGACTTTTGGCAGTTGAGTGTAAATAACATATTGTGTCAATTGGATATTAAATGTGGTTAATTGATTAAGGCATCATCCCCTAATACAGCCTTTATCATACCACTGTTTTTTCTCCAACTTATTCCAGTAATATCAACACTGCAAAACACATATCAGAGTATGATAAATTATACTCCAAATGCTGACCAAATGATGAACATACAAATTAAAAGAAACTTCTGTATGCAAGTTGAATTAGTGGATATTAACACAGTGAGACAGAGTGAGGAGAGAGATGCAGAAGGGGATTGGGGTGGGGGGGAGGGAATGCTATATTCTTAAAGGTGCAGATAGACATGCTACTATGTATCACAAAAGATTGCTATTATTGAGCAATTACTAAAAATCTGAACGTATGTCGAACGTGTTGCTAATATCGAGCATGCTTAAATGAGCATGCTTACAAAGTGAATAACGGTTGATTATTGAGCATGCTACCTGAGGCAAGAGTAGGAGGGGAACAGCTCATAAGCAAGTTTGAATGTGTTTGCTAATGAGCATGCTAGTATCGATCAGTCAACCACAGCAGGTGTGCATGTGTGACTTCACGACAAAATGTCTCGCTGGGAAGATGAAAAAACATAAATACACTGTCAACACTGTACTAAAACAATGTAGCAAGAACTAATGCATATTAAGATTTAATAACAAACATGATTCTACACTGACTGTAAAAATTATGAAGACTGTAACTAAAAACTTGGTCTATCTACCACTCTGAAGTAAAAACAATTAACAATATGAAGCGATTAGTGATTCATTTTAGCTGGAATAGCAATTCACATGTGTGTTTTGATTCTGTATAATGCTTTCTACTTTAGACAGTAGCTCATGAATCTGATGAGGTAGCATGCATAAATGATTTTTATAACCTTCTATATCTTCATCTCACATTTCTACTAACAATTGGGAACTAATTCCTAAGTTTTCTCTTTCCAGATATCCAATCATCGACCCAAATCATTTTATTTCTTTTTTTAATGTGTTGACAGAAGTTTTTGGATGTTTCCATGTTTTCCACTGCACTGGCAGAGATCCTGCTAGTGAATGGCATGTGTATTGGAGTTTTTGCTTTGAGCATACATATTGAGGAGCATGCTTAAAACAAGCATGCTTATCTCAAGAAAATGTATTCAGTTAGAGAGCATGCTCGTTTTAAGCATGCTCATTGGCAAATTTAACATGTGAGGGCATCATGATTGACCCCTGATCTGTCAACAAGTCCTAGAACCACAGTTAAAACAATAAGTAAGTAAATAAATATATATAATAGCCAGAATTTCAACTGATAGCCTTGCTGAGCATGAAAGCTGCTTTCTCAAGTGATCAACCACTCCTTATTTGGCTTTTATAAAATATTGCCTTTATATATTTCACATTAAGATGTGACGTATCCATGTTTTGGGAGAGAATTTACTGAATGAAGAGCCCCAATTTTTTCCCCCCCTCTTCACAATTCCATTTTTTTTTTTTTTAACTGTTATAAATTCTTCCACTATTGAAAAATTTGAATACTAATATGCCCAGTACCTACTGTAATTTTAACATTCTAACAATTTAACACTAGTTTCACTGGAATATCATATCTACTGATGCTTCATCATTTTAATATTTTGATCATCTTTGGGAGTGGCAACTACACTGTTAAAGTTGCACAATTAATTGATGGAGAGATGGAAATCAAGTTTGCCGGGGTAACAAGAAATGATTTACAAGGGGAGAAAAAAAGATATTAATTAAAATTGTATCAAGTCTCTACTTAAACTTGATATCCTGGCAATTTAGTAGCTGTTCATTGGTATGTTGAGGCTGCTGTAATTTTCCAAGATTTCTAGCAGATTTTTCAATTAACATAATGGAAATGGTACTTATGTTACAGTTCTCTGTGCTGCCACTTCTTCCTTTCATGCATTAGGTTTCTCAGTAGCCACATTTACATGTAAGTGTGGGTAAAGGTGCTGTAAGTTCGTTAACAGATAACGATTTGGTGATGCATAGATAACCGAATATAGAGTCTACGAAACTTTTAGGCTCCCAGCTGTACATGCTTGTGGGATTTGTTGCTGGAAAATTTGCAACAGTTAATTGAACAAGAGTGCATAGTGTTATTGGTCCAGCAGTTTTCAATGGGACATTCAAAAACTTACATGACAATGGCTCATCTTCATTTTTAAGAAGCATTTTACATCACTAAAATTTTTCCCTGCGTGGTTTTAATCTTCCAGGTGATCTACATTGGTGGCTAGTGGCAGCATCAAAGTAGAATCCTGATATATTATGATGCCCTTGGGTGATTGCCCCCATAATTCTTCCATAAGTGCAGATGATGCACTCTCTCCGAGGTTCTTGCACTGTAGTGGCTGGTTCTTCACTTTGATATAGTGGCACTTATTTTCATGCATTAACAGCAGTTCTTTATCAGAATCGAGGTAAAGGTATGTATGTTTTGTAATATTAACATCACATCTGTTGGCAGGCAATATATGTGGTACATTGGAAAAAGATAGGGGCTACAATCAGAATGCTCATTACATAACTCGGAAAATCATCAATTAACAAAATATCTAAAACTGCGATTCCTGCAAACTACTTACTCCATAAGATATCACCATAATGCTGAAACACCAATTTTGCTGGTTTGGTTCTTAGCTCTTGCTGAACTCTGTTGTTCAAAAAATTTATCCAAAAACAATAATTCGGATTGAAGAGACTGCAGTAATCAGCTACCCAGCTAATGGAATTCCTTAAGTTGATTGGTATGGTCCGCTAAAGTTTTATGTTTTTCTTTTGAATAATTACAGTTGATCCTAAAGTATCTACCATGGGATTCGATCCAAGCATTTGAGAGTTTAGCCCATAGGATGTCCATCCTACCCCTACTTCTCCACAACAATGCTTCATCATACAAATTGTCACACTGTTCATTATTCTGCAGCTTGCAGTTTTGAATGTATTTTTTAGTATAGTTATTATGCTGCATGCGTTGCTTTAAACTTATAGCAATCTTGTAGGAGAGTTAATTCTGTGTCTTTTAATGTATCTTTAGCAAGTTTATTCCCTTTCAATAGATAATTCATTTACCAGTGCATTGTACACAAACATGGCATATGAAAGCCAATTATTTCATTTTGTTTGTACTTAATTTTTGTAGTGTAATGTTTTTATGGTATGCCGTAATTTACTGTTTTCTTGGTATGAGAAGACATGGTCCCATGTGAGATACCAGCACGATGTATGGCTTGGTTATGGTGTTACTGAAAGAATTGGGACCTGCTAGTCACTGTACAGCATGTTGGTGGTGATATACATCAGTATAATATATCCTACCAATGCCTGTCGTCTGTGTCGTTACCATGCAGGCATAGCTGTTAGGAATTTGGGAAACACACAGGAAATTATACATTTGTCCTTAGTTTGTCAAAGAGAGTGGACTGATGATACACACATTACAGCATTAAAACACTTGTGTTAGTGTTTCTGAAACTACTATTGAGACCAGTGGGTGCGTGGTAATGCTTGGGCCTATGTAGCAACAGTATATTATAGGCTATCTCTAAACCCAATGGACCAATAGATTTAGAACTGGTTATTCCATTTAAAAACCTTCACGCCGATTTTCATTATTCAATTTCCTGCAAGTCCGTGTAAGTATCGGGGAGACATTGGACGCATGTCTTCTTCCAGAAGTTCAATAAGAATTGTCCGCAAAACTGGGACATGTGCCATGGAATGACCCAGGCTACTGCCAGTCTTCCTGGAGCTACTGTTTTGATCAGATGTGTTATGCGAGTTCAAGTCTGTCCATCCATGATGTGAAATACGTGGCAGATTATTTAAGATGCTTTTAGTTTTCTCTTTTCACCTGCACGAACTCTTTTGAAGCAAACACCACACATATGCAATAATTTGGAATTACTTATAAAATTTATTCCATTTTCTTATTTAACATTTGTATACCAGTTGGATACATGTAAATAATAAAAAAAATTGATGTGACTTAAGAATCTCGCAACCAGAGATACAATTGAAGTCTGAAAAATATTCTGATTCAAACTGCTGTGAGTAGAATTTCAAACATTTAATTAAACTTTCAATTGATAATTTCAAAACTTGTCCTCCCCCCCCCCCTCCAATTCCAATAATGTGTACCAGTAGGCAGAATCACTGGCAACTGGGCCAGAAGAATTTGTTTCTTCAAACATTTCCAGTGATATATGTAATATCCCACCACCCACAGGCATTAATGTACGCCACTGAGAAATTAATGCCATGTGAAAACCTATGGAAAGGACTCCGTGATGTACGAACATAGTGATTTATCATGTAAACTGAAAGTTAGAACTGTATATCGATATATTTATGAGGTGGCAACAGTCCGCTAGAAGATCCAGAACCATAGAAGACAAGGAGCAGATGTGATCACCAAGGCATATCCTGCAGCGACCGTAACGGAAATTGGGATAGCAACAACAAACAACTGAGGGGATGAAAATTGGATTTACTGGCGACACACAATTTTGTGAGATAAGTGCATATAAATTTGAACAGTTGCACGGAGACTAGGCCACTTTATTTGAAATTTTTATCATGAGTAAGGTAACGGTACGAGGGTTGTCTGTAAAATAAGGTTCCCAATGATTTTTCACAGTGACAAACATGTTTATTTGCTTTGAATTATACATGTTTGGAAAGTTTAGACTTTTTCCTATTTTTTGGCATAATCACCGTTGAGGTCGATACATTTTTGCATGCGGTGTACCATCTTCTTTATGCCTGAATCATATAACTTTCCTACCTTTCTGCGAATGTAGCTTAACACCTCTTCTTTCAGCTCCTCTCTGGTTCTGAATTGAGTCCCACCCAGGTGTTTCCTCAATTCAGGGAAGAGATGGTAATCACTTGGGGCTATGTCTGGGCTGTAGGGCAGGTGTGTAACAATATCCTGCCCAAATTGGTTGAGAATTGCAATCATTTCATCTGAAACCAATGGTCGTCCGCTGGAACGCTGTTGAATTCTCTGCACCATTGGGCATGTGTTGTATGCTCATACACTTTTCTCCACATAGTTCACACAATTGGGAATGATTTTCCCCCAGTGCAGTGTGTTTTGCATACAAAAAACGAATTACAGAGCGTAATTTGTACCTGGCAGGCGAAGCAAGTGGGAGCTCCATCTTTAACTGCTGTTTAGTTAAGACTGAGCATTGCAGGCAGTTCACTGGGGTGGGGATTGGGAGAGGGGAACTAAGCTACACGCCAGTGATGTTGGATCCCCCCAGTGTTGCCGGATCGTGACTGCAGCATCTTGGGAACCTTATTTTACAGACAACTCTTGTACCACAAACCAGGAATCCTTGTCAGTGCCATTAAACCTGAAGTATTTTCACCGGTAAATATAAGTTCTTCAGTGGCTGCTGAGAGCAGTCCACAGAACTCTAAAACTTGCTCTCCCATACTCATCACAAAGGTATCAATCAATATTTGAAGCGTTCAAAGGTCCAGCCAATCCTAAAAAGGACAATCCCAAACTGATGATTAAGATTTTCACAATGTTATCAAACTTGTCAGCCGATATTTAGAATAAATTTAAAAGTCAAGCAACTGATATCCAAAATAAACTTTAACATCATGCAGGCAAGATACGCAAAACTATGGTAGATTTGATAAATGGAGTTAAAGTTGAAATGGGCAATAAAATAACTAATTTTGATTCAAAGGTAGAGGATTATAAGGAAAATTGTGAAAAAATTAGGGAAGATATAAATAAAAAGTTCAGCAGTGGCCTAGAAGTTAAAGTTAGAGGGCATGATACAGCATGAACTAAAAGTGGGGATTGAGGAAGTAGATGGAGTCTCCAACAAGGTTGAGAAGTGTTAAACTTCATGCCAAGTTGTTAAGGGGGAGACACAAAAAAAATTGAAAGTTTTGAAATAAATTTCATGGAAAGAGTTGATCGTCATTAAAACAATGGGGGGTGATTCTAAAGTCACTATACATTTTGTACTTAAACAAATTTTATTAACCAATATGTAATGTCACTGAAACGTATGTCACAATAGGACATAATTTCAGTACATTTCAATGTGACCACTTGCATGTCTAGGCACACCCCCAGCACTCCACTGTAGACCGGAAATCCTGCCCAAGCATATTTGGTGTAATCTCAGCAGCTGTGGTTCGAATCCGCTGTGTTAAGTGTTCAGTGCTGCGGATCTTCACCTGGTATACCTTAGACTTGAAAAACCCCCATGCAAAAAAGCCTAAGGGTGTCAAGTCAGGAGAACGGGGTGCCCACATCCGTGGAGAGGCACGACCAATCCATCTGCCGTGAAATTCTTGATTCAGATAATCCCGAACAGCGAGGGAAAAATGGGGTGGTGCACCATCGTGTTGAAAAACAACAGTATCCATAATCCCATCAGATATCAACTGGGGCTCCAAAAACTGTTCCAACATATCTAGGTTTGTTCTGCAACGAAGAAGGGACCATGCACTGTTGACCTCTTCTTTGGTTAGCATTCTGCCGTATTACCTGCAAGAAACAAATATTCTGTTACTATATCACTGAAGTGTATAGTGACTTTAGACTCACCCTGTATAATGAGTATCCAACAGCAAAATACTAATTTGGGTATGACTTAAAGAAGTTAAATGGGCGAGTAGATAAAGTTAGTGAAAAGTGTATTACATTGGGAGCTGCTGGTATTACATTGGAATAAACTGTGAAACATTGGTCAAATTACTGCAGAATTTGAGTGAGGAGATAAATAAAATTGACAACTTTGTGAGTCAAATAACAAAATTTGGGGAAGGAATCTCAAACACAGTGTAGTTAGCAGTGCTCGTAATTGACCGCTCGTTAGGCGTAATTACGCCTGAAATCTCCGTCAAAGGCGTAGAACATACACCTAAGTGTCAAAAAAAATTTTCAAAAATTACGTTTCAGTACTTCGTTTTCAGTTTTGCATTCTAACAATTAATTTCAACTATAATTCCTGTCGCATTGTTGATCTATTTTAGAGTTTCAAATAATATGTTTCTGAAGTTCAGAAGCTGTGGCAACAGTGTAGGTGAAGTAAAAGACTATTCTAGTGCCTGCAATTTTCGCTTGGCAAAAGAAGTGAGGATGTCTCGTAAAATTACTGACTTTAACTTTATACCAGTTATAAGACAAGTGGTGATTAAAGTATTACAAGCACCAGTAAACGAGGAATGCCAGAAAATGAAGTAACATCAGCTCTTCAGCTATGAACAACTTCTCCGATTTCACGCAATGCAGGGGGTCAACATGCAAGTAAACATTCAAAATCGCTTAGTAACTCATCGGCTACTGTGCCTACTGAAGATCATTGTGTAAAATTCAAAAGTTATTGTAATAAATACAATAAAATAAAGAATTATATTAACCTATTTCACAATTTTGGTATATAATATATTGCCACATTTAGACCTATTTACAGTTTTAAATTGTGTTGGAGTAGGTTGTAAGCTATAAAATTGGTATTTTCATAATCATAATGTAATTACGCCTGGACATTTTACATTACGCCTGAGTCTGAAAGTTAGGCGTAACAAATACGTCTGGATTTATAAACGAATTTCTAGCACTGGTAGTTAGTGTACAAACCTCAATGTCTTTGGATACATCTGAAAAAAATAGAAATTAAAAACATTACCTACAAGGGAAATATTCACCCAATTAGTTTTATCAATTGTTTTGAAACGTACAGAATTTTCAGTGTATATGACGACAGTGAGAAAACTAACAGCGTAAATCAACATTTAGGGGGTAGTGCTCAAATTTGAGGAGAAAGAAAACTTCAGGTTTGTGAAACATACTTAGAATTTAAAACAAATTTCCTAAATAATTTGTGGTCAGAGGAAAACCAACACAAGGTTACAAGGGGTGTCTGGCATGGAAGAAACTATCAAGCTGGGAGGAAATAACTTAAAGACTTATTTTAAATGAAACTTCCAAATGTCACTATCTAAATAATCCACCACCTGGAAGGAATGTTGCTCATAGAATGCTAGGGGAGATCCAAAAGTTTTGGTCATGCATGATGTTAGAACTATTGAGGCAGCGAGTGTGTTTGAACAGAGATATGAGACCCAGGGCCGCATTTAAGCATAGGCTACATAGGCTGTAGCCTAGGGGCCCGCACCACAAAGGGGGGCCCGCACCACAAAGAGGGGCCCCTCACCACCCACAACCCTCGCCTGGGCAGGTAGTAGAGCTAAAAAAAAAAAAAAGGTCGCCCATAAATTTTTTAGGTCGAATTTCGAAATTTAAGAATCCAGCCACTGCCGACAGGGGGCCCGCACCACATGTATAGCCTAGGGGCCCACAGAGCCTAAATGCGGCCCTGACGAGACCCAGTGCACTAGAGAAAGATTTAAGGAGGGCTATCCAAGCAGGAACCAGTTCTGAGAACAATGGGAATTCTGCCTTGAATGTCAAATGACAGATGATCAGAAAGGAGGAAGAAATCAGTTCAGTGCAAGTAGATATGGAAGTGATTCTCCATCACACAGGAATAGTGGAAATGTTTGAAGATTGGGAAGAGCTGGAAGTTCTCAAAGGAACCTTAACCCACAACAGGTAGTAAGTAGGGGTGAAATTACAAATGATCCCCGTACAAGCCAACAGACTAGTAGTAGTGATGCAAAAGATTGAAGTCCACCAAAGTTTTGGCCCTGATGGTGGCAGATGGTTTATTGGAGCTGGTCCAGTCATAAAATGGGAGTCAGCAAAAAATTGTGTAAGTTGTGTCCTAGTATAAAGTTTCCTTGAAATTGAGTTGGCTGTCAGTTAAGTGATAAGATGAGTAATTACATGTATAGCTGACTGTGTTGCAGAGTTTAAGCAGTGTTCAATGAGTAAGTGGTGGTATGGTGTCATTGAGGTTTGGCAATCCATCTAGAGTAATCCTGTAGTATTTTTAGAGACTCCAAGATGTCAGTTGCAAGTGATAATTGTTTTGGAAGTGCCTCAGGAAGTGTTTATTTATTTATTTTTTAATCTGCTCTGTTGTTGGTTATGAAGGAAGTGTGATATTTTGACGTGGCTGGAAGCCCAAGGAGAGTTTATTAATTTTAAAGGTTTCATACACTTATACTCACGACCCTTCCATTTCATTGAGAATGGTGATCTTATTAAAGGGCCATTTTAAATTTGTATTAAGAGTTATTTGGGTTTTCAAGAGATTGATAAAGTTCAATGATTTTTTATGTGTTTTTTTTGTGAATTAGGATTACTACCTTATAGTCGTATATTTAAACGATTTTGTTTTGTGTATTTTATTGTGATTTAGAATTAGTATATTATAAGCTACCCCTAAACCCAGGGGACCAGGAGAATAAGAACCGACTATTCCATTTAAAATACCGCCTCATGGATTTTCTTAATTGAATTTCCTGCGAGACTGTGGAGTATCGTGGAAACCCTGGAATTCATGTCTGCTCTCGGAAGCTCATTAAGAATAGCCAGTGAACGAGGACATGTGTTGCGGAAGGACCCTGGCTACCGCCAGTCTTCCTGGAGCTATTGTTTTGTTTACACGTGTTACGCGAGTTCAAGTCCGTCCGGCCATGATGTGAAATTTGTCTCAGATTATTTAACATGCTTTTAGTTTTATTTTTTCACCTCCACGAAGTCTTTTGAAGCAAACAGCACGCATATGTGATAATTTATACTAATTAAAAAAAGTTAACCCATTTTCTTACCGCACGTTTTATACCAGCTGGACATGTGTGAATGATAAAAATTGTTGATGTGAACTATTTTAACTTAGAATCTATTAATCTTGCATACAATCAAAGTCTGATAAATATTCTGATTCAGACTGGTGTGGGTAGGATTTCAAACATTTCAATAAACTTTCAATTGATAATTTCAAAACTTGTCACCCTCCCCCCCCTCCCCACCCCCTTTCGTCCCACAATTCTCCTTTGAACACTAAAGTGTGTTAATAGGCAGAATCAATGGCAACTGGGTCAGAAGAATTTGTTTCTTCATTTCTTCAAACATTTCCAGTGATATACATAATATATCACTGGCCACAGACATTAATATATGCCATCAAGAAATTAATGCTACACCTGGCATTCGGGAGGACCTGGTTTCAAATCCTCTTCCGGCTATCCATATTTTGGTTTTCCAAAATAGTTGGGATGGCTCCTTTGAAAGGATATGGCTGAATTTGTTCTCATTCTTCATCCTCAATCCGCTCCCACCTCTAATGATCTTGGCCATGAGAAAGGAAAACTAAGAAAAAGAAACTAAAATTAGTGGCATTATGTTATTTCTTTTTCTGGTATACTGTTTCACTGACAGCTTTTAGATTTACGAATATACTGTCAAAAATACTGCAGCCAGTTACCCCAACTCAATGAGCCCTTTGAGATTTAATTTATCATTACTTTGATTTTATTGTTCAACTATAAGCATGGTTCACCCTGTGTTATTACTTAGGCTTTAGGCTACTTTGATCTTGCACTGTTGTCTTCTTCCAGTGACCTTTGTAATTGATGGACTGTCTGTTCACTTATTGTGATAGGTAACAAACAGACTGCCTATCTGCTAACCTAGAATCTTTTAACTTATTCATTTTCTTTATTCTTGAAACATTTTTAGGCTATAAACCTGTAAATGTGGAAACTAATCTCCTCTCACACAGTATGTCATATCTGAAAGTACCTCCCTTATATTCCAAATCAAATGCTAAAAACTTGGTATAATGTTCATTGCCTTGCTGTCATTTATGAGGGCGCTCAGCGTAAGTTAAAAGTAACGTGGTCATGTATCGAACTGCAGACATGTAACACCCCAAAATATCTGGGAGTGACACTTGACAGAACCCTCACATATAAGAAGCACTGCATGAAATGCAAAATGAAGATCTCTACAAGAAACAACTTACTGCACAAACTAGTTGGATCACAGTGGGGCAGTCAACCACAAACTATATGTACATCAGCAATGGCCCTTTGATACGCTGTTGCAGAATATGCATGCCCAGTTTGGTACTCATCATCTCATTACAAACAGGTGGATGTAGCCCTCAATAACACCTGTAGGCTAGTGACAGGTTGCTTAAAGCCTACCCCAGTTGATAGGCTTTACCAGCTTTCGGGCATTGCACCACCCAGTATCCGGAGAGAAGTGGCTGTGAACAAGGAGAGCACCAAAGTAGAACCGGAAAGTTCTCATCCACTGTACAGCCATACACCACCAACCCAGAGGCTCAAATCGAGGAAAAGCTTTCTGAGAACATCACGGGAACTAATTGGGTCACCTGAAAAGGCAAGAGTACAGTTGTGGAAAATGAAGGTTCCTAACATCTCGGGACCATTGACAGTTGCAGAGCACTTGCCACCTGGTCATGCAGAGGACTGGAACGTCTGGTGGTCCGTAAATCGATTGCAAACAGGAGTGGGCAGGCCCAATGAAAACCTAGTGAGATGTGGTTATACTGATGCTACCAATACTAAGTGCGAATGTGGTGAAGACCAAACTATGAATCATATGCTCGAGTGCTCTATGTGCCCACCATCCTGCAACAATGAAGACTTGTTTCAAGCAACACACAATGCATTTGAGGTTGCGAAGTACTGGGCTAAGTGTGTTTAAGGTTGTTGATTTGCACAATGTATTTAACTGTGTATTTTGATGTTTGTGATACAAGAATAATAATAATTTACGAGGGCTATCCAGAAAGTAACTTACATTTGTGCCTAGCGTGGAGATGAATGGGAATGGAGCCACCATCTTTGTGTCAAAATGTTTCTACACGCATGAAGCTTCCATAGTGTCTGGACTGTGTTTTTTCTATTGTGTTTGTTGTGAATTATTGAAATGTGTACTTCAGTAGAAAATCCCGCAAGTTGTGAGATGCATTCAGGGAATTGATTTTTGCTGGCAAAAAATGTCAAACCAATTGAAATTCATTGGGGCATATGGAGACAGTCGATGTGGAGTGAGGCAGTGGTGCACTTAATCTATAAATGGCTGCACTGGTGTTCATGATGAGGACCACAGTGGTCGGCCTATCCTTGTGACTGACGAATTGATGATGAAAATCGATGATAAAATACATGAAAATTGCCACTTAAAGTTCTCGCTTCATTTCCCACAAATATCACGAACGTTACTCCAAGAAATTGTATCGGAGTATCTTGGTTGTGTAAGTTGGGTACCAAAAATCTTGATGGAACACCACAAAAAATTGTGTACTGGTGCATTGCTGAATTTCCTCGAAGCCTATGACATCAATGGTAACACACTTCTCGATTGTGTCATAACAGGAGATTAGGTATGAGTAAAACATGTCAGTTGTGAGACAAAAAGATAGTCCATGCAGTAGGGACACACAAGTTTTCCCAGAAAACTAGTAAAATGTTTGCAAATGTTGTCAGCCAGAAAGAGTAAGGCATCTGTGTTTTGGGACACTGAGGGAGTGCTTCTGGTTAATTTCCTTGAATGTGGCAGAGCAATTTACTCAGAAAGGTATTATGAAACATTGAAAGAATTAAGGCAAGTGTTACAAAACGAGCATGGGGGAAAACTGAACTCAGAATTGTTTTTGATGATAATGCACATCCACCCATGGGTAATCATATCCTACATCTCTTGGATGGTTTTGGCTGGTTGGTGCTTGATCACCTGCTGACTTGGCTTGCAACACAGCAATTTGACAATGACACAAAACTTCGTACCAGTGTAAACCAATGGTAGAAATCTAAGGCGGCAGATTTGAGACGAAGTTGATTGTGCATTGTTATGATAAGTGCCTTAACTTAAATGGTGGCTGTATAGAAAAATAGTTTAAGATTGCCCCTTTCAAATGTATATAATAATTTTTTTCCTTATTTGATTGTTTTTTGTTTTGTTTTTTTTTCTTTTTTCAAAACGTAGGTTACTCCCTGGACGGCCCTCGTATATAGATTGTACCATGGTTCATGAAACATTGTTATTTCTGCCAAACATGTTATAACATTGCATAACCAGAATACTTCTTGAAAGCTTCTTTGACATACCATTAACAGATAGCATCAGTGCTAGTGGCAGCATATGCAGTAGCATCTGCTGAAGGATGGGAAGTTTTGGAATACCTCTCTCTATTCACTCACATATTAGCCTTCTGACTGTGATCTTGTTCTGTAACTGATATAGCTCTTGTATGGAAAGATCATTGCAAACAGAGGATATGACATGTGGTTCATGTTATTTAATCAACACCTTCCTCATGATTTCCAAAAAGATTGGATAACTGGGGTGACTACTTTAAAGGCTTTTAGATATTGGGGCTGTTCCTTCCTGCTATTGTGCTTAACTGTTTGTATATTTTACTGTGACAAAACGTTTATTTCTGTGTATCAATTTATTATTATTATTATTATTTTATTGCTGCTTGTAGCTGCTATATCATGGACCCATCTGACAAGGAGTGGTCACAACTTCCTGCCAAGTGATTTCAATAAGCTTCAACATAGCGGTTGAGAACCACCCAGGACTGGGTTCTGTGAGGGGATCATTTTTTTAATATTATCATCATCTTTAGATGGCTCCTATTGTGAAAGTGATGTAGTGCCTTTTACATTTGACCTCAATGATTTTGAAAACTATGTGGTGGTGACAACAGTAATTAGTTTTCAGTGGTTCTCAATCACTTTGTTGAAGCTGATTGAAATTGGTTGATCAGAGGTTGTGACCTCTCGTGAGACTGCCAACCTCCTTCGCTCCTTTCCAGAAATGCGCACACTCTTACCAAAAATTCTGCCAACTGTCTCCTGTACTTGTTTCAGCAGACCACCTAACCTCAAAAACATCTTGGTTCACAAATACCCTCCATCTGACTCTCCTAAAACACCTTATGGATCTTCTCCGTGTAATAGACCTCGCTGCAAAACCTGCAACAAGCATCCTCCCACTACTTTATATTGCAACCCTGTCACAGGGGAAATCTTCCCCATCACTGGACATGCTATACTCCACAACTCACATCATATACGAGCTAACTTGCCGCCAATGCACAAGTTCCTATATAGGCCTGACTACACAACAACTTTCGATCAGGATGAATGGCCACAGACAAACCGTCCACACCCGCAATTTATATTTGCCAATACCAGAACATGCTAACTACAACAATTCCAACAACTTTAATGAGTGTTTCACCATGAGAGCAATCAGAGTTTTCCCCGAAACCACCGCCGCCTCAGAACTTCGAAGATGGGAACTTGCATACCAAAATATCCTAGATACCAGACACCAACCCGGCCTCAACCATGGATAAAATTCCTTTCCTTGATGCATCACTCATTATTATCAGTATTAGCATTATTGTCATTTAAGTAATTACATGTAGTTTATGTATCTGTATTTTATTATTATTATTATTTTCAAAATTTATATATGTATAATTTTTTTCTTTCCAAAATTTATATATCTATATTTTTTGTTTTCATCTCTACATCCATTTTGATATATTACTACTTCTATCACCTGCGATATACATATTTATATATAACATCTTAGTCCCATCGCCATATTGATAAGCCACTCAGTCATGTAACAAACTTCGGCGTGTGCACACCTCCCGAACCACATGACTCATTCTCTTTAACATGAAGAAGGTTTAAGACCGAAATATTGTGTATATTTGTGTGTTCGTGATATATGTTCTTCTCCCGTCACTGTCTTCAACTTTGGTGAGTGTTGAGTCATTTTCCCTTTCCTTGTAATTTATTCTTCAGGCTTTGAAATGTATACACATAATTTCCAGTGTTTCTGTGTGTTTAGGAGAGACAACATGGTTACCGTAACTTATAGAATGAAACTCATTTTACAGACTAGCTAGCTTATCCACCCCCTCCCCTCACCACTCCATTTGATTACACATTATTAACATGAAGTAACAACTATGAGCTACTGTAAATTAGACTGCCATATCAGAACCTTAATTCATATATATCGGTAGCCTTTTCAACTTCTTTTCAAAAATTAAAAAAATATTGTCAATTTGGTGAAATGAATGCTTCATACTTTTTAACAATTTTATAAATCTTTATGGAAACCTTGTGTTTATCAGTAAATGACTTAATTTTTTCTCATTAATTACATTGGTTATTATTTGAGAATCACTTCCTCCAATACATTATCATCAATTTCACATTCTCTTAATTCAAACACATTTTGAGTACCACATTAGCTTTAAATGCTTTGCCTTTTTTGAATTTTTTTTTACAAAATGAACATCATCAACTCTAGATTCTAAAAGGTTCAGCACAATTTGTAGCTGTCATAGTGTTGTAATCTATTTTGTGGGAAATTCCCAAGCAGTCACCCTTCTCTACTGACATTTTGACCATGGTATCTGGTTTGGTGAAAGGGTTGACTTCTGAGTCTACAATAGCTGCCCATACACACACACATTTGCGCGCAAGTAAGCTCGCCAAACATTTACGTGCGGATATTCTCGCGACGAGCCTGTACTTGTCAGAGCCCATACACACGAACATCAGTTCCACACATTTGTCGTTCAGCTGGCTCGCCGCGCTCAAATTGTTGTGTTTATGGTAGTGGTCTACGGATTTATCCGTCATGATTTCCTGGCTTGCGGCTCACTGGGAATTCCAAAACATCGCGAGCCAAGTGTAGTGAGGTAATGTTACAAGCGAGGTGACAATATTGAAATGAATCATGTTTTTAAGTTCTACACACACAAAAAAATGTATTTATTCGTGCAGCAGCTTATATTAAAGCTGTAAAAAAGAACAAGAAACGGATAGTATGACAAAAAGAAGTGGTTGCAGGAAGATTATAAACACGATCATATACTGCTACTTGTACTATTTGAAAAGCATTTTCTTCGATTTCTTCAGTATTACATAAATGCACAGATACATCTTCTCCTCCATAATTTGGGCTTCCTATATTGCTGATACTGTCCACTGGTTCGTGTTGATCTCTCATAAACAGTAGTAAGTAGTAGTAATAACGTAAATTAGTTTTGTAGATTTTGTCTTCGCCTGTTCCACTTCTTGTCGAATATTATTTTTTTATATATATATTTCTTGCGAAAAAGTGCTCCGCATTTCTTTTTTTTTATTAATGCACTATCAACTTTTATATTATATTTATCACAAACCTCTATCAATGCACTATATCATAATTTTTTTAAACTTCTGTTCTCATACTCTCTCGATTTCACCTTTCACAATGGAGTATGTTGCTGATATGTCACAATTAAATGAGCTACGAATTCTCTGCTCGTCTTACTTAACTTTTTAGACACTTATGTGCCGCGAGTAAATTGTTAAGTAAGATATCTGTGTGTATGGTTACCGTCGCGCTTGCTCACCACGTTCAAATCTGTAACGATTGTTATTGGCTTGTGATGCGGCTCGTCGTTAGACAATTAACACACACATTTTATCATCTATATGGATTGCCACGGGATTGCTGGCGCACAAATGTGTGTGTATGCCTAGCTAATTAGACTTGGCAGGCAGCTTGTTTCGTGAAGAACAATGACCATTGTTGAAACATTTGAAGATAGGGGAGTGCATTATAGGTGCAGTGTATATTCTGCAAAGTAATTGGTAACAATTCTTGTACTATTGCAACATGTACTCTTACATTAGGGATACCAGCATCTCTATCTCTAAATTCGATGTTACTGTACATTTTTATATTGACAGTATGAAGCTCCGATTTACTAGTAACATTGAAACAACTCTTTGCTTTTCCTTGTTTCTAATTCTACTCAAATGTTACATCCATTACATTAATTTCTATTTCAGTAATTGTATGCAAACAAGAATGGGAAACTAATCCTACAGCTTACCATATTTGGAGGAAGAATGGCTGCAAAAACACACAATGTAAGATAAATGCAACTGTCATCTTTTGCCACACTCATGTGGTGAGCCATATGTTCTTCATACTTACGTTAACTTTCAAACAGTGTACATCATGTAATACCTATATTTTATGTTATGAGAATGTGTACGTGTGAGTTTCTGTGGTGGCGAGTTTTTGAGAAACCTTCAAAAACGAAAACTCCAAAAGTTTGACTAATGTCCAGCAGAAACTAACACAAGCACTTCGCACATTAAAAGTGCATTAAATATGTACTAATATTGCGTTTGAAAATGAGAATCACTTCTTGAAACGCGTCACGCGTAGTGTAAATTAAAACATTATCAAAAATAACTGTGTTGCAGTAAAATTATTTGCTTATCAGCCAATCTGCATTTGTGTTCAACTTTTTTTTTTCTGTCTTTTTTTTTTTTTTTTTTTTTGCTGCCATCTTTTCTCCACGTTTGGTAAGTGGTAAATTACTGTCTCTATCCTTGTTTCTGTTTAGTTACTTTAAAATGTTTTTCTGTTTATTATTATCATTAGTAATTGTATAGCATTTTTAACTTATAATCTTTGTAGCCTTGTTATTTCCTTCCCAGTTTACATGTCTTGACAAAATTGTCTCCATACTTATTTACCTTTATTTCAGTTTTTTTTCTTCTGAAGTAGCCACATTTCAGTTTTTAACTTGTATATTAGTTGCTCCATCTTCTACAACAACAAAACCATGTTGACACTTGTGAAGATTATATCACAACAAAAATTATTTCTACCATTTACCATATTTACCAATTATCTGTGATACTTCTCCTTTTAAACATAATTACTATTTGATTCTCCATCATTTGAAAATATTTCATAGCCAGTCTTTGTAGAGTTATACAAGACTACATAGCATTTCTTGTCTGATTCATATGTTTGCGATATAAGAATCCTAGATCGAACAAACATTAGTTCAAAATTATATTTCCTTGCCTTTAGTGACTTTGCACCCAACAAGTTGTAAAAACCTGGTCTATAAAGATTGCAAGCTCTATCTTATATACCCTGGATTGGATTTAATGTGATCCTCCTTTCACAGAAATATGCTTCTATGCTATCAAAAGATCAGTTTTTATCTCCTTTTGAAGATGCCTGATTGTAATATGAACCTGCAATGAAAATGAGAAAAAGGAATCGTGAAAAAAATTTCATATACTAAAAGACAAATCAGTGGTTTAGAATTTAACTGTTCAGACATTGCATCTTGCAGTGAAGGCATGCTTCAGTAGTACTTGTTACATAATCATTGCAACAATGGTGGCATTGCTGACATAAATTGTTTGGGCTTCGCTGTATGCACCCGAAGTAGATATCTAGTTGTTAAACTTAATTTCTCATTAGCAGCCAGCTCTCAGTTTTGTAAATTGATTACTAAAACTGGACTACAAACTTTTTGCCATATATTGTCAGTAAATTATCTCATTGTCTATTTGGGCGTGGTTGTTCAAATGTTGACCACCTCCAGAACCTACTTTAAACCGTAGTTAGCAGATGTGTCAATCTATAATTTTCTTAGGTGCTGGGATATTCAGTGGGTTATTATTATCATTTATAAAGATTATGTTTTCCTGTTTCAATTTTAAATTGAAAATTGCCTGCACCCCACTCTTAGTAGTGGAGGAGAGTTCCTCCCCACTACATGAGAAACTACTAGTATGTGCCAATTTGCAAAGTATTGAGGAGAGCTTGTTCTGAGCTTTGGCAGCGTATGCATGCACTTTGTCTGCCAGATCTTTGTACTGCGTAATAAGTTGTGTAAACTGATGACGGAAGTCTTGACATATGCTACAAAATCCAATATTTGCCACAGTGTATTTGGGGAGGGGGGAGGGAGAAAAAAAAGTGAATGTAGTAGTAATCATTAGGGATTATTTTGTGAATATGGTTGGGAGCTGAAGCAAATTCAACAGTTGCTACATTTTTTTGAGCCAAGTATTTATATGATTGTGTTTTATGGCTAATTTTGTTTACACTTAAAGAACTTTGCATCTTCAGATCATAATAAATATATACAGAACTCGATTTTAATTGGTTGGTTGCCAGGGACAATAAATGCAGATTGCACTTTCTTTTTTTACAAAAAGTAATATGGTTTGTGCAATGATTATCCCTTTCGGGAAAATTTCTCATTATTCCAAGAATCCTAGCATCCATGTGTTAACCAGCCTGGTGACCATGAACCTTTATCAGAATATTTCCAAGTATTAAGTTTTTTCTTTTGCAGAATTTTTCTTCAGCAAAGTTCAAAGGAACTTTTATTAGTAATTAAGACTGAATAAATTTTGTGGAATCAATAATCTCACTGTATTAAATCATACGATTTCCATGTTAGGAGTCTGTTAATTATAAAAGACAATACTTTCACAACTGGTGTATTACTTTTGTGATTTTCCCCATCCGGGCATCCAGATTTGGGTTTTCCATGGTTTCCCCAAATCGCTCCAGGTAAATGTCATGGCCGAATTCCTTCCCGTTCCTTGTCCCAGTCCCATCCCGCCTCTGCCTCTGAAGATCTCGATGTCAACGAGGCGTAAAGCCATAAGTAAAAAAAAGAAGTTATGAGATATATCATATGATCCTTTCTTCCTTCATATTACAGTTTGGCATGGGAGGACATTTTTACTTAGAAATCTTAGGGCAGGTTGGTAAAGAACCAAAATTTTATGCAAAATTGGGTATAACGTTTAGAGAAAACCAAATAATTGCTACATAGGGAAAGATACTTTTTTCCATTCGTGTACAGTTTCCTCTGTAAATGTCAAGAATATGCCATGATTTTTTGCATAGCTAGAGTGCCGGTCAATCATTTTTTTCAACTCAGGTTGGCACACAGTACCAACCTGGAGGTTCATTTTTTTTTCTTCGCACATGCAAAAATTAGCAATTTTTATATGTTGTACAGTTTATTATGATTTAATTGTAACTACTTTTCTTCAGATTTAAACTGTGTGAAGGAATCCGAAAGTTGTAGTTATTAATCTCACTAATATTTACTTCAATATCCTAATTTATACAATACAATAAATGCAAAACTATTTTAACAGAAAAGGAGATACATTTAGAAGCATGATCATTCACTTCGAAATGATCATTCACTTCGAAATGATCATTCACTTCGAAATGATCATTTTGTATGATTTACTTATGAACAATATTTAGATTGCAACATATGTTGAAGTATTAAGAAACAAATTAATAAAGAAACTGGTTATTACAGTTAAGTACTTCTCTAGATAAATTTTGTACCCAGACATTTTGACATCCCTACCTCAGCATTACTTTGGAACCTGACAAGGTTTTTTTTGAGTTGAGAACCTATGTTTTGCCACTTCCTTAGTATGTTTTTGTCACTTTAAAAATGGAACATGTAAGTCCACATATCCCAGATAATACTTGGTCACATAGACAAACAGTTTTGGTAACTGCCTTGTATTAACGCTTTTCCGCCTTTATCTTTGTTTTTTATTTTTCTTTTCTCACAATTGTTTTAACTCTTGGTATAATTTTGATGGCAGAACATCCTTAAATCAAGGTTTTTTAGCAGGTGTGCAAAGAAACATACGTTCAGGTGTGCTTACTCAAGTGTTAAAACATTTGTACGGTACAGAAGGTCTGCTTAGTACTCCTTCCATCCTTCAAAATAACAGTATAAATTAGATTTTTGTTCATTGAATTAAGCTCTGCCCCTATTGCTTTTATACAACTAACTTCATTGTAATCTCCTTCTTTTAGAAGGTAGGAAATTTGCAATATTAATTTCCTGCATTTACATATTTTTTAAAATTAATTTTTGCTGTAATGTTGACTACCCTCTCGTCCAATAATCAAACCAGGTCCTACTGTTCTATAACCATTTCTCCCCTCCTTCCCTCCCAGAAAAAAACTAGTTATTTTTTCCTTCCACATAACCTCTTTTTCTTCCTTGTGTTCTGTTCTAGATTTAGTTGTGTATAATTTTTTCTGTTTTTTTATGAAACTGAAAAAATACATTAATGATTTAACACTCAGGAATGTGCTATTATGTTGTTGTTTTTTTGCATAATAATAGCTGAATTGTCCTGGCATAATAGTAATATAAGACATGAAAGCTGAAGTAAAGCAAGAACTATGTTGCTTTTTGCATTATCAGCTTGAGGGTTCTCGTCAGCAGAAACACTTGGAATTTCGCCACTGTAATCACTTTTAATTATAAACTAGTAGTTGCTAAATAGCATAAGCATGATTATTGTTCCTCTGTTATTGCTAGCTATTATAGTTGCTTTTCATTCATCAAATATATATATATAACCACACACACACACACACACACACACACACACAGAGTAATCAAAAGGAAAAGGCTTTTAGGCAATGAAAATAACAAATAATGGGGAGGGTAGACTCATTTTTATTAAAGAAGCAGGCAGGAGGGCAGCAATGCGCACACACACACAGACAAAAACAATTTTCCAATATTTTGGTTTAAACACTTATTCATGCAAATAGAGACAAGCCATTTGACAACGGAGGTGTGCACATACTGCATGACTCTTTATGGTAGGTTCTGTCTTGTGCACACTCCCCCCTTGCTAAATGACTTGTCTCTATTTGCATGAATGGGGTTTTAAACTGAAGTATTGTAAAATTGTGTTCATCACTGCTCTTCTGCCATCATCTTAGGTGAATGATGGGTCTACTGTCCCTACATACATCTATAAGAGAGAGGGAGAGCACAATCTTCAGGAGACTACTGTCATTGCTCAGCACACAAGTTGCATGAAATAATTTTATCTGCAGTGAAAAGACAAAAACATTTTTTGAATAGCCATTACTCTACTGGTCTCAATCATTTATAAACTTCTGACTTGTCATTAAAGACATTTTTTTTCTTTTTTTACATATTGTTGTTTCATAATACTATGAAAATCTATTGCTGAACAGGACTAATTTTTCTAACTAACGGTGTTGCTGTCTTTGAAGTATATCTTATCTTGAAATAATGTGGGACATTTCTTCCAGAAGTTAACTTTTTGTGTTTCGTAATAATGAAATATATTTCAGGTTCTTTGTGGCGCTATATAAGAGCATCTATGTCACTATCAGGGTACATGCCACCATTGTGTGACCCTTCTGATGGCCACCTTCTTCTAGATGGTGGTTATGTCAACAATTTGCCAGGTAAACTAAAAAATTTGACAGACTAAATTACTTCTTTATGTCAGTATTGGTCTTTGTTGATTGTGTGGTAAGACAGCAGCTACAGAATTTTTATTGGTGTGTTATTTCTGCGTTATTTCTGCTATTTCTTCGTGCCTGAATTCTTTTTCATATTGATAGTGTGGCTCACATACATCCTGTACAGCTCATGTCTCTAAAATTGTTTTTGTTCAACGGTCTTCTGTATACTATCACTAATGATCATTGTCCTTGTTTGCTTATAACCAACTATTTACTTATCTTCAGTGTTATCAAAGTGCTTTGAGTTAATCAAATTACTTTTTTCTGTTGGCGGGGAACAGGAATTAATTTATAAAAGTATTATTCTGCAGAAGTGAAAAATGAGGAGCATTAAGATAAATTATGTTACAAATTTTGATGCTACTCATATATCATAACAGAACCATCACTAACTCATTTTTCTACATTTGTGTACCGCACTATAAGGAACAATTCAAGGAAGATGGATTTAAAACAAATTGTATGGGCATGTGTAATAAGTAACCAAATTGTCCAGTTATTGGGAAAGGGGTGGGGGGGTGGGAGGCAGAGACTTCAGGACCCATAGACTGACGGTACAAGGAGATTTAAGTGACAGTTCTGTTATGATATGGGAGGGGGTACCAGAGGTGGCAAGTTTCTGAGCAGCTGTACTTTCCCAACAAGAGCTTATACTTAATCATATCACAAAGATACCCTGTACCGGTCTTAACATATGCTAGTCTTAGGGTTAGCTAAATTTGTTATTGACAAACTAAGGGTGATGCTTTTGTGTGGTTTAGTCAGAAATGTGTATAAGAAAATATGGTGAGAAATAACACTCTGTAGAACTGAAAGATTAGATAATGTTGGAATTGGATGTTTATTTGATTGAGAAGATTACTATTGTACATGAAATACTTGAACACAAAGGTAACAAATGTGGATGCATTGCTCTGGTTTATATTTGGAAGTGGGGGTATAAATAACAAAAGTGCATTTAGGCAATATTCTTTATGAATGCTATATTTTGTAAATCTTAGTTTAACCACAACATTCAGGAGACTAGCTGTTTGATTCTGTAACTTGAAACAACCATATTTCTCATGATATCCACTACTTAAAAAAAAAACATCTTTTTATAATGGATTTCTCTAGGACTGAAGACTGAAACCAACCAAATCCATAGAAGTTTTGGTATGAATTGTGTAGTGTAAGGAAACATTTAACTAATTCACAAATGGTTTTTTAATGATTGCAAAGTCTGACCTAACTGTTTTGTTCATGGTAGAGTCCGTCAAGAAAGTACCGGGAAGTGATCATTTAAGAAGCCCCGTTAAAGGGATTGTCAAAATTCTTGTTGTCGCAAAGTTGGCGTAACTGTCCTCCTATACTGATGCTGAGTTTGAGTGCTATCTGTCATTAAGTTTGTTTATAGTGCTCATTGTTGTCATTTCATCTCAAGTGTTCTTAGCAATTTTTACAATGGATAAAAATATTGAACAAATAATTTGTCACAAATTTTGCATTGCAAATGGAATTTTGTGAGCTGAATTGTTGAAAATGTTATGGAAGGCTTACAGTGAATCAACTTAATCAAAAACACGTGTGTATGAGTGGTACAGTGAATTCAAAAGCGGTCGAGATGTGATTGAAGATTTGCCTTGCTCTGGTTGGCCATCAACGTCTTCAACTGAAGTTAACACCGCTGAAGTGAACGAAATGGTGACTGAAAATCACCATTTAAGTTTGAGAGAGAGAGCCCCTGATCTTTCTCTGTCTTAAAAATCAGTTCATACCATTTTAAACAATTGTTTGAGCATTGAATGCGTTGCCACTTGACTAGTTCCAAAATACCTGAATTTTCTTCAAAATCTCAATCGTGTAAAGGTCGATGAAGACATTCTATAAGAAGTCAGTTCCGACCCCACATTCATAAAATGCATTGTAACTCTTGATGATACATTGGTTTACGAGTTTTATATGCTAACCAGTCAACAAGCATCATAAATGTGACTTCCAACTGAGACAAAACTGAAAAAAATACCACGTCAAAGTTGATCAAAAGTCACATTAATGTTGGCTGTTTTCTGTATCACGGTGTTGTGACCTCAGAATTCTTGCCAAAAGGTCAGATGGTAGATAAAGAATATTATCTGAATGTTATGTGGCATTTGAAAGAACAGATTTGTTGAAAAAGGTCAGATTTGTGGAAAGAAAACTCATGGATTTTTCACCACGACAATGCACCATCTCATAGGGCTATTATGTGAATGAATTTCTGGGCGAAAACTCAACAAATACCATTGAACAACCACTGTTTTCACCCGATATGGCCCTGGCCAATTTTTTTCTCTCTCCAAAACTAAAATTACCACAAGGCACCTGTTTTCAGTTGATACAAGACATAAAAGAGAATTTGCCGGGAGAAATTAAGTTGATTCCAGAAAAAGCGTTTAAAAAATGTTTTGATGATCGGATTATTCATTGGCATAAGTGTATTACTTCGAAAGGGACCTACTTTGAAGGTGATATAATAAATTTGGATGAATAATAAATATTTTGTGTTTCATTGACCAATTCCCGGTACTTTTTTGACAGAGCAGTATTTATGTTAATGGTGTTTGACAGAGGCAGTAACTTGAAGTTGAGAATTATAAGCAGACCTCCTGGACCATGGAATATAGGTATGCAGTTCTTCTCACTTGCCCTCATATAGATTATCGTCTGCTACCCCATTTAACTCTACTTTGATAAACAGGACATCATGACTGATACACTTGGAATGCCAATGATATAACATCAAAGTTTCAGTAAGTCATTTTGTTTTCCTTATTTATGGAATCTCAGCTTAACTGATTAATGGTTCTTTATGGTAAACTGTGACCATAGCAGTATAGTTAATCTTGCTGTTTTATGACCGATCTCAATCATAAAATATTCCGAGGGCTTTTTAATTAACATCTTGTTTGCCTGGATGTTTGAGTTTGTCTCTTTTGTGCCTCAATTCCCTGAAGCAGCTAATTTGGTTATTTGTTATGTGGTTGCCCCTCTTACAGCTAGCCAGATCTATTTTAATTGTGTTTTATCTTCTGTTTTGTTTTTGACTGGCCTGTTTTCAGGCAATTAGGCTTCAGTTTCATTTTCCATAATTGGTTATGTTAACATCAATTTTGATTTTTAATTTTGTGCTGGGACATAAATGAGCAATTTACCAGCATGCCCTACGGCACTAATGTTATTGAGGGAGTGAAAGAAGTATTACTTAAAATTAAGACACAGGATTTTTAAGCTAGATTTGTTCAAAAGCATTCTGTGATATTGAGTGTGTGAGTTTTTAAAGTATAATGTCCCATTTTCAACATGTTTAATACAGACTGGCTATTAATTATAATCAATTACATATCTTACAACATATTAACTGATTCTATACCACTGTTGACTCATATTTGTTGATATTACTACATATTTATGTAAGAAGGAAAAGGAAAGTTTTCTTAGAGACCACTATCCAGTAACACCTAAAAACTTTGCACAAACATCAACAAACTGGGTCTAAATGAAAGTCATTATAATGGTCAAGGCAATGTCAGTGACATACGTTGTACCTATATGTGTTTAAATGTTATATGGTTAGTTGGAATTAACAACACTTCATAAAAAAATAGGAATCTTTTTCATAATGGATTTAAAAATTCATGTTTCTGAAGTGGGAATAGGGAATTAATTACAGCAAATTCATGATGCATTTGATTACTTCATTTGGGTCAGAAAAGAAAAAGTTTCAGTAGATATTGATCATATTTTTTACAGTTTTATCTGTATGAAAAACATGTTGGAATGTGTGTAGAAAATGAATAAAAATTAGAAAAAATACAAAATATATAACTTACATAGATGTGTTTTATAAATGTGTTGTATGGATAACACAAACCTGCAGCTTCCTCAAAACCAGGTACCTAATGCAGGAGCAGCTTTACATAGTTCTTTCTTCTTGTTGATAGTTTTTTCAGGATATAACATAAACCTACAGCTTCCTCAAAACCAGGCACCTAATGTAGGAGCAGCTTTATAGAGTTCTTTCTTCCTATTGATTAGCTGTTGAATTTCATTTAATTGCCATTTTAATTATTTTTTCACTTTGCTTTTACCTATAACAGCTTGTAATAGATCCTGCAGTGTTTCAAAAAACAATTGTTGAATGTTATACAGTTTTTAAGCCTCTCAGATTATCCTTTACTTCCTGTTTGTTTAGGGTATAATTAAAATGATGTACCGTATGTAGCAAATTAATACTATGTGTTTAAAATAGTATGATGCAATCCTCCAGCTCTTCCGGTCTTGAACTAACCTCTTCATCTTAAAATACCCTTTACAATATATATCCACAGTTATCTGCTTTATTGATTCTAATTTCTCTATACAGTTTTATCCTGTGACTTTTTCCTCCCACAAATTAACCAATCCAAAATGTCTTAAAATGTTGCCCACCATCCTGTTGTTTCTTTCAGTGAGACTCTTCCACAAACTTTTCTCACTTATCATTTTTAAAATATATTTCTTTCATACATTATCCCACCTAATTTTCTATATCTTTCTATGGTACCACATTTCAAATGTTTCAATTTTCCTTCTTTCTGGTATTCCTAGGGTCAAAGATTCACTGCCATAGAATGTTATGTGCTCTAAATATTGTATTAAAAGTTCTGTGTTTCCTACATCAATATTTGAAGCTAAAAGTGTTTAAATTCTGTTGGTATATTGTTCATGCCATTCAGTAATTTCTAAATGTTCTCATTCTTTTTTTATAATATCATCAGCTTACTGATTGTTTCTGTTTGAACACTTTGGTCACATTCAAATATTTCTTTTACTTCAGTGATTGCTTCCTCTACTTACTAGTTGAATTAGTGGTAATAGACTGCAAACTTGCTTCCCACCCTTTAACTAATGTTTGTCTCTCGTGGTTCTCTACTCTACTCTACTATACTCACCAGATTCAGATTATAAATTGTTTTTGTCTTGATATTTTAGACATTACTATTTTAAATTTTGTAATATTTTATAATATCTAACATTATTAAAGGCCTTTTCTAAGTCCACAGATGCCATAATAGTATCTTTGTTTGTCTTGATCCTCCCTTTCAGTATTAATTTAAAACCCATAGTCACTTCTCTTACATCACGGTTTTTCCTAAACTGAAACTGATCATCATGTAATCTCTCTTCCACTGTCATTTATATTCTTCTGTATATTATCCTATTAGCAACTTTGAATCACGTGATGTTAGACTTATTTTTTGGTAATTCTCAAATTGTGCTTTCCTAGGGAGTGTGAAAATTATATTAATATTAAAATATGTTTAAATTCCTATTTTGAAACTATTTGATATTGGTTTGAATAATGTTTGGATTCCTTCTTCTCCTAGACTTTAAGAAATTCTACTGGCATATCATCAATTCTTTCTGCCTTTAAGCACTGTCAAATTCTGTCTTTCTAAACAGGATCTCCTCTATGATCTTCTTCCAGTATACTGTTGTTCAAACCATCCACACCTTACACTGTCTCTACATATTCCTTCTACTTGTTAGTTTTAGCTTCTGAGCTTAAAAGGGGTTTCCTGCCATCAACTTTAATCTGTATAAATATTTACTTCATTTCTCCAAAACTCCATTTGATCCTCGTGTTTATTGCATCTACTTTACCTATGACTATTTCCTTTTTGCCTTATTTGCACTTTTCTTGCAGGCTTTTTTTTTTTTTTTACGTTTCCTGTTTACTTGATTTATAAAATTTCTGTACTGCTCTTTCTTTTTTCATCCTGAGCATCTTTGTGCCCTCTAGTCATTAATGACCTCTATGTCGACACTCCCTAAAGCAACAACAATCTTCTCTAGTATTTGTGTACAGGGTTTGCTGTCATCACTACCCTCTTTCTTTCAACTTCAGCAGGTTGTAGTGAAGCAGCACCTCCACACACTAAATAGGTTTGGTATTGGATGATGCAGGGAGACCAAACATTAAGTGCTGAAAGCTGCAAACACTCACATTATTTCGAGAGATAAAAATAATTGTTTTGATATAAGGTTTATGTAGGTGGAAAAACTTATATAAAGCCGTAATTCAATTCTCAAAAGTTGTAATATATAAGGTTTAATAATCGAGTGACATCATCATGCCAGGATAATAGCAGGACGAACAATAGAAGTCCTGAAACAATATTAAAACAGCCTCTACAGAAATATATAAAAGGTATTTAACTAACTAAAGATGTTCTTAGCACCTAAACAGAGCTTAATATGAATTTCAGGTCAAAATACCTATTTAAACGAAAGATGATAATAATAGAAAATGTCCAACTTTTAAATAAAAATGTTAAATAAACTATAGTTAGAAGGAAAGTGAATTTAATATAGAACAATAAAATTAATACAAATAATCGAATAACAGTAGTTTACATAGTGAAAAGATGAATTTTAGATATTGCTGCATGGGCAGAACAATATAAAATTTCTCAGTGGTTTTAAATTGGTGAAATTTCAAAGAGGGGGTACTAATTAAAAGAATATAAAATTTCATTAAGAAAATTGTAAACCCAATTTAAATAAATGAGAAAGATATTTAATTTCAAAATATAATAAGTATGCAAAAGGACATTTATTGATTGAACCCCTAAAGAAGACTATAACTTCAGAGATAAGTAATTTTCTGAATACTAAAGCTGCAGAAGGGATTAAATATTTTAAGAACAAAAGGAAGGTAAAAGGAATTTATGACCCTCTCACTTAAATAATTTATAACTGCCAAATGAGTAGGAATTTGAGAATGTTGGTCATAACTAAAAATGTTAGATTTTAGATACCATGAGAAGAGGGATTTTTGTATTTTTACAGGAAAAAATTGAATTTCCATGGGAAGTCACCACTCTGGGAGGCAAGATTATATAAAGACCAAGTGAGGATCTGCATGCGGGCAGTTAGTAATCAGATTTTGTGCAGTTGGGGTGGACTATGTTTCAGCTCATGCAATGATTTGGCTGTATAGAACATAGAATAATTTTGAATGGTACATTCTATGCTTATAGAATTTTCCTGACAAACTGAACTTAGAAGAATTTTGTTGTGAAACATTTGCCATTTTATAGCAGTTTAAATTCAATCAGGCCTGGCCAAAGAAACCATGTGAATTACTCCTACAAACTATTTCAAGTCTTGTCAAAAGTGGACATTAACAACATAAAGTTGTTACCACATCAACTATTGCTGATGAGTTTTTAACAGGATTATTTTAAGGTACTTCATAACTTGCTGAATGAGTGGAATAGAGTGGTTGTTTTAAATTTGCCTTGTTCGGTTAACCTGCAATCTTAATTTTGGATTAGAATTCTGATTTCCCTTCAAGTTTGTATTAATTTCCTGATACCAGCAGTTACTAAGACATGTTGCAAAATAAACTCTGTGACAATTGATTTCTGGTGTAAAATTTTTCACAAAACTAAACTAAGTTCTCACTGTTGCTACTTGCAGTCTTTTAGTAGAAGTATTTCAAAGAAGCTGGTGCTGGAATCTAGGCACGAACTATACAAATACAATTTCTTAACATCCAAAATTTTGGAGAAGAAAATGCAATGCCCCATTATGGCTAGTGATAGAATCTATCGTACCATATCCAGCAATGGATTTAATTGTTACAAAGTGATGGGGGGTTCTTAATATTTCATTTCCTTATTAATATTGCCTGAATATATTGTTTCCTGCTCCATTGTGTCTGAAATAGTTGTATACAATTCCATGACACCCTGTGAAGATATAAGTAATACACCTCTGAAGTGTTGCGAAAAAATATTCTAGGTGTTTTAAATTTGTTGTCATTTAACATGTATCTTTTTTTTAAACATATATTGAAACTGTACAAAATTGTACAATCCTTTTAATTTTTTATAGAATTACTTGGTCCATAAATTTATTAAGGATAATGGCTAAAATTGAATTTTAGTTGTTACAGTTGAATAAATAAAAAACAAAAATGTTTCTTCTGAACAACAGCTTTAATGTAATTTTTCTGTAACCATACAATAACACCTGTATCATAGTGTGGCCATGTACATGTATATGCTGTGTACATATTATAAAAGTGGGTTTGTTCACGTGGAGTTGGTCCCTTCACCCATATTACCCTCCCCATTATTGGTTAAAATGAAAACATGTTTACAACTTCAGGCTATTAACTAAGAAGCAGTCACTACTTACCAAGCCATAACAGCTGTGTAGAATTTAAATATATTACCAGTAAATGAATGTACATGGTCTCTCTCTCTCTCTCTCTCTCTCTCTCTCACACACACACACACACACACCCCTTGGGGGGAGGGACTGTAGATACCTTTCTGCCATGGATACATGTGAATAGTTCTAATTTGCTTAAGGATAGGTGTACTATAAAGAGAGAAGGTGATCAATGCAAACCCCATCTAAAATACTGTGACTCTACTCTCGTAGAAAGCACACTGCTTGTCAGCTTCTTCTGTTAGTGCATGAACTCTCGTTAGTGGAAATTAATGGAATGCTCCTCTGATTCCATTTTTCAGAATGTTTGTATATAGGAAGGGATTCTGATTAAGTGTTTTTTGTTCTTTTGTTCCCCAATAATTCCCTTCAATGTCCCCTGTCATTTTCTCAGGTATATTTACATTGTTCTTGAATTCCAGTTCCCCTCTCCTTTCCATTACACTTCTTGTAACCTAGCTGCCTGGTAGACCTGTTGATATTAGGTTGGTGCATAAATTTGTAGTGCTTTTTCATAAGTTTATTAATCACATCACGTCATATATATATATATAAGAGACTAGTTAATCCTCAATCATATATTCTCCTTCATTACGTAAAACAGTCTACCAATGCTGGAATATTTTTTCAATTTCATGCGTGTAGAAATCGCACGATTTTGAATTGGAGAAATCATCCAGCCAATGTTTAAAGCTCATTTTGATACATAAATGAATTTCCTTGAAGATTGTTTGATAAAAAGTGGGAAAGGTAATAATCTCAGTGTGCAAGGTCAAGTGAATAAGATAAGTGTGGATGATCTCCCAGCCCAAATCTTGGATAGTGTTTTTGTGAGGTTAGCAGAGTGCAGACAGATATTATCATGTAGTAGCATCACTTCTTACAGTATTGGTTGTTTTTCTAGCATTCCATCTCAGTTGATGGCAATAAATGTTTTCACTAATGGTTACACCTTGGGAAAGCATTCATAGTACAGCACACTCTCGCTCCATCAGATGTATAATATTATCTTTCGCTGATGTGCACTGGCCTTTGTACAGGCTTTTCCTTATGTTATCATAACATCATTTCCCATCACCAGAAGTGTTACTGGATAATAAAGTCCAATGTTGTTCACAAGCCAATCAATGATGACTGGGAAGTGATCTATGTAAGGCTACCTGCAGGTTTTTGTGGTTTTGGCTTAGACAAGGCAATTACCCATATCAGTACTCTGAAGTAGATCATTGTGGATTAATGTGTTTAAATGGTCTTTATCAAAGGTCTTCCTGAATGTGGAGTGTTACCAACTCCTTAAAACAAGAAAACCATTTTCTTGGAGTGCTCTTTCCAATGCCATTCTCCCCATAGATGATGCAAATGTTTCTGACTGTCTCCTCTGCTTTCCAACCTATATTGAACTCGAATGGAAGAATATGTCAGAAATGTTCCAATTTTTCCACTTGACACTCTGCTTTGTAGTGTCCGTGACTCCCCTCAATATCTGCAACAATAATTAATCCAATATGTAAACTCAAGTGCAGCAACTGAACTAAAGAAAAAGACAATTGCCAAATAAACCTATAACAACCAGGGTATCAATGTACGAAACAAAAACTCTAGGAACATATGCACCAACCTAAAGCTTGGCTCTGGCATTTAGGAGAATGTGGATTCGATACCTAGTCTAATGACCACATTTCAGTTTTCAGTGGTTTTCTGGATCAGTGAAAGAACAGTTCCTTCGAAGGACATGGCCAAGGTCCTATCCATCCTTCCCCTCCCCCCCCCCCCCCAGTCCTGTCGCAGATCTGCTTCCAACTGTGCCAACTTAGATGTGTTTCTGTTACCTGTCTCCTTACTTCTGTTCTGGCAATAGGAAGAAGATTCCAGGTTGCTAGATATTGATGTAAATTTTTCTCCATTATTTCCATTAATGTGCCAAGGTTGTTCCCAATAAATGCAGGTATAAGGTGCTCATGGAAGTTCCATGACACCACATTATTCCAGGAGCAGTTTGTTAGCCCTACCTGTAATCCTCATCTTGGAGAACAGGGATTTTACTTTAGATTTTCTTCCCTAAGAGACTTAGCTTCAATTAGCTGAAAGAGCTCTCCACTACCCTTGCTTCAGGACTCATGTGGTGACTGACAAAATCTGTCCACTTTTTTTGGTCCCTACTAGTTGGTGTCATACGATCAAATTTAACCTCCAACCTCATTCCTATTAAGCACTGAAGATGACTTTGAAAAGGCACGGTTCCATAGGCATGGAATCAATGCTAAGCCATAAATCTTCAAACAAAGATCAGCAAAGACAGCATGTAAGGATGCTGTAAGAAGAAAGATCTTTTTGAAGAATTTCTGGAAAATTTTAGAAGGGTATTGATTTTGCACCAAGATGGTTGTACAAAGCAGAGTCTTTCATAGGAAAGATGCTCATAAAGTAAAATGGCTCAAACTATCAAGGAACCTGAGTGATGTCTTATATGCTTCTGATGTGTTGATATTAAGAGGTGAAATTGGAAACTCTATTGACATACGAGGGCTATCCAGAAAGTAGATTACGTTTTGGAATAAAAAATAAACAAAGTATAGGAAACAAATTTTATTATATACAGATGAAAGCCACACTCAAATACTACTTTTCTACATAGTCGCCATGCAAATTAAGGCATTTATCGTAGCGATGTACGAGCTTGGAAATTCCTTCGTCGAAAAATTCGGCCGCCTGCACCTTCAACCACTTCGTTACCTCTTCTTGCAGCTGTGCGTCGTCATCAAAACGCTGCATAGCCAGCCACTTCTTCATTGCTGGGAATAGGTGGAAGTCGCTCGGTGCCAGGTCGGGACTGTACGGCGGATGAGGAAACAACTCCCACTTAAAAGATTCAAGAACTTCACGAGTGACATTTGCCGTGTGGGGCCAGGCATTGTCGTGAATCAACAAGATCTTAGAGCTCAACATTCCTCTGCGCTTGTTTTGAATTGTTCTTCTGAGTTTTTGGAGAGTTTGGCAATACCTTTGAGAGTTTATTGTCGTGCCTCTTTCCAGGAAGTCCACCAAAATCACACCTTTTCTGTCCCAAAAAACAGTCGCCATCATCTTCCTTGCCGACATTGTTTGCATGCATTTCTTGGGTTTTTGGGGAGAACTTGTGTGCCCCCACTGCATTGATTGCAATTTCGTTTCACAGTTCACGTGTTTCACCCATGTTTCGTCACCAGTAACAATGCGATCGAGTAAAGAGTCACCATCCTTATGGTAAGCGTCCAAAAAGTTCAATGCTGCAGCCATTCGCTGATTTTTGTGGTCCTCTGTCAAGATTTTTGGAATCCATCTTGCACAAAACTTGTGGTAACCAAGCTTTTCACTGATGATTTTGTGCAACAAACTTTGCGAAATTTGTGGAAATCTCAAAGAAAGTTCCGTTATTGTGAACTTTCGATTTTCACGGACTTTAGCATCGACTTTTTCAACAAGTTCGGCAGTCACTATACTGGGTCTCCCACTTCGATCTTCGTCGTGAACATTGGTTCGGCCATTTTTAAATCTTATGACCCACTGACGCACTCCACCTTCAGTGATAATGTTGTCCCCATACACTTCACAAAGCTGCCGATAGATTTCCATCGGTTTACAGTTTTTTGCAGTCAGAAACCTTATTACTGCACGCACCTCGCAGCTCGCGGGATTTTCAATTAACGCAGACATTTCAAACCGTCACAGTATCTGAACGGACCACAGCACGAACCTCTCACTAGCACGGCTAGATGCCAACTGAGCTGCGCAACGCTCTGACCCCAAGATGGCCACGCTAGCCCCGCTCCTAGTGGACACAGACGAAAACGTAATCTACTTTCTGGATAGCCCTCGTCCATTGTTGAATCTTTTCTGATAATCCAGTAGTTAAGTTTGTGTCATAGCATTACACCACCATGTCCTGGTCATGATAAATTATAATTGGTGTGTCTTCAAATCTCATAACTGGCATACCATCTATTCTGATATGGTTTTTAGGTAGTTTCTATAATGTTCTGGGAAAATCTTGCCATGATCCTAACTTTCAACATTCGAAATATTCCCCCACTTCCCTTTTTAATGACTACTGAACTGTTGGCAGCCCATAAAGAAATGACATTGTTTCTTGTCTTTAGTTAATAAATTTAGATGCAGTATTTAATTTTGCTGTTTATCTATGGACTTAATCATAGTTTACAGTCTAATCCCAAACCACTTGAAAGTCTTGGTGGAATAGGAAGTCCAAACCCATCTTCCAGTATCATATGCAAGAAATAAGCAAATGTTATCAGAATTTATTATTCACATTTTAATTTGGCTTCCATAGTCCAGTCCATATTTTCCTCGATAATTTTGCAGAACAGATTTATGCTTGTACATATGTGTTTTCTTAATATCTGTTTATATATATACTAATGTAATAAATACAACTAGGAAATAATTTTGTTGAGATAAATGAAAGGTCAAGTAAATAGATTCAGATTTTTCCGATTGAATTGTATAAATGGACCTAGTGTTTCATACTATGATATCTAAAATAGTGTTAATTTTTAAAAATAATATTCATGTACATATTTTTGGTTGGAGTAGGATGAAAGAAGCAAGTGGCTTATATGTCAACTGGAAGAACTATGATAAACTTATTGTAAAGTGGTTTCATCAATATTGATAAGCATGGAATCAAGCTGATTAGCTAGCATGATTTTTATGTATTGTATCCTGTATATAATAATACAACATAAAAATTATTTGTATAGAGTTTCTTCAGTTGTCATAGAATCATTCATTGTTTCCAGTAGGCGGGCATAACTGCATTCTTACAGACAAGCAGTTTTAAGACATTAACTGGATTTTAACTGACTTCCATAAAATTTGCTCTGCAGTTTTTTTGCAGCTGCTACAGACTTCAGTCAGCAATTTATGTATGTTACCCTTACAACGTTTCATCTACATTTCAGTCTCTGTAAATCCTTGAACTACTTGTGTGGGATAATGTTGCTGTCAGTTGAATACTGTGTATCATATACTCCCCATTGTGATTGTGTTGATTGATGATTTTATGTCAATAATTCCAATTATGTGTATCTAGAATATAGTGGTATTTAATGAACAATGGTTTAATTTCTTGGTGTATTGAGCTGGAACATGAGGGAGGGGGGAGAAATAGCAGCAGGCGTGACGGTGGTACATACAGAAATATAACTTACAAAATACAAACACACTGATTTTAATTGCTTTGTTATTCATGTGCCATGGGAAGTGTGATGAACTGGTGGTATTTACACCATATATGATGTGAATTTTTTGGTAGCGTACTCTGCTGAGATACATTAATTGATATGTAAATTCAAGAATTCCATGAACTTTTAAAAAAATGGTCGGGGGTCATTGTGTTGCAGAGAAACCAGAACAAATATCAAACTATACTAAAAAAAATCAAGGAAATAAAATAGACTGGATAAAGGAGGAAATATAAAAAACAATTGATTGCCTGAAATTAAATAAAATAGGTGATCAATGTGTTAATGTAGACTTTTGTATCGTAATCGTGTGATCCAACCTTAAACCATGTCCAGCTTAATTGACAAGGCTACTGTGACTGGTTAAAGCTGTTCTACACCTGATGAAGTTACCAGAGCTAGCTGCTGAAACATTGTGTTTTCAAGACTATGTACACCTAAATTATGTAAACGATGGTTAATTTAGAAAATGTAAAAATTGGAGTATGGTATGAAGCTTATTACAGGAGAGAAAAAAAAAACACAAACTGTGAAAATGGTATGAATATTAAGACTCAAAGGTCAGTAACAGAAGGAAAATAATGATTGAAGCATTGATGGGTCTATAATACCATGATGGCACAATACATATGTGCTTGTTTGGTCAGTAACTCAAGTGCAGTCTAAGGCATTTTATTAAGTATTGTATTTTCCTATTTAGGTTTGATGGCAAATGACAGCCAAATTAATAATTGCTATACAAAATGGTGCTGCACTTAAAAATCAAAACCACTTGCATTTTGGTATGTTGCCACTGAAATTTTTATTTGCAGAACCGTACTTCCACCCTTGTATATTTTCCAAAAAGTGGTTTTTGAGCCTCTCGCCAGGAGAGTCTGTCATGAACTTTCCATTTTTATGTTACTTGGTTAGCTTGGATGCCCGATTACTGCTCAACTTAGATGTAAAAGAATTGGTGGTGAAGCAAATATGAAGCACAACAGAAAGTTCAAAATACACTGAAATACCACAAGTTTGTAGGATGATGCAAATATGGGTATGACGGTAGTCTCGGGGAAGAAACTTATGAATGTGCTGTGCAGTGTTGGGGCTTTCGTTTGTACTCTCATGAAGCATGCAAAAGTTTTTCTGATGTGATTATGGCCGCACTATATGAATTAAGACTTTGAATTCAGAATGTTAGTTGATGGTAGACACATGGGGTATAAGAAATTGTTCAAAAATTCAACATTCTTTGATCCACAGTGTCAAGCTGCGTGCCATGAACATGTAATTTCCAGCTTCTCCTGCCAAGTACATCTCGCTGGCTGATCACATCTATTTAATGACCAAGACCTGTGACGTCTGTGTAGATACACAGGCAACACTGCATCAAACAACAGCACCACCCGGTGTAGGATACACAGCAGACATGTTCGTGTGGGCAGAGCACTGAAATTTAGTATTGATGGGATATGGCAGCAGAAGACTGATGAGAGTGCTTGTGCTAACAAAACACCATCAGCAGCATCACCTCTCCTGGGCTTGTAAAATGTATAGTTTGTACCTTAGTTGACTGGAAAAAGATTATGTGATCAGATGAGTCACAATTCCAGTCAGTAAGTGGTGATGGTAGGGTATGAGTGGCGCAGCCCTCAAGAGGCCATGGACCCAGGTTGTCAGGAAGGCACTATGCAAGCTAGTGTTGGCTCCCATCCTGATATCAGCCATGTTTACATGGCATTGACTGGAAGCTCCGGTCAAACTGAACTGACTATTGACTGGAAATGGTTATTTTCAGCTACTTGGAGATCATTCACAGCTGTTCATAGCCTTTATGTTCTCAAACAATGTTGGATTTTTTCAGGACAACAATGCACCATGTCATCAGACCATAATTGTTGACAATTGGTTTGAGGAACAATCTGAACATTTCCAGTGTATGGTTTGACCACCTAAATTGCCAGGGATGAATCCAATTGAACATATTTGGAACATGATTGAATTTTCAGTTCATGCTCCACAGCAATAATTTAACATTTATGTATGGCTGTAAGGAAATATGGCTGAACATTTCTTCAGGGGACTTTTGATGTCTTGGTCAATATCACATCAGATTGCTGCACTTTGCTGGAAAAAGAGGGGGTTTTACATGGCATTAGGAGGCATCCCATGGCTTTTGGCACTTTAGTGTATATCAACATCTATTAACAGAAGATGTGAGTGGTAAGTAGTATTGGAATGTTTAACCATTCATCCTTGAAAATTAACGAAGGCTAGGCTTTTCAGTATTTAAAAATGAGTACACTGGGGAAATTTTGAAAGTTCCTTTTGATAGTGGAAATTTTAACTCTTAGTGGAAACATATAAGTTAACAGTTATATGAGGTACGGAATTTAAAAATTAACAATCAGCATTGTAACCATACTGAATACTAAATCATTTTTGCTGTGCATTGATACTGAAAGTTTGGGTTTCACTAGCAGCTGCATTTTCCCGTTACGTTTCTTATGTTGTGATTAATTTGTCCTGAGTGTGGAATATGTGGGTTCGGTATATGCAGAAAAGAAAGTACTTTTTGTAATATGTTTAATTCAGAAATGTGTCCCAATTTCTTTTTTGTCATTAGGTGTCATGCTACAGTTCACCAAATTTTGAAACGGAACAGACATTTCTCCCAGTTTCTGTTCCACTGCAATAAGAGTAAAAGAAACAGGTTGTGGCTTATAATAAAAGCTATTTCTGACATTTGTTGTACATGATTAGCTGATTTATTTAACTCTCCAGAAATTAGATATGTGCAGTTCCTTCCTCAGAATTTGGCTTCATAAATGAATAAAAATTGGGAAAAGTTGGCAGTCATATGGATAATAATCATTTTGAATTAGAATGTTGTACAGCTCTGACTGCCCAAATAATGGTTCATATTCAGTAATTGTTCCGCTGATATGTGACTATGGAAAAAAAAAGTGTTTTGGCAGAACCAGTAAGGTGAAAACTACAAATAGGTTAAAAATTTTTATAGCTAATGGAATGTAAATTGTCTGTTACAAATCTCATTACACAATGGCATTTGAAACACAAATGTGACTAAACGAGTAATGTGTATACAAGCTTTAATTTCTGTGATAGAAATACATAGCTGATTGGCTGGCCATACAAGGTGAACATACACTGTTGTTTCATTGGGAAGGCCAAATGTCTTTTGTGCTCTTTAACTCTTAAGTTTGCAATTACAGTTTGTGATTAAAGTTATGAGACCTTTTTTGCCATTGTCTAACTTTTTTGCATGCATGCATTTATGCATGTATGTGAAGCAAATGTTGGTAATTTTTTGTTCTGTATGTTCTAAGATTTTACTTAAGGATTTTTTGTTATGATGTGGTAAAAGATGTTGCTTCAGCTACAGGAGTGAGAAAATTGTTTGTTTGCACATCCTTGTGAAGCACTAAATGCTTTGAATCCAGTTGATATAAAATAGTTTTATTCTTAACTCTATGTTTAGAGCCTGAACTCTTCAGTTTAAAAAAGGTCTACTTCTCTGAGAAGTCTTTATGAGTGGGCTATTTGTTAGCAGAACATACTAGTGTTATTTTAATTTGTCTTCCATGCTGTCAAATTTATTTCTGACTAAAGCAAATTTGAAGATTTTTCTTACCATTTTGCAGTTAGCTTAATTGTATTTTCATGTGTATACTTCAGAGTTATATAGCTTATTTGTCTGTTGGGTTTTTGTTTGTTTATTTTGCTTTTTCACCCAGTTGGCATTTCATTTCCTTATTAAATTCTCAGCTACAATTGTAGTTGATTTAACCATTGCCGCACATTCGTCAAAAGATATTGCTTTAGGTCTCCTGTGGCGATATGTTCGTTCAAGTATGTCAGTAGCTGGTGTCTTACCTCCAATGTGTGATACAGATGGTCACTTGCTTCTAGATGGGTGCTATGTAGACAATGTACCAGGTAAGTAATGGTAGAGTAGTGTGTTATTAGTTCAGAGACTTAAAAGTAAATCATTTGTTTTTTAATGCATTTTTTAAATATTTTGTTTAGTGCATTCTTTTGAATGAATTGATTCTACTTGTCCAGTGTAAGTTTTAATATGACAGATTTGATAGGTTTCAGTTAAATGCTACATAACATACCACATTCTGTTTATCTTAGTACCCACTTATTCTTCAAAAAGTGTAGCTCAATGAAGGGGTACTCACCACTGTATATTTGAAATTTTCTTTTCTCTGATAAAATGTAGTTCCTATTTTTGTAGTTAATATTTGTGGAAAATTCAAGGATAAATCAGCCAACCAACAAGTATTAATGAACGCTTTTTGGAACTAGAAAGGGCTTGGGATGAAATACCTAGTATTTTCACAAACTGTTTGAGTGCCATACATCACTTGGAACTGCCAGATTGCATTGCGGCAGCCATCTTGAACACTTTTTCATAACTAGCATTTCAAATTTAGAATAGACCCCACCTTTCTGCTTCAAGAATGTTTTCACAAATAGTTGAAAGCTGGGAATATAATTATAGATTTTTGTTTGCTCCTAGATAATGACAGTCACTTACTGTCATTTTCATACATTAACTTTAAAGGCCTTGCGTTTCAGAAAAATTAAAGAAAGGAGTAGGTATTAAAAGAATATCAAGCCATTCATCCAGATTTGTTAATTTCCTATTCTGAATCTTTACCTGTCAGGACCACAACAATTTAAAAGTTATTGATGAAAAATGTTCATGCACTAAATGTCCGAAAACATTGTTAATGGTGAGTCATAGAGAACTAACTTTTCCAATCATATGATTGGGGTAGGACATAAATGCCAACTAAGTCAGTGAGTACTTGTTCTCACAGCTTCCCAAAAACAGGAATGAAGCAAATTAAGTAGAATTCTTCATATCTAGTAGTAACAGGACTGGGTTAGCAGAACTTAAATATTTTAACAGTTAATAAGGGTTACTATGTACTAGACAGTACCGGATTAACCACATAGCAGGAGGTAGCAAATGCTATGGGCCTCGCGCCTTCTAGGGGGGCCCCCCTAGGCTAGCCGGCGACCTTTTTTTTAATAGCTTTACAATTTTTTCCTTCAGACGGCAAAAATCAAGACCCTCTTCTTCACATTTGCTACGGGCCTCGCACTGTCTTAATCCTTCCCTGGTACTAGATTAAAAATATGTTACTGTATACTCCAGTAAATGATACATTGACTAAAAGTTGATAATTGTCATAATTAATTTTGTTTGAGATTTAAAAATTAGTATCTGTTCAGATAAATAAAAATGACAAAAAAAACTCTTAAAATTATTGGCAGACTGAATGATACACGGTAGTAATGTCTTACCATCTTCTATCAGGTGCCGTATTATGATGTTTGCTGTGCATACAATGAAGCAAGTTGGTTGTCACAGAGATATTTTGATCAGATTAAGTTCATAGTTGTGATAAAGCTCCTGAAAATGTTGATTCCTTGATTATAAATCTCCAACATTCATCTATTATATTTTTACTTTGAATTTAATGTAATCGTATTACAATCTTGTATGTTTTGTATAGCATTCATTATAACGATTCATTGTTGTTATGCTCAGTCTTCTTTCCTTGATGCTCATGCGCTCAGTGTAGACAGTTTTATCTCATTTGCAATCTCTTAATTAGTTTTCTATACAACATGTTTGACAGTTCCATCACCTGGAGTGTATCATAGAAATGAAGCTTCTAAGTTCCATCTGTTCGCTAGATTCTTTTCATTACAGGGACGTTTTGTTCAGTGTAAAAATTTTATTGATACTTGATCTTTGGAGTTACAATTGAATGCGTATAAATTCTTCATCATTTAGTTCATCTCTAACATTGCCACGAGAGGATGAGCTGTACTTAATACATACAATTTTGCAATATTGCTAAGCTTAATGACCCTTCAAGAAACTAAAGTAAAATAATGAGATGAAATTGTTGAAACCATGTTAACAATAGAGAAACAAGACTTGTTATGGAATGTGGCATGATAGTCAGGTGACAGTTACACTACTTCTTACTGCTAAACAATAATTGGCAGACATTTGGACAGCTGACAGAAGTGAAAACTTAAAACTATGAAATAACATCGTTTTTTATTTTCAAATTAATTTTAATATCAAAAATTGAAATTTCATATTTGTAAATTAAAATAATTAACATTAGTATGTTTTTTTGATCTATCAGCACTCCAAACAACAATTATATACATTTTTATATGTTTTATATATTAATCGGAACATATGATTGGCTGTGCAAGCCCATTTCAAAATACAAATACAATTGCTTGATATAATAATTAATATACATTTCTATTATATATACTTGGTACTTGTGTTTACATGAATTTCAATTAACTAAATTTGCAACATTATTACCATTAATTTCAACAGTACTTAGGTTATTTGTGCTATCAATCATTTCATTATATTCTAAAAATGATACAATAGGTTTTTGCTAACTTAAGTAAAATATATATATATATATATATTTTTTCAATCTGAAATTTCGATAGTATATGCTTATAAACCCGAAATTTGAAATAAAAATCAATTTGCTCGTTTAGGTTTGAATTGCAAAATTTAAGGCTGTTTTGCAAATTTTTCAACCCAAAATTTTGATAATATAAGCTAATAAACAGTAATTTTGCATTGGTAACAATATTTTCAGTATTCAACAAATAAATCTAAAAATTTTATAAAATTTTATAGAATTTTTAATTTTAAAATCTGCTGAAGGAATATTATTGAACTACCAGAAATCTGCTTTGCCATGCCAGTAAGATAACGCTTGAGTCACTATGAAATACTCATTGCATGATATATTGCAGAGGTTATATAAAAATTCCAGCCGAGACCAGGAGCCTTCCGTTCCCCAGTCACGAGCCTTAACCAACTGAATGTGTCCAAGCGCAACTCCTCAAACTATGTCGCGTTGCAACCGGGGCAGGTGTGAATTCGAAGGTTACTTGTCAATGAACACAGCACTTAAACTGAGAACAGGTTTATTGAGAACTCAAACATACACGCAGCACTGACTGCCTCTTGGGCAGAATGCTCTTCTATTTATACACAGATAGAACGTACTAGAGATTACAAGAGTAGTTAACAAGTAGAAGTTACAAGTGACCTTAGGAAACATGTAGAATCTTCTGGAAATAATAAACAGAATTAAATAATTTTTGTCAGTGGGCGGGATTGAACCGGCGACCTTCGGTACCGCAATTCGTGACGCTACCCGCTGCGCCATGCTGGCAGACGGTACACTGGCGTTCATGCGGCATTGCTCCCTCTTCTGAGGAAAACAGCGTCCCGCTGTTAGATTTCTTTTGGGGCACGCTGAAGTGTCCTGGATCTTGATCTTGTCGTGGGTCCTCCGTATGGCAGTTCTGGAGGGCCCCTCCTGGTTGTACTATTATCTTCCTGTCCGACTTCCTCAGTATCCAAACCGTCCTCAGAGTCCTTGAACAAGAAGCTGGTTGTGCCTAGCTGCTCGTCAGGATTGTAGTAAGGCTTCATGCGGAGGACGTGAACAATGTCCCTTCGCTTTCGTCGTTTCGACGACGGCTCTACAGATATACTGTTAACATTATCGTGTCTGTGATGTGAGCTCATAAGATGTCACCCATCCAAATATCGCTCAGCACGCCTAAAGGTGAACAAACCAACAAAAAGCACTACACGTAAAACTTACAGCTACAGATATACTGCTATTACAGCATGTTGGTGACATGAACTCATTTTACCTATCCACAAAGTCTCCAAGGCACATATCATACACACATGTTATAGAATGTCGGTGAAATTGTAACACATCTTAGAATTTCGCATAACAAAATTAGTTACTGAGATAGCGAGTTCAGTTGAAGTATATGGGACCACCATTTTAAAGTCGTTTTTATAGTAAATTTTGATAATATTTCCCAGTAATATGTCCTATATATGCATTTATCCAAGTGTTAACAGTAAATTCAATAGTTAAATTCATTTAAACAGCTGTTAAGAAACTTAACCTCAGATTTGAATATGTAGTATTTGACATTCGTTTAATTTCACTAAATCAATATATTTCTTTAGTTCAAAAGATGTTTAGGCAAATCGATTGTCAGAAGATGATTAATTTTGTTGTTAAAAGATCTTACTTAGAGTCTGAACATGTTTAAAAGTGATTTGCCAGTTTAGAATTTTATCACGAAATTTTCCACTTTAAACTCGAAGTATTTAGCTATCAGAAAACAGTTAAGAAGTCAAGTGATAGATAGAAAGTATCGTAATTTCGGTTTAAATAACATATTAAAATTTTAGAGAGATTCATGCATTCTAAAGATCGTTTTTGAATATAATTTGATATACCTAGACATGAGATTCAGGTAAAAGTTCGATATTTTAGTCTTTTTCGGGTATTTATGAAAAGAAATTATATTCAGAGTAAAGTTTATTTAAATATAAAGATTTCGGTAAAAGATTTATTTCAAAATATTAAAGCTTTTACTAGTAATAAAATAAAATGGGTTTTGGCGCGAGTAAGCGCTTGGACGAAATGATGCAATTGCTCGGCATTCGTCTGAAGTGAACTTTAGAAAATTCGTAGTAAATCAGGGAATAGACTTAGAGATTTCAAATTTTTACAGTAATAGTTTTTCATGAGGGAAATTTGTTTAGAGTTATTTTCAAGTCGATATTCGGAATATTTGAAGACATTAAATTTTATTTTCGAGTTTTAGGCCACTTACAAAAATAGGTAAAATTCTTTATTTGATATCAGAGTATAGATGAGCAATAGGAGAGTAGCATTAAATTTGTCTCAGCTCAATAGGAGCAATATTTCGAAAGTTATGCAATCACATCTTTATGACTCCTTTTCTGGCTAAACTATTCAAGTTACAAAATTTTTTATAATAACTTAATTTGACGTTTGTAATAATATCTTGCCACTACCAAAATTTCAGAAAGCTAGGATGATTTTTACTGTCATGATCAAATTAGATTTCGTAACATTTGTCCGAAACTGATCAGCTATCACATAAAATCCCTAGGAAAATCAAGATAAGGAAGTTCACACCGTCCAATCCTATATATACCCCCTCCAGAACCTGCTCTCGCCCCATTCAAGAAGCAGCAGTTAGTCGGTGTAGACGCATTATGTAGTAAGGTGGCCAGCTCTGGGCTCGTGGCGCGGCAAACTGCTAGTTTGTTTAAGATCGGTTGAATTTTTGTCATCATGGGTGGAGTTTTATTCTGAAGAACTCATGTAGTTAAGAAATAATAGTAGCGTGGGGTTCGGTCGTGCTCGAATGGTCAGTCGAATCTGTGAAATAAATTTGGAAAGGTTGTCTGATTGCCTGTGCAGTACTCTGACTTTGTAACATTTTTGAAGAATATACTCATCATGCCAGAACTGAACAATCATCATTGAACTATAACCTTTCCTTAGTTTCTTGGTTAAAACTATGGTGGCGACTGTGTTAAAGCTAAGTCAGAACTGTATCACCTTAGGTTTGCACGATCACAGTTAAGATTCAAGTTTATGCCACACCCCACCATAAGCTTGTTGTCTTACAACATGAATTCATAGATTTACCCCCATCCAAAAATCATCCAAAGCACCTATACAATTTTTCACTTAAAATGGAAAGGCTCTTCATCAATAAAGCAGATGTTTACAAGCAGCTCACACTATTGGTGCCGAGCAGTAAAGAGTGGAGATGGAATAGCCAGATAGCCAACCTTAGGTGATCAATTTGTTTGTGGGAAGAAGATTGACCAGAAGACTTGAGCTCACAGTTACAGATATTAACTATGGAGAATCTAGAAAGTTATGGAGCATAATAATATGTGAGAATAACAAATATCGGAGTAATAATGTGTGTGTTTTAAAAAAAATAAGAAACAAAGGAGGGAAGTAAACGGGCAAGGTGTGGACAGGAAGGTAGAGGGAAGATGTGGTTACAAGTTCAGGTTAGGGTCTGAAACAGGCCAGTACCAAGGATATGTTTCTATACCCATTACCATCGTCTAAGTTTTGAGCACTACTGTCATAAAATGATCTTCAGTACAAAGACCTTCTAGCAGATTCTTAGGTTTTTGATGTCAACAATTCTGTTACAGGATAATTGAGTCGGCGTATGCAACATCTACCTGTTAATTTGGGTTGATAGGAGGATAGTTGTGAGGCTTACCTGTATGCCAGATCAGAGACTTTCATTTGGAAGTCTTAATCCTAAATGTGTGGCAGAAAGTGTTTGGTCTAGATTGGGTTATATCTGTCTCAGTGAAAATGCTCTATAGATTAGTGGATGTGATCTTAACAGAAGTTCTGGATGGAGCCTTGGAATAGTAATACATTGGAATCAAGAAATGTGTATGAGTGTTAATATAACCTTGTGAAATTCAAGGTGTGTTAGTTGATATGTCAAATGTTATCTTTATATTTTAATACCTGCCCCATGCTGCTGCTATCTTTGGTGGCACAATGACATGCATTGCAGCTGCATTGCTTGTGATCTGACCAAAATAGCTCCGGCAGATTTGGAGAAAAGGTGTGAGGGAGGGGAGGGGGAGATAAAACTTAAGAGTTTGGTCTCTGAGAGATAAATGAAAACATTAGCAAAAGATTACTTAGAACTGCAAATAGAAAAATGGAAGTGATCCAAAGAGTAGAGAGATGTGGAATCCCAGTTGTTGGAAACGATGCTGGCAAAGTTTTGCAGCTTATCAATGTGCATTGTATTTATTTGTTTAGGGAGCGGGCAGACAGATGAGAGTGCTTATAAACTGGAGAATAGTCCAGTGTTTCTTGGTTATATTTATTTATGTTGTTGGTGGCTGGCATCCTGAAGGATACAGGTCATTTGGTTACCATGACTTGGATATTCCATGGTTTCTCCAAATCACTCCGGGTGAATGACCGGATTCTTCCTTTAAAAGGCCACTGCCAAATTCATTCCAATTCCCTGTCCCCAGTCCTTTCCAGTCTCTAATGACCTTGACGTCGATGAGACATAAAGCCATAAGCACAAAAAAATGCCGAGCGTGGTGGACGAGTGATGATGCTATGGCCTTGAATTCAAGAGGACACGAGTTCGAATCCCGGTCTGTCCATCCAGATCAGGGTATTCCACGGTTTATACCAAAATCACTTTAGGTGAATGCAAGGATGGTTCCTTCAAAAGGCCATATCTGAATTCCTTCCTGTTCCTTGCCTCCAGCCCTTTCCCGCCTCTAATGATCATACACAAAAAAAAAAAAACACGTTAGTGGTGAATGAAGTTGTATGGAATGAGTTCAGCTCCACAACTGGACATAAGAGACAGTGAGAATGATAACCCCACCACCATGCTAATCCTGCCCAGTGCTGGTTAAATTTGGTTGGATATAACAGAAACTGATTATGAATTTTGATGCCCGGAATGAAAAGTTTATCAACAAACTATCTCACCAAAACAAAAAAAAGGCAAAAGAACTGAAAAATTGCTAGAGCACATATTATTTATATATATTATGGTGTAGACAAAGCAAGCAGGATGAAAGTAGTTGTATCATTATTAGTTAGAAAAAGATCTGTCAAAAATAGCAAAGACTGGGATGTAGTGAATGAACAAGGTTGAACTCTCTTTGGATATAAGGTGGAGTCTGCACACCATTAATGATGCTGTTGCTGTTGAAAATGCACATGACACACCAATGAGCCATGTACTAGACCCTATCCGTAATAGGAAAGGGAGAATTTTGATAGGAAATTGCAGTGTGCATTCAAAAAGAAAAACAGATGAGGCAATTTACAGAAGAAGATTTTAATGGTAATAGAGAATCCACAATTGATATGAAATAATGAGATGGTACAGTAGACTATAGTTTCAGAATATTAACTACAAAATATTAGGATATCGTAACTTGCATTTGAGAAACAGCTATGGAAACTTTGGGGGAAATTCCTAGAAGAAAATGAAGAGAGCTTATATATATATGACTTATCAGCATGTATCCAGTGGTTGATGTCATAAAGAAGATGGGAAGTAGAATGGTTTTGCTGTAACAAACTAGTGATATCTAAAGTCAAAGATTGTGTGATTGATCAAAGTGTAGGACAAACTAGGGCAAGTGAAGCATAGAGAATATTGAAATCACAACCAATATAAAAGACTGATAGCATGTCAGTTTTTTTACATTAAAAAAGTGAAAATCTATACTATTATAAGTCTGTACGCAAGCTGTGTGTGTGTCTTTATTTGAACGGGAGCCGCACAGCAACTATGACAGCAGTTTGGACGGGTTTTTCAAATTTTTAGAACTAATGGTGTGAGTCAAAATCTGCGAAAATAGCTAATGACTTATATGTACCATGGGAATGAGCAAGTACCTTTATATATGGAAAATTGTTGGCCGTGTATCATCGTGCACTTTCAGACGTTCACTCCTTTCGCAAAAATCTAACGAAGCTAAGGATTCCATTTTATTTTTTTACTTCTGCTATTCAGTTTTCTGTACTCTAAAATAAACAGAATACGTGAATCAAACATAATCAATATTTATTTACATTGTAACAGGTCAGTTGTCATGTGAAATGTGTTAGATTACTAATGTGGTAGACATAGATTGTCTGGTAGACAGTTTGTCTCTGGTACAATATGCCTTACGTGATCCCTAAAGGAAGTACAATAAATATTATTACTCCAATATTTCTTCCTTACATATCATTATGGATACGAAATTCAGTTTTTTCTTCTTCATAGAAAGATGTCTTACAAAAAAAAGCTAACATGTAACAGTATGTAGTTTTTCCATAATAGCTTCTACATAACTGCCCATATTTCAATGGACTTTATTCGATTAATATATATTTGGTGGCTCTCATGTGCAAATATTCTTAAACGTTTGTGGAAATTTTGGCTGCTGTTCAAACCACAGGCAGTAAAATTTTGTATAAAATAACTCCATAACCATGATTTTCTAATGTTTATCTCCATACGTACAATTGAGTTAATGACGATGGCAACATGCAACCAATGAAATTAACTAGGCATATTAACACCTTATGTTATACCGCGTAAATTATAAAACTAGATTTATTATGCCTTATGCTGTAACATAGCGTGTCAATTGCCATCCTGGTCCAGGATGTGTTTCAACTTAACAATAAACTTGACTTCTGTCACATGCACATTAATACATTCACTGTTTCGCTATCGAATCTTGGCCTGCTGTAGGTACTTATATGGGACTGAAATAATAACATAAATAATACGGCTTTATTGAATGCAAAGAGAATTTAAAATAATTCATATCCTGATGCTACATCACATTAATTATAAAGCTAAATCCATATTGTCTCTTATGTTACAACAAAGCTTATCAACTGTCATCATGGTCCAGGCTGTACTTCAACCGAACCACAAACTCGGATAATATTGACGTTCAAAAATCATAGCTTCAATCAAAATACATACACTGTACCGTGAACAAATCATGACATTTTGGAATTACTTGTATGTGGCTGAAATAATGGCATTAGTAATACTGTGATTTGAAAGCGAAGGAAATTAAAAATAATTCTTAATGTGTGATACCGTGCAAGATTAATTTTAATCCACGTAAATTTATATTTTATAGCAAAAATAACTGACCGTACTAACATATTGTCAAAATACAATCAATATCCTAACGGCAAAAGGGAAAAAAAATATTTAAGAAAATTAAATTGGGATTGAGAATCACTGGACGAAGGTAGGAGGGTGAAGAGATTGCTGGGAATATGCAGGGCATATATTGGTGATTGGGCATGGTGGGATATTGGTCGAAGAATTAGGAATAGGTCATGTAAGGGGAAACACGACCATGACCACATACTGGCTCTGGATTTCATGCATTCATGCATAAGGGAGCAGGAAAATTTTCTTTTGTTGGTAAGGGCGTCGGGGATTGGAACAAATTACTAAATGAAGTAATGAGTAAGTAATGTACCAAATATGCTTAAGGAATTTAAAATTAAAATTTGTAAATCAGAATAATAAATGGCAAAGGGACTTAACACACCAATTACTAAAGAAAATGTTAAAAAATAAAATAAAAAGGAGTAATTAGATGACTGGGAGAATTGACACCGCAGTATTGGCTCCATTACAATTAAATTAATAATAATAATAAGTCGTGCAGTCCTCCGTATAAGTATTTAAAAATGGCACACAGAGGCATTACAGTGACCAACCTACTAAGTATGGTAAATGTAAGATTTTATTTCTCTTGAACATTGTTACACCTATTTATATCACAAAAATAAAACCCATTCTAAACAATTTTCTTTTCTTCTCACCATAAATATCTCTAAGAAATTAGTACAGTTAATTTTTCAGATAGCTTTTCTACTATTTCATAAATTGTATAACATTAAAATATGAATGAAACAAAACTGTGACATCAGTATGAAAACCGAACCTAAGGCAATAACTAAAAAAAAAAAAAAAGAAAATTTTTAGAAGACATTTAGAATTCACTCCTCTGAACATTAATATTTGGTAATAGAATAAAATCGGTTAAGAATTTTTACACATACTAAAGCACACGTGCGTGAAGCAGCGGGCAAATGCTAGTATTACTATAAAAAACTGTGTACTGATAATGAAGTTTTTGACAGGCAATGATGGTGAGAATTTCAATTCAGTTTTATCTTTTACAGAGTAAGATACTGTTATTCAGAATTGTATCAGAAGTTCAATTGGGGATCTCTGTGACCAAATGGGGTTCCTATACAGTATTCCAAGATTTTTACTTTTTTTTTATCAGGGTTATCCCTTTGAACACCATTGCAAAGTTTGTCATTTTGTCTCTGGATTTTACTGGAAGAACCAACTGTCATCACAATCAGTAACGTGTTTCAGTAACTCGGGGTTGAGTTCCATGGTTACCAAGCGTGATGGGTGAGTGGTTAACATTCTGGCCTCGCATTCGGGAGGACGCTGTTTCGAATCCCCGTCCGGGCATCCAGATTTGGGTTTTCCATGGTTTCCCCAAATCATTCCAGGTGAATGCCGGGATGCTTCCTTCAAAAGGCCATTGCCGAATTCCTTCCAGTTCCATGTACCCAGTCCCATCCCTCCTCTAATGACCTGGACATCGATGAAGTATAAAACAATTTTTTCAGATTATGATAACTGCCATTTTTTTATGTGCCTCGCTGTTACTTCATGAGGTTTTTTTGCATAAATTTTTCTCATTCCAAGATTTTCAGTTATTATTTGGTGAACAGTTCCTGCATTAATGTTCACTGTTTCTGCAGTCTTTGAATGGATGGTACAGTTTTACACATCTATGTCAGAGGGGTTAATGGTTTTCCATTGCAGTCTTCAACATTCATATTTCCTTCATCAAACATTTTATGCCAACTAAGAACTTGAGCTCTTGACTTAGCATCTTTTCAAAAATTCTTCTGAAGCTTATCACAAGTTGTCGCATTTTTATGGAGCATTACACAAAACAAAATGCATATCTAATCTGTAAAATTTTTTGATTCCATTTTCATGATGAGAAGCAAAAAAAAAAAAAAAAAAAAAAAAAAAAAATGCTCTCTTAGTGCTACTACTCCAGACTGAGTGATTGCACCAATGTGCCACTTTGATTAGTGGTATTGGGGAGATTAAGGTCTAAGATAGGGAGTTTATGCCAGCTAAAGGGTTGCAACATAATGCAAAACAAAAAAATTGATCCCATTGCTTTATCGTGCTGTTGCAGCATTATGTCGGTGGGTCGTAGCTGGTATTATTTTGTCTATTGGTAAGCTTTCTTGTCAACCAGCATTTAAATGTTTTCGCTGACTATGGTAATGATTGTATGGTAGGTACTGGTAAATTACTGATTTAATATGAAAGTTCTTTAAATACGCCGTGTTGATTCATTTAGCTTCGGTCCCAACTCATAGAAGATGAGATTTGAAAGTGAATATTCTTGTAGTATAATGAAAGGTTCATTAATGGAATAATAAACTTGTAGGTTATCAAAGTCATTTTATTGAAAGATAATTTTTGATAGATGCTCCAATACCAATCAAAATATAAATGTCATAAACAATGAACTTCGAATGCTTTATGAAGATTGCCGGAAGTGTTTATAAAATATAATTCATTCACATGATTACCAACATTTATGAAATTTTATTTCTGAAGTTTCAGTACTGTTAATGCACTACTAGTTCTCGTCTTCAAAATGTTTACCCATTAGGCTATATCACTGCATTAAAAAAACGTATGTCTTCCCTGGATGTCCATTTCTTCCGCATTCGCTTATAGGTATGAGTGTGGATTCACTCCAAGCAATTGCCAAAACCTCACTATATACGCTATCCATCCTTGATGTCACCAGTCACCATGTGACCACTCAAAACTGACCATTCCCGAGTTTCAATGCTCTCACAAAATTTTACAAATCTGGTTTCTTAGTCATCTTCGTTTTCAGGTTTTAAATCATGTTTTGAAATAAATAGAAATATCTCACAATCCTCACCAGATTTATACAAAATGTGTCGAATTTAAAAATGTTTTCTGTGTAATTACCTTATTTTCCATGTAATAAATAACCAAAATATGCATTTCATAATAACATTGTAATATTTTACTAAAACCACAAATTAAAAAAAAAAAAAAAAAATTGAGAGTTTAAGTCTTCTGTTAACTACTGATCTTCTGTTAACTACTGATCTTCTGTACCCTTCTTAAATTTGAAAATTATCAGTTTTCACTCAAACTATGAATTCATCTATATATTGAAATAGTTACTTTTTCACCCTTTCTTAGCAATGAAATGCCATTTCTCTAGCTTTTCCAAGTTCTACTATTTTTACCGAAACTCTTCACTGCCTTAACTTTCATGAAATGAACCCTTTCTTTGCTATGTAAAACTACCGCCTTTGTTTTTTGTTTAGTAAACTCTTAAAACCTCACTTTATTCAATTCAAACCTTGTTTCTTTTATAAACCCTTATTATATTAATATTCCCCTTAATTTCTAATTTATTTGAGTAAAATTCCCCTTTCACTTAATGTCTTTAATAACTGAGATATTTCTACTTTCCCAAAATTGTCTCTGTATGTCCCATTCTTTAAGTATCATAAACTCCATATTTTGGCTGTTATTCATCAATAAACTCAACTTTAATCATAATTTTTACTATTAACTGTAACAAACCACTTTACCCATCTTTATCTGATATTAATACCCTTTCACCGCCTTGTTCTATCTTTGTACCTTAGAACATCAAATGTTATAAAATTGAATACCTTTCCAAATAAAATCTTCCTAGATATAAAACTTTCCTTGCAAACCTTCATTATGTTAAAACTTTAAAAAACATTTTTTCTAAAATATCTTCCCATGTCTTGTAATACCTGGACCACATGAGTCGGCTGTCTCGAATTTCACGAATGCAAACATCTATTTCTATGTTACAGCATCTCAAATATTTTCAACTGATTCCAATGAACTGGCTTCAGAACGGAAAACTGTATATATTTCAAACATCTTGTAAGACGCGAGCTTTATGCTGGAGTGGTGCATAAACGCTTTCTCTTAACTTTAACCATGCGTAGCCTTGGATATGTCCAGATATTGCTTTACTAAAAATACAAGGTCGCCACTTTGCTTTATTTTTTTTTCTACCTCAAGATAAGGAAAGGTATAGACAAATAAATGTTCACAAGTCCGATGGAGTTAAAAATCTCTATATTCTTGAAAATGTTGTAAAGTTGGATAGGCATTAGACAAAGTCACAGAAAAAGAGTTTACAAGTTCGATTAACCGTTCAAGCCAGACCACAACCCAAAGTTCAAAGTACAATTGGTTAGCACTTGTAAGTCGGTAAAAGTTCGTCACACACTTCTTCTGTTACAGTTGGTTTGAAACCGTCCGACACTTAAGTAATCCCGATGCCCCACATGGCGTTATACTGTCTTACTGCCACCTTATGGTAAAATTGAATGATCTAAGCTGCCTGTTGATGAGCGTATAGTCTATCAAAGACTAACTGACTATTACTGCCTGAGCCTACGTCTTGTCACGCGCACAGTCTCTGAACGACTGAGTTTACATCTTGACACGCTCAGAGTTTCTGGACGACTGACTGACTGAGCGAGTGCACGAGTCTAAATCACATCACTATGACTGAAGACTGGCTGCCAGGGGAAAGTTCTAGACGTCTACCTGATCTCTCATGAACCGTGGGAAACTGCAAAGCCATCGCTTCATGTGGGTGGTTTCTGAAAGGCTAAGCAAATATCAAATCGCATATCTGAAAATCTTGCATCATCCAATTTTGACCTTGACATCAAAACTAATCATATCTCTCTAAAACTTTATAAATCACTAGATCTTGTAGCAAACATCAACTTTAGTTTCTATAAAAAAATTTGTAACTTTAAATTATTTATTTTCGGCAAAACTATTAGATACGAATTTTCGTAATATTATTTGAGGCGAATGCTGAAGGCTGATGCAATGCAAAATACTATCTAAACAACTTTAAAAATCTGCTTTATAGCTTAAATTAACATAGAAACTACCAATAGAAATAATATACAGGGTGTTTCAAAAAGGACTTTACAACTTTGAAAATTCATATAAATTTTATGAAACAAGGTACAGAGCTGGTTTTGGTGTTGTTTTAAAGGAAAAAACTTCAAGTTTTGACTCGCGTAGTCCGCTAGTGCCTAATCGCGCCGCACAAGCGCTAGCAGCAGTTACATTAAAGATGGCTGCCTTCACTGGACCCGAGCGTGCTAGCTTTGTGTTTTGGTTTGAAGAATCGAAGTCTGTGACAACAGTTCAGCGTAATTTTCGTACCAAGTACGCTAAAGATCCTCCTAGTAGGCCTACAATTTATGAGTGGCATAGATGTTTTGTAGAAACAGGGTGCTCAGTAAAACAAAAACTCCTCAGGTCGTCCAAGCACACCTGAGGAGGTCGTTGAGCAAGTGAGAAAAAGTTTTGTCAACAGCCCTACGAAATCAACCCGGCGTGCATCTCGTGAGCTGCAAGTCCCACATACAACGGTTTGGTGTGTGTTGAGAAAACGTTTGCATTTGAAACCATACCGATTTTCGCTTTTACAAGCAATTAAAGACACTGTTAAGATTGCATGTAGGAACTTCTGTGTGGATATGTTAAATCGAGTGGATGATGATGATGAACATTTCTTGGACAACATGATCTTTTCTGACGAGTCAACTTTTCACTTAAGTGGCAAGGTTAACACACATAACTGTAGGATTTGGGGCAGTGAAAATCCACATGAAACATTGCAACATGTTCGTGATAGCCCTAAAGTGAATGTTTTTTGTGTGTTGAGCAAGAGGAAAATGTACGGCCCCTTTTTTTTTCCAAGAGAGAACCATCAACGATATAGTGTACCTTGATATGTTGCAACAATTTTTGATACCACAGATCGATATGGATGACCGAGAACGAAATGTTTTCTTTATGCAAGATGGCGCACCATCACACTATCTGACTGACATCCAGGATTTTCTCAATGACCGCTTTCCAGGGCAATGGATTGGCCGTGATGCGCCAATTGCATGGCCCACCCCTGTTCCCCAGACCTGACACCGCTAGATTTTTTCTTCTGGGGTTTCATAAAAGATATGGTGTACGTACCTCCTTTGCCGGCCACTCTACCTGAACTTAGAGTAAGAATTTACGCTGCTGCTGAGCAAGTTACACCTGAAATGCTAGTGCGAGTCTGGGAAGAAATCGACTACCGATGGGATGTCTGCAGAATAACCAACAGAAGCCACATAGAACATCTTTAATTTAAGGTAAAAAACTTGAAGTGTTTTCCTTTAAAACAACACCAAAACCAGCTCAGTACCTTGTTTCATAAAATTTACATGAATTTTCAAAGTTGTAAAGTCCTTTTTGAAACACCCTGTACAATATTATTCAATCTAACTCACGGTTCTGAGAATAAAATTTTGTCACACACTTACAAAATTTTATAGATGCCTAACAATCTATTACAGATGGGAAAGAAAAATTTGCATGGACTGTTGAGGTGCAAGTGAAACTCCATTTCAAGGTCGTATACAAAAATGATTAAAGATTGTATGGAGTGTCGTATTAGAGATGAAACAGAATGGCTTTTCCAGTGGACGATCATTACTGATAATCTCAAATGTTTGAAATGGTTGTTGTAGAAAATAATAGCTATAAATTTGTAAACTCACATGGAATTTGTAGATTTAACAAGAACTTTGGCCTGCATTATCTCGGAATGATGTGAGAAATCTGCATAGAAGTATTTCTATTATAAAAATGGTTCAGAATTATCTTAACGACTTTCTATAAAATACAGCTAGAATTGCAAGCAGGCATTAAGAATTAGACGAATAGTTTCAATTGTATGAATGTTGAGGGGTGATGATTAAAGAGGCTGGATCAAGTGAAACTGAAAATCATATTGGATGGGGTAACAAGCTCACTATGGCAGTTGTGTGGTGTGTCAAGCAATACACTAGTTAAAAGTGAAATGAAAATTAGAATATAGAAGTAGAAAGAATTGTAACTTACATAGTGTAATTTTGGTAAATAACTTGTTGGTAGAAGATGAACAATGGAGATTTTGTTGTAAGCTTAAATTACTGGCCAGTAAAAAAAAAAAAAAAAAGACTCAAATATGTGATACCACCATAATTTATACAATTGAAGCAAAGCATCTAAGATTCTAAAGCTTTTACATTCCACGAATGAAGGATTCCCAAGAACAAGCAGCAGGGCGATAACACGGAAATGGTTAAGAGAAACGTGCAAGCCGAGGCTATAGAAATAAACTTCAGTGGAAACCAGGATGTGAAATATAAATTTGATGTTGTAAAAATTGGGGGAAATTGTTAGGATCAATCATAATGGTCAAGAGATAGCATTTAACCCTGGGATAACATAATACACATTTGCACAAAACTTATAGAGCTCTCAGAATGATGACAACAATTACTTCATACCATAGAATATTATCATCCATAATGGAATTGACCTTTCGTGGAGTATTAAAATGATAAAAAATTGAGATTATGAGTTAAGATTATGAAGGCCAATGACTGTTTGTATCTCAAAGCATGGGGACTGGATGGAGTATTGGTTTGAAACTGCAAATAACAGCTTTGTTGAGAGACCACTGGAGGAAAGGATAAGCTGCTTTGGAAACAGAGAATTTGTGAAATGAGTTTTACATTTGTAAGGTGAGCTGAAACTTTATTGGAGGCATTTGCAGAGCTATAGTGCATGGAGTGATAGAGAAGTAGCACTCAAAAAAATTAAGTTAGTAAATACATGCTTGGAAACATGACAGAGGTGGCGCATAACAGGTAATGCAGTTTTTCCACTTTTGACTTGGTTTACTTGCATCTTCAGCCCACAGCATAGAGTCTGCTATCCACTGCAAAAGACACCTCCAACTGGTTAGGATGGCCTAACTGTGGTCTAGAAACTCTTGACTGAGGAATCTGTACCACATCCCTTAATAGCAGTAGCCATCAGTTCTATGGACTGACACCAGCTCCTTCCAATTACCTGCTCAGAGCTTCTTTCCTGATATTGGGGCGAGTGGTTAGCGCCCAGGCCTAGCATGTAGGAGGTCCTAATTTCAATTCTGACTATCATCTAGCATCCTGATTTTCGTTTCCCATGTTTTTCTAGAATCGCACCAGAGGAATAGTGGGATCATTGCTTCAAATTAAAAACTTTTCCAAGACTGGCTTGTAAGTTATATTACATTCAGATAGATGACCACTTATGACATGGACAAAGTGAGAAATCCATTTAAGTTTTTTTTCAATTCCTTATTAGACAACACATCATATGCCCACACTTATACTTGTATGGTACCTTCTTTGATGTTGATATGTTACTATCACTTTAATGCACACCAAAATCTATGCAATAGCTTTGTCAGCTGCCACACCTTCTATATTGTTCCTACCAGAAGTGGCTTGCTTGCTACATAGATAATTTAAGCAATGTCCTTCACTGTTCCCATTCCAAACAAACTTATTTCCCAACTCATCATAACAGTCGAATACTATCAAAAACAACTATATTCCCACACTCTTAATTCTTTATTTCTTCAGCCTTGAATCTACTGTGTGTATACAAGGTAGGGCTGCACAAAAATGAGACTAATGCTTTCAAAAAGTCTGCTAATCCATAAATAGCTACCCTCTACAGGCAACCAACCAATGGTTGTTTTTCCTGCAGCAGACTTCATGTAAACCTCCTACATGCACTCTGACTTCAACTTAAATGGGTAAATAAACATTCTCCACCCTGATTACTTCATGCTGGCCAGAACAATTTGCCACAGGTAAGACAGTCAACACCCAGAACCTATGTTATCCTGTTGTAACCCTTTCAACCAATCATTACTTCAACAAACATAATATGTGACCCAGGCCATGTGAGCCCTTTCTGAGATTCAAGTTCCTTAAAGTTCAGATGGTAGTATCTGGTTATCAACATATCTTGGCCCTGGGAAATCTTAAGAAATGGCTAGTAAATCCCTTTTCCTTCCCTAACCCTTACCCTCATGCTCTCTACCTTGCCCAACAATGCAAAATGTAGAATCCATCACCCACAGCAGTATTATTATGATGCTTAAGTAAAAGTCTCCCCAGGGACACATTATGTAAATGTCAGGACTTGGGAGTATATTTATTTATTCTGTTTTACAACTTTAAGACAAGATTAGGAGTGGTGTAATCTTCTTCATTTTGGTACTCTTTTCATAGCAGGATAAATTCAGTGCCTGTCGTCCACTACGTATTCACCAGCAATGTTCTTTCTACACACTTTTAACTGTCTAAACTCTTATCATGTCATTACACCTCTTCCATGCATTATGCTTGTGGACCCACAACCATAAAAAGAATCATGTTTATTAATAATGGGCCTGTCCCCCTTAAAATATCTTTTTACCATGTAATGAGTCATTTTTTCCATTTTCTAACCAACTTGTGTGGTATTTTATGAGTGGTCAGAGAACCAAGTGGTTGAGTTGCCTGCCTGCTGATCGAAAAGTCACTCGCTTTAATCAGGATCTCGGCCTAAATTTTTATGTGCCTTCAAACTGACTTTCAGCTCATGCAAAACTTCGGTCAAGTGCACTATGATACTCCATGGATTGGATTCTGTGTAAAATTATTGGTCTCTTTTATGTAGTAAATTTACTGGATTAAATTGGTTGAACCGTGACTGAGGCTGATTGAGCATAAAATTAAAAATCTGTCTCTTAGGCCACCAAACTAACCGTTGGGTCTACCAGCCAGTAATGGAAAACAAACTTGCTTTTACTTTTGTAACTCAATCAGGCCTCCATTTCTACCTGTGTAATTTTTTCAGCTTAAAAGTTTTTGGCAAAAAAAAAGTTTAAATGAAATTGCCTATTATTTGTGTGGTAGATACAATAGATTTTAATAATACATTAAAACTTCATAAACTGAGAACTAATTCCCAAACAGTCAAACACAGTGACAAGGGTAACATAATCTCTGCCTTTGGCCAAGTAATAAGAAAAAGGTAACACAGCACATTTTGATGCACGTTAATAATACACATTTTTTTATAAATGAAGAGAAACTCTTCTTAATTGATATTTTCCTTTAGTTGAAATGCATGTGACAAGCATGTTAATTCAGCATTGATACTCAGAAATAATTTATCATGTTATAAAAAATTTCACACTTTTCGCAGGCATCATTATTGGTAAAAAATCACACTTGTCTCTTTTTTTGGGGTTTGCGCTGTGTTTTTTTGTTGACCTCACCAACGTTTCGGCACCAACCTGGAGCCTTCATCAGGGCTTCTATCTATCTAGCAGTCTGGTCCTTTTTTTATATAAACTTGAACACTGATTCACTGTTTATTTTTCCACCGGCAAAGATGATTTTGTTTCTCCACCAAAGAATATTTACTGTTCCAAAGAGGTTTGTGTATTATGGAGCAATATTGTAGTTGTTATAACGTGTTTATTTGCTAGTACACACTTGCTTATTTGGCTCAAACCATAGCCGCCGTCTTTATTGAAATTATTAGGATTTTTGTATATTTGTATAGATTCCCTTATTTTTCATTCTAAAAAATTCTTTGGCTTTGCAACGATAATAGTTTTCTTCCGCTGAATTTTGTGTCCTCCTTCTACATGATGTTCCACCACTGCCGATTTCGTGGTTTGTTGTAGTCTCGCGTGACAGAGATGTTCTTTCACCCTATCGGAGACTGCTCGGCATGTCTCACTGATGTACACCTGATCACAATCGCAGGGACTCTTATACACACCGCTCGATTTTAATGGAGCTCTGAGATCTTTCACTGAACTTAAAATGCTTCAAACCTTGTTTTTACTGGTGAAGATAGGCTAAACATTGATTTTGGCCAGCACTTTACCTATTTTCTCAGCGACTCCCTTTACATCTAAGAGAAAATAAGGGAATCTATAGAAATATACAAAAATCCTAATAATTTCAAAAAAGATGGTAGCTATGGTTTGAGCCAAATGAGGAAGTGTGTACTAGCAAATAAACACGTTGTAACAACTACAAGATAGCTCCATAATACACAAATCTCTTTGGAATAGTAAATATTCTTTGGTGGAGAAACAAAATCATATTTGCCGGTGGAAAAATAAACAGTGAATCAGTGTTCAAGTTTATTAAAAAAAGTACCAGGCTGCTAGATAGATAGAAGCCCTGACAAAGGCTCCTGGTTGGTGCCGAAACATTGGTGAGGTCCACAAAAAAACGCACAGCTAACCCCCCCCCCCCCCCCCCAAAAAAATATACAAGTGCAATTTTTTACCAATTTATCATGTATTTAATATTCTAGTAAAGTTTTTATGCTATAGATCATCTAGCCAAGTGAATGAAAGATACAATATCTCTATAGTTAAATATACATCTTAACAATTCATAAAATTGTAAATTAGTTGGTATCCTAGTTTTTCCCTTAAAATTTCTTTGATAACAGATTTTTTTTCTCTCTCTTTCATACTACAGCTGATGTTATGAGGAATCTTGGTGCAAAACATGTGCTTGCTGTTGATGTTGGATCTCAAGACGATATTGATCTCACCAATTATGGTGATTGCCTTTCTGGGTGGTGGTTACTATGGAAACGCTGGAACCCATTTGCAACTCCTGTGAAAGTACCCAATTTACCAGATATTCAGTCAAGACTGGCTTATGTATCCTGTGTACGACAGTTGGAGGTATGTGTAGTTAGGCATAGATAAAGTCATCATATAGTTTCCTAAGGCTTCTTCAGACCGCTTTTCCAAATAGATTTGTTGGGATGCACTTGCCACCAGTAACAGTCTCAAAAATAAACAAACCCATGAGGCAAATAAAACCTAAAAATTCCTGTAGCTACTAAATTTCAAGTAAATTACTGATAAGGGAGCGTCCATAAACTATGTGGTTCGATCTAGGGGGCTGGAAGGCTACTCTGTGTTACGTGGGGGGAGGGGGGTTTCCGAGCTAGGCCACGTAGCTCTCTGTTCTTATCATTTTCCACAACTAACATAACACACAGCGGCATGAGAATACTTATTTCCTTCATTTAATTATCTCTGTATGTAATTCACAATAGTCTGACAGGAGAAAATAGTAAAAATATCTCTTCTGGAATCAAAAGGGAAAAAATACGTGGGCGGGAGGGGGATAGAGACAAAAACCATGTCAAGCTACATGGGGTATGGCGTATTCACAGGAGGCCAAAACATGGTTTATGGACACTCCCTAAGTTGTTCAGATTGTATCAGTCATGTACTTGCTCACACCTGAAATGCATCCATAATGCCAGATTTATAGACTGAAATATGCAATTGTAAAACCATTATTTAAAAAAGGAGAAGCTACAGTTACAGACAACTGCCATCCTGTTTCTTTAATTCAGTGATTCTCAAAGATTTTTGGAAAAAATTCTTATATCGTAGCGTAATAAAACGTGTTACACACTATAATACTCACTCTACTTCACACATTTGGATTTTAAAAGGGCAATCCACAGAAATGGCAATATAATTATTTTTAATTTTTGGAACTGAATAATAAAATGTGCGCTGTAGAAGTTACTGGTTTGGTTCCTTGCAAAAGCATTTGACTGCATTTTCCATTATTTTTATTTTATTTTTAAAGTAGAATATTATGGTACTTATGGAACTGCGGGTAAGTTGGTTTAATTCATACATGGAATCGTTAATGCAAAAGGTCTCCCTTTTTAATTCTAAAATCAGTAAACATGCTTCATCAGACTGAGAGAAAATACAAGATGGCAGTCAATAAGGCTCTGTCTTAGTTCCCCTCTGTTTTTATTATATATCAGTGATCTTACTAAAAAAATTACCCAACAAGGCTAAGAGTGTTTTATTTGCAGGTGACACTATCCTGACTGAGGAGGAAAAAAACTCAAATAGTAATCTAGAATTTAGTGTAAATGAAATACTTAGTAAAGTAGCTAACTGGTTTAAGGCGAATTAAAAAAAAAATTAATTTAATTTTAAAGTGCTATCTTGGAAACAGAGTAAAAAAACTCCTTGACATTCAAATAGATGAAAAACATATCACATTACAACTTGAGAATTAGTGCCACCTTTGCAATAAGATCACCTTCTCTGATAGCAGATATAGAATTAACAATCAAGTGTACTCCTCTCATTTTTATTCAGTCATGTCATATGGCTTAATTTTTGTTGAAACTCTTTGCAAAGTAAAGAAGTTTTCGTAGCACAGAAAAGAGCTGTTAGGATGCTGTGTAGGCTAAAGCCAAGAACTTCTTATAGACAACTCTTTAAAAAGCCAAGTACGAGGGCCGTTCAGAAAGTAACCTCCGATCGGTCACAGTGCGGGTGGTGGGGGTAGTCGCGACGCCATCTGTGCATTCACGCACTCAGCAGGTCAGTCGGCATCAAGCCGTGGTCGAGTGAACGTCGTACCTGCGCTAGTTTAGTTTTTGTGGCAGTTTGAAATGTGTGCTGCAATAGAAAACCCCGCCAAATGTGAAGTGCGTGCTGTCATAAGGTTTTTTTACAGCCAAAGGATATTCTGCAGCAGCTATTCATCGTGAGCTTTGTGCCGTGTACGGACCAAGAGTTATGAGTGAAGGAGTTGTCCGTGAATGGGTACGTTTATTTAAAAGTGGACGAGAAAACGTTCATGATGAAGAGAGGAATGGTAGACCATCATTGGTGACTGACGAACTCGTTCAGACAGTTGATGCAAACGTTCGTAAAAATCAACGTTTCACAATGTCGGAGTTGTCTACTGTTTTTTCCGCAGATTTCTAAGACACTCTTGTACGAGATAGTGACAGCAAGATTGGGTTACCGTAAGTTCTGTGCACGATGGGTGCCCAAAATTCTTACCGACCACCACAAAACTCAAAGAATGGCCTCTGCATTAGACTTTCTGTCACGTTATGAGGACGAAGGAGAACCATTGTTAAACAGAATCGTGACCGGTGACGAAACCTGGATTAAGTACGTGAACCCTGAGACAAAAGAACAATCAAAGATGTGGGCACATTCAAATTCGCCTACCAAACCAAGAAAAGCCTTGCAAGATTTTTCTGCCAGAAAACTGATGGCAACGGTGTTTTGGGATGCCAAAGGGGTGTTGTTGGTTGAATTCATGGAACGTGGGACGACCATTAATCTAGACGTGTACTGTGAAACACTAAAAAACTTACGATGGGCTATACAGAACAAACGCCGTGGTATGCTGACTTCCGGTATCGTTTTTTTGCACGATAACGCCCGTCCTCACTCTGCTCGCAGAACAACGGCCCTTCTTGAGTCCTCTTGAGTTATCAACCATCCACCTTACAGCCCAGATCTGGCGCCAAGCGATTATCACCTCTTCGTGCATATGAAGAAATGGCTCGGGTCCCAGCGGTTTGATGACGACGAAGAGCTCAAAGATGCGGTCACAGGCTGGCTCCAGGCACAAGCGGGTGATTTTTATGCAGAAGGAATTTCAAAGCTTGTGAAGAGATACGATAAGTGCTTAAATCGCTATGGAGACTATGTAGAAAAATAGTGCAAAGATGTAGTTGTAAGATGTATATATTAAAATATTTTTATTTAACTTGGTGTATTTTTTTAAATCAACCAGAGGTTACTTTCTGAACGGCCCTCGTATTATTACAATGACTTCTCAGTATATATTTTCTCTTGTGTGCTTTGTCATAGAACATTTCAACTTGTTTACATCAAATTCTCAGGTACACAATATTGAGCACGGTGTGTGAGGGATCTTCTGCCCTCACATTCGGGAGGATGAGGGTTTGAATCCTCATCTGACCATACAGATTTGGGTTTTCCATGCTTTCCCCAAATCATTCCAGCCGAATGCCGGGACAGTAATTTCAAAATGCCATGGCTGAATTCCTTCCCAATCCTTGCCCCCAGTCTTTTCCCACCTCTATGCCTCATCAACATCGAGGTCATTAAAGCCATAAGCAAAAAACAAAAAAAGGTATACAATTTCGATACAAGAAGCAAAGATAACTTGTACAAAACACAAACGTAAGTAAATTGTATAAAACACAATCATCAGTAATTGGTACACTGTGTTTTAGAGGTCCTTCCTCAGCAGGATTCTACATAACGAGAAATAAATAAAGTGTACCCTACAAATATGTCATTTTAGTAATATTTGGATTGTGCAAAATTTAAGATTTTAGGAGGATACTTTACACTGATAGGTATATTTGCACTGGGAGAAGGAAGATATAGAAAGGCAAAAGAATCTGTCATGCCCTACAGATGCAGATCAAGCTTATTAATAAATTGTATTATCTTAATCATGTCCAAAAGAAAACAAGACTTTTGCCATAGCGTTGTTGTACCTAATCTCTGTAGGTTAATTTGTTTGCCATTACCTGCAGTTTCATTTTCCCTTCTTGTACATGTGTAGTGAACAGCTTTACCACAGTTTCTTTATTCCTTGGAAGTTGTTTTGTGCATTTGGATGCATTATGGATTCCTCTGGATCAACACAAATGACACACTCTAGATCAGCATAAAGAGCTTTATCGAGTTTCTTCTTGAAAAAGATTAGCATGCTTCTGGACCAAGCAGATAAAGAAGCTAATATGGAGGAGTCAGCATTATGAAGTGAGATGCGAAAGCATCAAGGACAGTCATGGACCCGACAGGCACACATTGCTTCAAACCTGCCTCTTTATCTCCCAATGTGACTTCCATAGCACCGGCCTCCTAAAAAATATCACTGATAGGACAATTGTTCACCTGTGACAAGGAAATGCAGGCCACTGGAAAAACGGATCCACGAGGAACCGACTGAAGCCATCTACTCTCTCCATACATGCAGGGATCAGTGTCAATAGCAATCATGTTTAGTTGTCATGTTACACATGTGCTATAGTTAAAATGTTCTTTATATATAACTGTGGTCTAATTTTAATTTGGGAACACCTTATAATTTTGGCAGGACACCTTATTGCCAGAGTAGATAATCGGGCAATTGTATATGCGGTTGGAAGATTTGGAGAGGACTGACTTACCAATAATAGGATCAAACTTGGAGAATTTTGCACCTATAATAAAGTATGAGAAAAAATAATTCATAAATACACTGGCGGAAATTAAAAGTGCAACACCCAGACAGGATAGAATTTTAGGAAACTTTGTGTATATATCCAGGTTCATACCCAAAAGAGATGATAACAAGTTGAAATGGATCAGGCCAAGTTTATTACTTTTAGAAACAGTTGTCAGTAAGAAGTGTGCCAATTTTGAGCACCTATAGATTCATGGATCCTTGCCGGAATTTAATCAATCAGTGTTCAGGTGTCTTCTTGGAGTATGTTTTTCTACGCCTGCAGATCTTTCGCAGTCAGTTGTTGCACAGTTTGTGCTAAGTGACCATTTGATCTAATGTGTCTACTTCTGACATCTGGGGACAAACCTGGGGACTGTGTTGTCTAAATTGTGATCGTTACCACTTGTAAGGCTTGTGTTGTGAAGGCCACAGTGTGAGGAGGGGCATTCTCTTGTTGGAAGATGCAATTTTGATGGTGGACATGAAGGGTATCACCGTAGCATGCAGCACCCCATCCACATAGTGGTGGGATGTAATTGTGCCTTCAACAACCACCAATTTAGTCCTGCTGTCAAGCCCGCAGGGGCCTGGTACGCAAGTGCCAGGTGCAGGTTTGGCGAATCCGCAGTGCCTGAGCTGGAAACTCGTGAGCACCGCATGTTTCCCACACCATAAACTCCTACCATGCTTCAACGACCACCGTAGGGTGTGTCAGTGGAACGTTGTGTACCTAGGAGAACGGGGATCTTGGGTTAATTGCCTGGATCGTGAGGGCGGTACAAACCTCTATAGAAAAAACCCTCAACCTCAAGGTCAGCCACGTGCCGAGGAGGTGCATGGGTGAGAGGCAGATCACTCGCTAACGTGCAACCTCGGGCACCTGCGCACTCCTTTTGTATTAGCGCTTTCTCTTAAATTGGTTTTACTCGTGGCACCAAAATTCAATCTTCCACAAAAACCTCAAAACCCTGTGGTACGGGTGTGCTGCAATCTAAACTCAATACACCCAGTTCTAAGAAGCGGGCCAGGGTTGATAGCCCTCCCGCTTCAGACAGTAAAAGTAATGGGAAAGTCTGTTCGATATCGAACGATTTCGTTGTGATGCAGAGGGTAGAGGGGACATTTGAAAAGGTGTCCCCTTTTTACATTAATAAAGGTTTGGAAGGGTTAGTTGGTATCCTGAAATCAGTTAAAAAGCTGAGGAACGGGACGCTGCTGCTGGTAACATCCACCAGTAGGCAGGCATCCCAGCTCCTTAACTGCGAGAAGCTCGGGGAGTTCGCCGTTAAAAGCGAACTCCACAAATCCCTGAATTGTTCGAAAGGCGTTTTCACCTGCCGTGACATTATGGATTTAGGAACCGAGGAACTCATTAAGGGGTGGGAAGATCAGCAAGTGGTCGAGGTGCGTCAGATTACACGGAGGGTAAATGGCAGTCTTTTCAAGACTGTGTAAGGTATCCCTCGCTCTATTTTCGAGATTTAGTTAAAATCGGGCCAAGTTTGAGATTAACTTCAGTACACGATACCACAGTTAAAATCGAGTTAACAACACTTCAAGTACAGTAAAGTAAATAAACAGCACTTAGCAAACATAAATAAACCATAAATTGCAATAAATCAATGATATTCCAGCAGGAAATAGGTTATTCCATATAAAAGTAAACTTTCACTATCAGATCCTAATATTGGTTAGGGAGATGTTCTGAACAAATTTAAAAGAAGTAAATGTTAAATAACAGTAAATATAGTGCCTAAACAAACTTTTTATCGTAACTACCAAACATTATTCCAGAGATAAATAAATAATTTCAATATAAATCAAATCTAACCCTAAATTTTGCCATATACCAGATTTTGGTATTTCTGAGGAGATTTTTATACAGTAAAGGTTGTAAAAAGCCCATAAAAGCCAGGCCTAGACCTACAATAACCATAATTTCACAGTTAAATATAGTTTAGCAGATATTTTAAAGAAATAAATAGGATGACTGGATAGTAGACTGAAGCAGTATGAAAATAACACATTGTGATGGAATTTGACCATTTTAAAGTTCTAAAACTAAATAGAATAATGCCTGAGATAGTTTAGAAGGATAATTAACAAGTTTCTGATAGTTTTCAAGCATTTAATAATCACAAGAGGTAGTTTTGAAGAAATTTGATCACTCATTTTCATAAACAGTTTACATAAACAATTTTAGGCCATTTAATTAATTTCAGGACTTAAAAAAGTAGATAAAAATGCAGTAAATAATCTTCTCTTTCAGTTTTAATAGGTTCTAAGTAGTTTCAATCTGGAAAATATGAAATATCAATAAAAACAGGAAGCCGGTACATAGACGAGATTATCGAACCTTTCAGCATTAATTCCACCACTTATAAACTATTTTAAAAGCGCTAAGAACAGTTAAAAGCTAGCAAATACACGTAATTAATTTTCTTTAACCATTAAAAGACGTTTTACTAACCTGTAGTGGGTTAATCCAATTTCGAAGTAACTTGCCAGAGGCACCGTACACATAAAATGCTTTTACACTTATTTTGAACACTGTCACACCATATAAAGTAACTAATAAATTAAAACAATCCTAAAGAGAGGTAAATTCATCTAAATCTGATAGTTTCCAGCCGTTTAAGTATTTTTAAATGCTATCTGAACACATAAAATAGATCACTCAACTTTAACATTTTCTTATTCAAAAGCCTACTTTGATTCCGGTTTAAAAAGTAGTTTTCCTTAAAGATCCATTCTTCTAGTTTCGTACACATTAATGTCATGCCATTTAAAGCAGTAGAACAGATGTTAGTGAATTTTCTAAACCACTCGGAAATAGCACACGTGGAAATAACAGAACGATTTTATTGTGTCCAAGATATCGCACCTACGAAGATGGGATAACTTTTAAAATACGCAGTTTAATACAGGCTACATATTAGTAATTTTTCCGGTTTAATAATCAATATACCTTCAGTGCTACACATAAAAATACATGAATAATAAAAATGGCGCGTGTGAGAAAATCTGTTTATAGTAATAACTCAATCAGTTCCTAACCGATCTAAATGAAATTTACATTTTTGAGAGGCTAAAACCCGGGCCAACATTTTGGTCATAATTTCATGTTTATAACTGATGGCGTGTAGAATTTTCTAAAATTGTTGGATGTGGTGCAATACCGGAAAAATTTCAAATTTTGTCGTGAAGTCAGACATAAAATCAAAGTTAAAAATAAAGTAAAGTTTTGCCTCAGCTCACTACACCCGTAAACTCCCATAACTCTTGTTGTTTCAGATTTTAAATCAAACACTTGGTAGGGAAGTTATAAAATTAAACGTAAGTGAATGTTTGAGAGAGCGGAAGGATACAGCCTGAGTGCAGCCTCACATGAGGTACGCCTTTATAAGCGAGACAGGCGGAGCCTGTGTCGGCCGGTGATATCAGTACTTTGTCTAACGTGCTGGAGAACGCACGCTCCGTGCGAGTGTGGACGCGTTGGGACGCGCGTGGAAGCAGCTTAGGTGGGGGAAGTTAGGCATTATGGCCGACAGTAACCATTCCTGACCAGCGCCATTTTCAAAGTTCGGCACAACCTACATTCAGACTTAACAGTTTTCGACATGTGATTTTCTAACTTCCATTTTCATTCTTGGGGTAGTGCGCGTTTTGCTCTGTTTCATAATCTGTGATTTTCGGTGAACGATTTATCTCCGATTGCCTTTGCTAACTGTGAACTTTTATAATTAATGTGAAAATTTCTAGAATATAATTCAGTTATTCAACTTTTGACTTTCATTTCTACAATAGCACCTTTCTTACAGGAGGTAAAACTGTAAGTGGCGACTGTGGTCATTTTAACAGTTAGCATCCTATATGGTTTAACACGGTAATAGAACTTTTCAGAACTTTGATAATTTTTGGACGACTCAAGTTCAGGTGCTGAAGCCGATACCAACCCCATGTCGCGCTTCTTCCCTGACAACTGCCACCTTCATCCTGACATTTGACACGCCACTGTTGCCCAAGTGTATAAAAGCTGGTTACATCAACTTGAACGTCCGCCCGTATGTTCCGGACCCAATGCGCTGCTTCCAGTGCCAGAGGTTCGGACATACGAGAGCGTCATGCAAGGGCAACCCCACCTGAGGTAGATGCGGCAAGGGGGCACACGAACCGGGTGTCAGTTGCACGCTCCCATAGGTGTGGGTCAACTGCTCTGGGTCGCACCCTGCCTGGAGTAGGGAGTTTCAAGTGTATCTTGAAGAGCACAAGATGCAAGAGTTGAAGACAAAAGAGTGGATACCTTATGTAGAGGCAAAGAAGAAGGCGAAAGTGCTCGCCGCTCCAATATGTGGAACAAGCTTTGCCAAGATGGTCTTGACTCCCGTCAGAAAAGAAAGTGTTGCTACGCAGACATCCTTTGCAGACATGGACACAAACACTATGTGCTCATGTCAATGCAAGTGTGGTGCAAAATCCATGAAGGTCATAACACCCAAGACCACGAATGTTGCTAGCAACACATCTGCAACCTCGACCAGACCAGCAGCAGTAAAAAATATTCCACCAGCACCAACAGTAGCAGTCAAGCACACAGCACCTCCTATTCCTCCACGTGCTGTTATAGCTGTAGCGATACCATCTGCTACCAACGCCAGTGGAGGTGACCAGAAGATCTGGGGTTGGAAGTTCAGACAGACCCGACCCAGTTTGTTAAGTCCCCCTCTTTGTCTCCTCCCAGACTGCCCAGCAATAGGGAGGGGAAGAGGCAAACGAAGAAAAATAAAAAGAATGGGGAGGAATTTGAGGAGTCCTCTGGGTCGGAGATGTCTGTCTCCGCTTCCGAGCAGGAAGAAACTGAGATGCTGGTAGACGAGTCTGGTCCCGTTCCTCAGCAGGAAGTGACCGATGACCCACCCAAACCGGGGCGGGTGAGGTTAAATAGGTAAGGATGGCTCCCATACTTCAGTGGAACATCAACGGTTTTACAGCTCACAAAGAGGAGTTATACCTCTTAGCACGGTCTGAGCCTTTTTGTCTGTGCCTCCAAAAGACACGTTTCAGACCAACACACCAACCTGTGCTAAGAGGATATGACGTTTACCGTGAGGACGATACTGAGGGTGATCGAGCGAAGGGGGAAGTGGCTGTGTTTGTCCGAAACTCTGTCCACTCCGAACCTGTCACTCTCACCTCTGATCTACAAGCAGTGGCAGTGAGGTAACACGGTCTTATTAAACTGACCGTATGCTCCATTTATCTACCACCAAATGCATCGAATATGACGATCTTGTCGGCTTATTGCGGCAGCTCACACGACCATTCCTCCTCCTAGGAGACTTCAACGGACATAGTGTGTTGTGGGGTTCGAATACCGATTGCCCCAGAGACTGAGTGTTTGGTAGATTAATGGAGCAGGAGAACATTTGCATCCTGAATACAGAACAAATGACCCACTACTCCACTGCTTCCAGTTCATCCTCTGCCATTGACCTTTTGTTGTGCTCTCCTTCAATTGCAGACTGTGTGCATTGGGAGGTGAATCGCGACCTTCATGGAAGCGACCACTTCCCTATTTGGATGCATGTGGAGTTTGAACGTGGAGGGGGTAATAACCGACGCAAATGGAACGTCAGTAATGCAGATTGGCAGCTTTTCTGCCGTTCCGTATCACTAGAGCCCTGTGAGAGTATACAGGAGAAGGTGAATCACTTCACAGAAGTGATTCACCGTGCAGCTGACGTTTCCATGCCGAAAAGCTCCTGAACACTGTGAAGGACTCCCGTCCCCTGGTGGAATGACGAATGTCATACCGCTATCCAGTGTCATAGACGAGTGTTGCATCGCTTTAGGTTGTATCCAACATCTGACAACCTTTGCAGCGTTCCGTATCGCCAGAGCTACCGTCGAGTTATTAAGGAGAGCAAGAAAAGGTCATGGCAGAACTTTGTGAGCACTAACAATCGTTCAACAAGTTCATTCAAAGTATGGGAGTCAATCTGCCGTATATCTGGAAGGTACTCTCGCACACCAGTATCTGGGTTACTGGATCAGGGACGTGTAGTTAACGACGAACGAAGCATAGCTCAGCTGTTGGCAGAGAACTTCACTGCCATCACCTCCACTACCAATTTCGATCCTTGGTTCCAGCAACGTAGGATTGCTGCCGAGAGGCCTGTGCTGTGCTTCGATTCGTCGGGTACAGAGACATATAACAGCCCATTTTCATCATGGGAGCTGAAGTCGGCCTTAAACAGCACTAACAACACTGCCCCAGGGCCTGATATGATCTAGTACCAGATGCTGAGGCATCTTGGTAAAGATGCTAAAGAGTAACTCTTAGATATTTTTAATCAAATTTGGACCGGAGGCCACTTCCCCAACTCGTGGAAAGAAGCAACGCATATCCCTATATTAAAGCCTGGTAAGGACAAGTTGTTGCCAGGTAGCTATCGTAGCATCACCCTTACAAGCTGCATGGGTAAGACACTGGAGAGGATGGTCAATCGCCGCCTCATCTGGTGTCTTGAATCTTGCAATCTGTTGAGCCGCATTCAGTGTGGATTTAGGAAGTTCCATTCCATGCTGGACAACCTGATCCTGCTAGAGGCAGCAAGATGAGTTTATCTGCAGCCAACACCTTGTGGGTGTCTTTTTTGATACTGAAAAGAATTATGATACTACCTGGCAGCATGTTATTTTAAAACAACTACATGATGGGGATTTTAGGGGTAACCTGCCCCGTTTTTTTAAATCATTTTTATCTGGTTGTTGCTTCCGGTACCGAGTCGGTAGTGATCTTTTTATTCAGGAAAACCGTGTTCCCCAAGGGTCAGTTTTAAGCGTGACTCTTTTCGCAATAGCGATAAATAGCATTTTAAGTGTAATAAGGAGCCCCATACGGTACACCTTCTATGTGGATGATTTTTTTAAATATTTTGTGCATCCTCCAGCCTGAGAAGCGCTGAGCGGCAACTGCAAATCATGCTGAACAGGCTGGATGAATGGTCAGTGTACACCGCTTTTCGTTTCTCTGCTGAGAAAACCCGGTGTGTAGTTTTTACTCGTAGTAGAAGTATTTTACCTGCATCCCACCTTACCTTGAGGAACACCGGTTTAACTTTTACCAATAGTGTTCGTTTTCTGGCCCTCATTTTAGACACAAGCCTTAGTTGGCTGCCACATATTAAGGATGTGAGTGCCAGGGCCTTGAAAGCTCTGAATATTTTAAAATATCTCTGTGGCAGGTCATGAGGCTCTGACCGTTCCTGTCTGCTACAATTCCATAGAGCCTTTGTACGGTCGCGGTTGGAATATGGTTGCATTGTCTATGGTTCGGCATGGCAAAGCTATCTCCGTATACTGGATAGTGTCCACCATGCAGGAATTCGCCTCGCCACAGGTGCGTATCGCACCAGTCCAATACCCAGCATTTGTGCCGAGTCTGGCAAGCCGCCGCTCTCCATCCACCGGCGTCTCCTCATGGTGCAACACTATATACATATTGTCGCAACTCCTGGCAGTCCCGTGTACGACGTAGTTATTCATCCTAACTATGAACGGTTTTACACCAACCGCCAAATAGCAACCAGACTGTTTAGCTACCGTACAAAGGCTATTTTAGAGGAATTTGGGTTTGAGATGCCCTCTCTTATTCACCAGGGTTTGAGTAAATCACCTCCCTGGCTTTTAAAGAGGCCCAGAATGATTTTAGACCTGTCATTGTACAGTAAGCTGTTTACCGCTGATAGGGTATTTATTAATATTTTTAACGATGTTTTAAACGAGCATCGTGATTTTACCCCGGTATATACGGATGGGTCTAAGCAGGCTAACGGAGTTGGCTGCTCCGTAGTGTTCCCTCGAGCAACTGACATATTCAAACTACACAGCATTTGCAGCGTATACACTGCAGGGTGTTGCGCATTGTTAAAGTCGCTCCAGGATATGCTGGCCATTTTACAGCCTGCGAGACGGGCAGTCTTTTTAAGTCCTCTGTGAACCTGTTTGGCCCCCCTACAGCCATCCAGGTGCCCAACGGACTTAGGTCCAGGTGGCCTCTTTAAGGCTACATCTTATTTTGGTGATTTATTTTATTTCCTCTCTGTATGGTCGACTCCTTTACAGTCGACCAAGCAGACAGTATTTTTAGTCTAATTTTTAACAATAGTATTAGCTGGTCATTGTTAGGGCGCTAATGACCTCATTGTCGACGCGCCCTAAAGCCACAGAAACAACAACAACAGCAACAACCTGCTGTCGAAACTGATTGCCCCCAAACCATGACATCAGTGGCTGAAACTGTGCGATGTTCTGAAATCGAGCAGGATATGCCGCTTCTCCACTATACCTCAAGCCATTTTGTGTATTATCATTTTGCCATGGACAGAATTGAGATTTGTCTCCAATGCAAATGTATGCCATTCACGTGTCCATTTTCATTTTGCATTACACCAGATTAGACAGTGCTGGCAATCAACTCAGGTTAATGGAACACATTTCGTAGGGGTCGGACCCAGATTCAAGCAGTTGGTTTACAATCATCTGGGGGGCGGGGGGTGACTCTGTAACCACTGCTTGGATCTAGCCTGTAATCTCCCATCTGCCAGCAACAACCACCCACCCACCCACCCACCACTTCACATGTTGTCCTTCTGTATGAACCTATGCCTGCTCTAGTAGTACTAGATACTTCTTTCATCTACTGTGTAACAAGTCTGTATTCTGACATTGCACTATGGCCAATCGTTCAAGAGATTTCACGATATGATGCACCCATTTTGGACATGTCAACTCGCTGACCTCTTTCACAGTTAAACAGTTGGGTACAGAGGGTCATCACTCTTTGCCTTGGCATGCTTGGTCAACAAGAACTTGTGGGCAAAAAAGTGTCATGTTGCAACAGACTGTTCACTACTGAGACACTAAAAAAACATAGCGGTTTTGTATAATAAATAACCCTGTAATTCTCATAGTATGACATGTAAAACTTTCAACTTTTAATCATTTAATACTCTTCATAAGGGGATATTTGGGGCCAAATTTCATTTATTTATCAGAACTCGTTATGGGTGTTGCATTTTTGTATACATAGAGTGCCAGACAGCTGAGATACTTGATTGATTATGCTATAGTAAATAAAAGAACAGAAACTAGCATGCGGGACACAAAGGATTTAGGTCTACAGACCATTTTCTTCTAGTAACCAAAAAAGACAGTTAGATCTTTATCAAAGAAAAATGACTAAATGCCTTTTAGAAAATCCATCAGAAGAAAATATAGATGCGGAGTGGAGTAACATGAAAAAATGTGTCTCTTAGAATATCAACAGAAGTTTTGGGTAAAACAGGAGTAAGTAGCAATGGGAAAACATTTAAGCTATTGAATTAAGAAATAAAAGAAGTATTGGAAGAAAAGCTAAAGGCCTACCTGGCTTTTATACAGGATGACAGGGACAAGGTGAAGGAATATTACGGGCAAAAATGAAATGTAGCAAGACTCATAGTAAATAAAGCACATAAACATAGCTGGAATAATTTTGTCAGATAGAAAATTATACGTCAGTTTTTGTGTATGATAACTAAGGAACTAGAAAAGACCAGAAAGAGACACTGCCCAAATCAACATAATAAGACTGCAAAATTGTCACTACAGCACAGGTTTCTGAATTTTGTCCAAGCTTATGGTTCAGGAAAACATAATTACAGAAATTGAAGTATCGGATCATATAACCGCAGGATAGCTAAATGAGACACTAAGCAAAACAAAAAATGGAAAAGAGGCTGGATCTGAAGGAATGGCTGCAGTATTACTGAAATATGGAAGAATATTTTTGCATTTACCAAACGTGTGTTGACTTAAAAATGTAAAATACCTGAAAATGTCAAATAGTGACTGTAATATCTCTTTTCAAGAAAGGAGACAGAACCAATAGAAGCAGCTAGAGAGAAATTAGTATCCTGGGTGCAGGGTACACTGTCTACACCAGAATAACCAATGCTGCATTGTGACCAATACCAGAAGCAAAACTTTCAAAATTTTTGAATGGATTTAGGACGGAATGTCCTAGCTGACACAGATCCAGATTATAAATAGAGTTATAGAGAAGAGGAGGGACTGTAATGTAGCTACATGTGTTGCATTTTTTTGAATTTGAAAAGTCGAGGGGCATGTGAGAAATCCTGATATCCCAAATGTATTGCAGACTCGATGAAGGGTATGCTAATACAAAGATATTCCTCAAAATGAGGACTGAACAGCAGATAACAATTAACTAAGATTTGAGATAGGTGCACTCTCTCCCCAATAATTTTTAATGTGCATTTGTTTAATACAATCCATGTGTGGCAGAATGGATATCCAACAATGGATATAGACTTAGGGACAAGTTGGCTTTCATTTGCTGACAACCTACTGGCAATGGAGGGTACTGAAAATTAGTTATAAGAAACCTTCCACAAATTACAAATATATTCAGAGCATTACAACGTTGATATATCCGTGAATGAAAAAAAAAAGTCTTTCTATGGACGAAACGTGGTTAGAGCAAAAATAGTGGTAAATGGTCAACTAGTTTAATGAGTCTTCCACTGCAACTACCGTAGTTGTATCATCGCATACAAAATAAATGGAGATATTAATAATAAAGTATCAGATGATGTGTGGTACAATAACTAAAACTTCAGGAAACAGGATGTACAGAGATACAAATTATTTATTTTAAAAAGTTGTGGCAGTTTGTATGCTTCTGTATGGATGTGTGTCACATATAATGAAGGAAAACTTAAAAGTGGCATACTAGCAATTAGGGATGTAACCAATATCCTCATCCGTATCCACAAGTGTGGAACTTTCACATGAAATCCTACATCCTCTTTCACATTCGCATCCGCAATTTTTAATGCAGATGTATAGCTGATGTTTTATTTACATTGCAATATACACAGTCCCGTCACATTAATGTGACCACCTCTCAAAAACCAGAATAACAACCTTTGGCAGAACGGATCGCTGCGAGGCGTGCAGGAACAGAGTCAATTAGGTTCCTAAAGGTGTTCACTGGGATGTTGAGCCGTGCCTACTCCAGTGCCGTGGCCAGCTGCGCTAGATTGCGCGGTTGAGGATCCATGGCGCGAACAACCCGATCGAGGTGGTCCCACAGATTCTCGATTGGGTTTAAATCTGGTGAGTTTGCTGGCCAGGGGAGTAAGGTAAACTCATCCTGGTGCTCTTTAAACCACTTACATACACTGCGAGCTGCATGACACCTCGCATTGTCCTGCTGGTAGATGCCATCATTCTGAGGAAAAATTATTCTCATGTAGGGGTGGATATGGTCCGCAAGGACAGATATGTACTTGTGCTGATCCATCGTGCCTTCCACAATGATGAGTTCACCCAGTGAATGCCAGGAAAACATTCCCCAGACCATAATGCTCTCTCCTCCACCCTGGGTGGTTGCCTTCAGACGTTTCACGCCGTATGTGCCAACGTCCATCTGTCCGATGGAGCATAAAACGTGATTCATCGGTAAAAGCCACCTGTCGCCACTCTGTGGACGTCCAGTTGCTGTACTGGCGTGCAAATTCCAGCCTTCGTCGCCGATGAACAACAGTTAGCGTAGGTGCATTAACTAGGCGTCTGCTGTGGAGGCCCATGCGCAGCAACGTTCGCTGAACCGTTGTTGAGGATACACTCTTGGTAGCCCCTTGGTTCATCTGGGCGGTCAGTTGCTCAACAGTTGAAGGTCTATTTACCGGAACGCATCTCCGTAGCCTTCGTTAGGCTCTGTCATCTATCGCCCGTGGTGCACCACATATTCCACCCCGCTGATTTTGAATAGTGCCATTTTGCCATGCACGGTATACTTTTACCACGGCGACACGTGAACAGTTCACAAAATTAGCCGTTTCCGAAATGATTCCACCCTTGGTCCTAAAGCCAATAATCATGTCCTTTTGGACGTCGGATAAATCGCTACGTTTCTGCATTACGCCAACGATTGAAATGCTTTCCGATGCCCTAGGACATCCTTTATATACATTCCACTGTATTGTGCTGCCACCTGCCTTCTGTGATTGGTTATCTCACGTTGACGTCGAAACAAGGTGGTGGTCACATTAATGTGACTCTACTGTGTATATATTATTCTTTTCTCTTTATACGAGATTCTGCCCGTCATCACTTGACTAACAACAAAATGGTTGTTACTTTTATTGCAAGATTGTCAGAAAAAAACAATGAACTGAATGGTGATATTAGCTAAGCGACGAAGTTTGAACTAGCATGCAAAGTAAAGTGGCTTATTCATGGTCCAACTTATAGGACACCCGTGTAGAACTACCGTAGGATGCACTCACATATTCAAACTAATAGGAGTCCAACAAAATGTTTCAAGCAATGTTCCACTCGTACTTTCTCACCACACACCATGTGTCCTTATCGCACACTCATAGCATGTTTCCTACAATATCTGTAGCTTATTGTACAGCGAGGACCATTTTTGGTTGCCTGGGAGTCCAACAAGTCCTACATGTAGTCCTGTAACCCCTTTCACGGCCCATCAATGGCTCTTTATCGAAAATCGGTTCATCTTAGGACCTACAAGTTGTACTGTGAATGCACAACTAGAGCGGTGGGAAGGCGGGTGGCGAGCACGGACTGAGCATTTGGGAGGACGCAGGTTTGAATCCCCGTCCTGCCATCCAAATTTGGGTTTTCCATGGTTTCCTCAAATCCCTCCAGGCGAATGCTTGCTATAAAAGGCCATGGCTGAATTCTTCCCCGTTCCTATCCCCAATCCTTTCCCACCTCTAATGACCTCAACGTCGGCAAGGCAGATAGCCATAAGCAAAAAAAAGGGCTTGAATTAGTCGGCAACGAACTCCGGAAAGTTCATATTACAAAGATTGGTTTTTAGACATGTGTGTAGTTATGTAAATAATTTAATTCTCTTGTGAAATCATCCCACATTTTTTTTTTTTTTTTTTTTTTTTTTTGTTGAAATACGAGGCAAAAATAAATCAGTATTGTATAGAAATAGATTTTATTTATGAAAAAAGAATTTAACATAAAATATATAGTTATTTTGATTTAAAATTTATTTTTGATAAAATATTAAAATATAAATAATTATAAATTTATTTTTCCACCTTCTCTTCCGCAAAACATCAGCATCCGCAAAGATCACCTCCGTTAGATACCCTACTAGCAATGAGGATGAAGTCTTAAGACCTGTGAAAGTCTGTACAAAACTAGACCTTATAAGAAATGAGACAATAAGAGAGGTCTGAAAATACAGTATAAATGACAAAATAGAGTAATATTGGATTAAATGGAGAGATCACCTGTACAGAACGAGTAATATGCATTTCTCGAATGCAGCAACCCAGTATAGACCATCTATGGGAAAAATAAGGTTATTAATATGCTTGTCCCATGAAAATCCTGCTACCTTACAATCCATTTAGGGTATTGTGTGTTGTTTTTTTAACTTGAGCACCATCAAATTGTCAAAACTAATTCTGTATACCTCTAACTTACATGATCCTAACTTTTTACCTATGTGTATATTGGTAACTAACCTTACCAGTTGTTGACATGTAGCTGGTCCCTTAAAACCTGTCCCTACAACGAGAACCTCATAAAATAGTCATTTACTTAATCCATCAACAGACACTACTCACTTTGACGCCGTCTGAAAATGTATTTGGTGAATAGACTATTATAGTAACAATGCAATCACTCCCTTATATTCTGAAAATACCAGATTTTTTCCTGGTCATTGAAATATTCATGGCTTTTAGAAAGTTTAGCTTATATGCTAATAGATTATAATCACTTATAGTCTCAGAAGGAACGGTATCCATTTTATGTGAACAATTTTTACTTATTTGTTTTTTGTTGCATCTATAATTAAATTACAGTTAAATTCTTAATATTCTGCCTGCAGAGCACAGATTGAGAATCCCTAATTAAGAGTAATTTTTTTTTTACAAAAAATGAATAAAATGGAAATAGATCTTTGCAGATTGTCAGTACTTGTAATCTGTCCCAGCTGTGTCCTCACATGTCTGCTGTCTGTTCCATTTCAACTGTTTCATACTGTTAAACATGCTACCCACTGTTTTCAGTATACATATTTGCTGGCTTTTTTCTGTCAGTCTTTGATAAATCTTATCATGCTCTGAAGAGTACATGTGGGATTAATGTAATAAAATGTACTGATTTTATATGGGGGAGATTGTGTTCTAATATGCCTCAATGAAATGACAACTTAAAAGAACATTTGACCAATTCTGCAATTGTTACATAATGAGATGGATCAACGTCAGATAGGCAGATGAAATGTTTTGAAGATGATTTCTTCATTGTATCCTGGATTATCCTGGCTATCTGTAAGAAGAAGATGATGTCCTTAGATGATTATACCATACAATAATTGTACATCCATAAATTCACTCAACTGTTGGATTTGAGAAATGTATAATATTCACAGGTTCTTTCCTGTGTCAGTTAAGTCAGGTTCATTTTATATATCAATTTAAATGTAAAAATAATGCATAACAATTCAGTCAGAATAAACTTTTCTTGTTTATTTGTACTGAGTATAGCCAAGTTGTGATATGAACAACTCATTGATGTCTGGTACAGTGGTTGATGATTAATAGTTATGAATAATTAGTTATGTTGAAGCTATACCAGCAATATCTGTAAAGCCGTTAAACATTTGTGTAACATTTTATTCTGGCTTGATGTAGAAAACTGTTGTTCATGATTTCCAACTTCTTTTACTCGAAGGAGTACAATCTTTGAATATCTCTGTCTTTTGTCTCGTCGTGAAATTTAAATTTGGCATTTGCAACCTCATTTCCAAGGCTTAGTATGAATTGTAACTGCCTTGCAGTGCGTTTTGCCTTACTGATCGTATCTTAAGCTATACTCTGTTTTTTCTCATCAAGGGGCATTTTTTCTTATTCAATGGACGTTCAGAAATGAACAGATAGAATTAACTTGGTCTGAATGGCAGATAAATAGGTGGTGCAAGTAATTTCATTCAGTAAAGAATTGTTAATTTTTGTATTTTTTTCACATTCCATGCATCCTTGAATATGGAACATGCTGTGGTTAAGAATGAGTTGCTGTTTATCAGCTATACAGAAGCATCCTTACATAATTATCTTCGCAGATATGAGGGTCATACAAAAGTGGTATACTACATTTTTTCCTTTTTTTTTATATTCTGAGTGAATAAATGTTTATTTTTATTTATTTTTTGAAATCATAATTTCTCGAACTTCGAGGATTATCCATACAGCATAAGCATTTGATTTAAGAATTATACATTGATAATGACTGAAATGTACCAGTTTTTTTTCCATGTACTTACAGATAAATGTTGAAACATCTCTCTCTCTCTCTCTTTCTGTTTCTAATGTTTACACTTCCTTTAAAATCCTAGGCCTTAAAGTCTGTTATGTAAATAGCTGATGGAACTCTTTTAAGAAATATGTATTTTCAAAATATAAGTTTTTTTGTTTTTGTTTATACCAACAGGAGGTAAAGAATAGCGACTACTGTGAATACATAAGACCTCCAATTGACAAATACAAGACACTTCAGTTTGGCAGTTTTGATGAAATAAAGGTAATTTTGATTTTAATAAGGAAATTTATATGAAAATAAATATTATTTTCTCTCACTAATGAAGTTAAAAATTGTACAAGACATCTGTCATATTATTTCTATGAACTCGGTGAAATTTTTCTGCCTCTGAGCAGATTTCACTAGATTAGTCACCTTATCTTAAATGATGAATATAACTCTAAAGCAATAGATAATTAATTTTTATTCTATTTTTACTAATAATTAAGACAGGAATGAGTTCACAGTTTATCGAGAAAAATAAAACTTTAGTTACCAGACATCCTCCTCCATATGTACAGAAGAGAAATGTTGTTTCATTAAATGCTTTAGATTTACTATTGTAATTAATGAGGTTATATGCCAGTCTTCCACTTTCGATATACAGTTCACTTGTCCATTTTCTCATGTTTTTCACTTTCAAAATTTTGTAGGCATCAAACATCTCGGTGGGACACCAGCCAGTTGTTCTATTTAATACTAAAGGCCCTTATGATTTCAAATGAAACCTTTGTTTAATGATAATCTGAGAATCACTGTAAGTGTACCCATTTTTGGGAGAATAATCATTTTGCACATATCGAAATTATACTGATTTTTGCAGGAGTAATGTTTTGGCCTTTGTTATAGTCACGTTCCTGTAATTATATTATATAGAGTTGTTTCGAGACTAAAATTGTACAGTTGTGGAAGAATGCAGAAAAGAATACCTTTGCTTAAGATTTAACATAAAGTTTGATGGCTATGTTAGCATGGCTTATAGTATATATTCTGATGAAGTATTAGTGAGATACTGCCATCGTCAGTTTGTCCATAGCTTACTGCATGCTGATAGGGAGTATATTGGATATGGCCAATAATTTTTGGGTGTAGTTGATATAAGCGGAGATGTTCCTTAAAAGCCACTTGATCAGATTATGTTCCTCATTTATTGAATGGGTTTTGAAGCTTTGTGGATTACTAATCCAGCTGCAGTGAATCATGCTAAACAAAAGGAAATAGCTTAATTTCCATCAAATCTTGGAATAAAGGTCCAGTGTTTAGACAGGTAATGTAATGTCACATGGAAATAGTGGCTGCAGAAGGGAAGGAGTCTAGTGTCTTGTGTATGGGTTATCCGAAATACTGAGCGAATCATTCACGATGCTATTTGGCAATGACACTTTAATCACCTACATACACTGGTGTCCAAAATTAACGCAATAAACCACTATTTCTCCGTCCTGTGTCTAATTCCCGATATAATCACACAAACTGTCAACAAATGTCCGTATAATTGTGTTCTGCACGGAAGATGGTATTCCAGTCATCATACAACCATGCCAGCGATGACATCAGGACACGTATCAAACGGTGTAATGTTTGCTGGGTCCATAATAGCTGTCTACACATTCACAGACGGTGTAGTATGGCACAAAAAAAGATGCCTACCAGAATCTCTGCAATGGAGGGCCATGGTAAGAATGGAAGCAGGGTAGTCTCAAACTGATGTAGCTCGATGGCATAATCTGAATCATTCTGTTGTTTCTTGGATGTGGCAACAGTTTGTAGAGATCGAAAGTGTATCCTGAAGACCAGGGCAGCGCTGACCACATGAGACATCAGAAAGAGAAGGGCACAACAATACCGCCTTAGTTCTGCTTGGCAACTGGCATCTGACCTCACTGCTGGAACAGTTTTTATTCTGCGCAAACAGTGTACAGAAGGCTTCGGCAGAAAGGCCTTTATTTTCAAAGACCTGCTGTATGTGTACTCCTGACGTGTCTTCACAGAGAATGTTTAGACTGGAGTCGTCAACATGCCAACTGGACGGTCAACCAGTGTGCCAGTGGACCAGTGTTATTTTTACACATGAATTCTGATTTCGTCTGGAGAGTGATTCTCGACGGATTCACATCTGGAGGGGTGGTGGAACACAATTTCGAGACCCAAACATTGTGGAAAGAGACCTATATCGAGGAGGATCCCTAATGGTATGGGCAGGGATTATGTTGACCACTCGAACACTTCTTCGTGAAATTGTATGGGTGACCTAGCAAGGTTTAACTGCTGTCTGGTATTTTGACGAGATCTTGGGACTTCATGTGCGGTTGTTGTGAAGTACTGTGGGCCTGGACTTCATGTTGATGGAAAATAATGCTCGGCCTAATATAGCACAGGTGGTTGATGTTTTCTTGGATACTGAAGATATTGCATGCATGGTGTGGCCTGCTTGCTCCCCCAATTGGAATCCCATAGAACATGTCTGGGATGCAATAGGGAGACGAGTTACATCATGTCAGCACCCACGAACCACTCTCCCAAGACTTGCGAGCAGCTCTGCAGGAAGAATTGGCATTATTGCTTTAATATGAGATTGATAACATTATTCAGAGCTTGCCCTGCCGTTTTCAGGCCTGTATTGCTGCCAGAGGTTAACCAATTGTCAGAATGTGTGTGTAAGTCCACTAAGTTGGAAAAAAACTAAGAACATTTTTGTCTACCATTATGCATGTTGCAGTTGTTTACATTCTGTGTTCTTCACCTTGTTTCTTCTTTTCTAACACCTGTTGTGTGTGTGTGTGTGTGTGTGTGTGTGTGTGTGTGTGTGTGTGTGTGTTTGTTTGTGTGTTTGTGTGTGTCAGCTGTCAAGTTGTTTCTTGTGTCATTGCATTTCTGGTCATGTGGCTGTAAGCAAAGTGGTGATTTGCTTATTTTGTTGATAAAAGGTATTCTATAGTCTAAAAGTGGTGTACAGTGACTCAGTGTATGAACACATAATGTGAAAAACAAACAAATTGTTTATTTACGTTCCACAGAAAGAATAAATGTGGAAGAAATGGCTAAAACTTCCACAACATGACCCTGTGTATTTGTCTACAAAGACTGCAATAGTGTTTTGTGAAGTCTACTTTGTCTAGTTTGTTCTAATTTAAACTCAATTTTTTATCGATAGATGAATTATTTCTTTCGGAGTTGAGTATCACGTGCTCTCAAAAACACAATATTCTTATAATCTGTTGAAATTAGTCAGATATCATCCATATGATTATTTTCTAATAGCCTATGGTTTATGCGAATACAGTTACATTTTGATAGGTTTAGTTATAAATTATCATCACAATTAACGTATCATCTCATCTGAATATTGGTATATTGTCGCGAAGAATGCTAGCTGGCAGTTCTTTATCTACTTATATGCACAGCTTTTAAGCTATATTTTTTAACTTAACTACTGCCTCTGCTAATACTGGTCCTATAAAAATATTTAATCTATAACAACAATTTTTTTGTATAAGTTCCTGAAATTTATCCTCTAAGCTGAGTATAAAACATAACATTCAAATACATGCTGAGAAAAACTTCATTCTTATATAACTTTTCTTAATTATGAGATGATATGTGCACTGCGTTTTCAGTTTTTGACTACGTATACTATGAGATAAATTTTGACATCATCACTGTTTTATGCGAAAAACTTTCCCAGCATCATCACCTCAATTTTGGGCAAATTAGAGCTGTTTGCTTTTGTAAATCGAGATTTTATTGCAAATATTATTTGCTTCTTGAATTGGTAATCAGAACTAAGTAATGGATTGGCTTAAAACCTTAAATATATGACACACAGATTAGTGTGCAAATCTGATGCATGCTGGGATGTGACATCACGCACTGTGATTGCCATTTTACATCACATGACTTTTCAGCATTTTTATTTTATCGGAAACATCTTTTTAACTCTTGTAAAGCAAATAAAGTTGATTTTCAGTATCCTATAAGTTTTTCTTTCCTCTTTTTCAATTAAAGTTTCATAGTTTTCTTTTTAGTGACATGTACCCCATTTTGTAAAACATTCTTGGGTCTCTCACAGGGTAACTTGTTGATTTGATGAGACATTTCAAAGACTTTCTCAAATTTCATCTTCTGACCAGAATATAAAGTCAGAGAACGACTTCAAAATGTCACATCAAATTGATATGCTATCTCAGGGGAAGGCCGAAGAATGTTTTATACAGATCTGCTGTTGGTATGCTACAAAAAAGAAAGAAATGAGAATAAAAATGACTAAGTGCAACTGAACAAATGCATACACTCCAGACAGCATGAAAATATCAGTATCAGTAGTGCTCATAAATGAAGGAACAGTTATTGTAATTGTAGGGGTGTGTGAAATAAACTACCACGGGTACAACTAGTATAAAATATACTAGAATGGTTAAATTAAAATAACAGCAGCATTACTGCAGCAAAAGAAAAACTGTGACATATATTAAAACAAAAAAATTATTACATGGAACAATAAATATGTCACTCATCAAAAATTGAGTGGAGGAGGTTTGCAGTTACAAAAATGTTATACAATTTTAAAAAAATACAAAAAATATAAAAAATATAAAAAAAAACTGTTGTTTGTAAAATTTAGGTATAAAAGAAGACACGTAAAGCTAATTTAATTTTGGCTCAATCGATACAACAAATGCTAACAAAAGCATACCATTAGATTTACCATGGCTACAACAGGGGCAGAATGCGCAGCCAATAGAAACCCTGTCACCAGGTCATTATGACCACACGATATTATATTATTATTAGATTTACCAAATGCTGATGCAATTTTAGTAGATGGAAACCTTCATATTCAATTAACATAAATGAGGCCTTTGATAAAGTGCTATGGGAAGCATATGGTTAAGTTTAAAAAAGATAAGAATAGCTGAAGGAATTGTCCTGTTTAATGTGGCTTTAGATGTAGTCACCACATAAGTCCAGGGATACAGGGATCCAGCCATGCTAAAGGTGACATCAAATGTTGATGACAATTATACAGGACGAGACAGAACAGTATCTGGAAAGAGATTAGGGAAATGGTGGACTATAATGGAGAAATAGGTCCTAGAGATGAGTGTGGAAAAAACCAAGACAGTGAAGATAGCAAGAAACACTGGCCCATCAAAGGGTGTGTTACTTGATGGCAATAAATTGAAATGAGTAGAATGGTTTGTATGTTCGGGAAGATGGAGGAAGATACAGGGCAGAGAATAAGGAAGAGTGGACTATTGTGTCATTAGATAAAGGATGTAATCTGGAGGTATAACATAGGGAGGAACACAAAATTCTGCCCTATAAAAGTTTATTACCAGTCAGTACTGACCTATGGCTTTGACTCCTGGACTTGGATAAAGAGAGATGTTAGCAGATTATAGGTGACAGAGATTAAGTTTCTGAGAGGGATAGAGAATGTCACAAGGAAAGATAAAATTAGAAAAAAAAACATAAGGGAGAGATTAAAAGTTGAAGTATTGGAAGAGATGTTAATAAAACAAGAGTCTGCAGTGGCTGGGGTATGTTATAAGGATTAAGGAGGGGAGAATGCAGACATTAGCACTCTTGAACAGTATGAAGGGAAGGAGACCAATAAGACCACGTGCAAGATGGATGGACCAAGTGAACAAAAATGCTGAGGCTAAGGGAGTTGTTTGGAGACAAGTGATAGAGGAAAAATCTTGGAGTAACTGCCATTCTTAGAAGAGGATCTGCTGGATTACACGCAAAAGCAGAAGTGTCTAATGATGATGATGAGTTTAGTAACATAGGTTTAGTTGCATTTGTTAATGTGAGTTTCAGTGGCCTGTGCATAAGTTATTTCATATGAAATTGACAGTAGAGGCAAAGTTGATAGTGTAAAACTTGATCTCTGTAATTATTATTTTTTTGACAGAGTTAAATATAGAACGATTATGAACAATCTTAAAGCCATTGCAGGAAGTGTGCTGCAGGGTGAAGGAATTATTGGATAGAAAATGATGCATCAAAAGAGGTTAATAGAAGACATGGTTTGTGAATGGTAATGCTCTGACCTCACATTCGGGAGGATGCAGGTTCGAATCCCTATCTGGGCATCCCCAAATCACTCCATGCTCCTCGATGAGGTGTAAAGCTGTAAGCAAAAAAAAAATTAGATAGGTAGATATGTTCACTTTGATCCCATGTGAGAATAGTCTCGGGGATGTGGAACAGTACATACACTTAAACTTAACTTAGTCCACAGCCCGAAGGTTGGTTGGATCCTCCCGAAGGAGGCATACTTAGCCATTGTGTCAGAGGTAGGACGGCCTTCCTTTCCTCTGGGACCTACAGTTTAACGTGGAATCCAAACCACGGAGCGGCCTGGCGTAGCTCATATGATTAAACACAACTCTTAAAATTCCTGCGCCTGCCGGGATTCGAACCCGGGACTGGAGCAGCGAATGTTTAGAAAGCAAGCGCCTTAACCACTGAGCTACCAGGACGCTCAACATACACTTATTAATAATAAAAATTATATTACCAGCAATTGATAACAAGTTAGCTACATAACAACCCATTAGTATAATCAATATCCACTGTAATCTGCAAATACAATCCCATGTTAATTACTACATATGTGGAACAGTGTATACACTTGTTACCAGCATCTAATAACCAGTTATTTTCTTACCAACCAGTTAACATAATCAGTTTCCACTGTAATCTACAACTACATGTTCTATCATGTTACTATTTATGTGGAACAGTACACACACTTATTAACCATATCAATTATACTACCAACAACTGATAAGCAGTCAATTACTTAAAAACCTGTTATAATAATTTTTCACAGCAATTTTTGAGTACATGCTATCCCATGTTAGTTTTATATATGAGTGAATTTTGTAAACAGTGTAATTACTTCATTTGTCAAAAGTTTCAATAGAAAGAAAAACTATATATCATTTTAGTAATTGTGGACAACTTTGTCACCTTCCTCTTCCATACACCATACATAGTATTTTCTCAGTCATTCTTAGTTGCCATATTTCAAGAAGAAAATTCTTTCACCGAGTAAAATGGGTTCTGAAGCAGAAACTCTTTCAGTTGGACTTAAAGTAGTTGGGGTTAATTTCTGTTGGTAAGACATTGAATAAGGAAGCTCCAGTAAATGTTATCCCTTTCTCTACAACTGACAGTGATTTGTAATCTTTATGAATATTATATTTATTCCTAATATTATGGTTACATATGTCAGCATTAAGATTGAAGTGTTCGGGATTTTCCACTACAAATGATAGTAGGGAGTATACATACTGTGCTGGCATTGTAAGTACACCTAGATTTCTAAATAGATTTCTGCATGACGTCCACGGGTTTGCTCCACAAATAGCTCTTATAGCACGCTTTTGTAATTTAAATACCCTCTGTGCTTGTGAAAAGTTTCCCCAGATATTAGATTCCATAAGTGAGCAAGCAGTGAAAATGTGCAAAACATACTAACTTTCTGGTTTCTATATTAGCTATTCTAGATATTACCCTCAGTGAAAATGTTACAGAATTCATTTTTTTAAGGAGCTTGTTAGTGTCTTCGGTGATTTAAATTAATATACTGATTAATTAAAATATAATCCACCAGAAGGTTATGTTGAAGATGTTTGTTTATTTTCCAAAAACAAGAAGTCAGCGATATTTGTCACAAGCAAAGATACAATCCAGAGATACTAGCACAGTCTTTGGCAGATGCAAAGTGAATCTTTACATAAACTGACTGTAAACTCAACCGAAAAACTAAACTATAAACTAACTCTGTCCTTCTGCCGATTTGTTTATATAGTCTCTTTCGAAATTTCTGGAATTCTTCAAAGGCATCTGCCCGATATTTCTGGAACGTTAACAATTACTCAAACAATTAAACATATTAAAAACAATCGGAATTAATACAAAATCACTTAACATCATTACAAAATGATCAGAAATGGTAATTAGAGATACTTAAATACAAAATTATTTACAGAAATCATTTTAAACTGTACAAACATGTCCTGTAGACATCATAACTTGCATTAATACATGGAATTAAGAAATTCTCTTACACAATTCGGTTCTTAAACATATTAAATGGACTTTAAATAATTTTCTTTCATAAAACAAAGTCTATATACACTGATTTACAAAAAATTGCAAAATAAACATACCAGATCACATTCAAGCAAACTTCAGCTCACTACAAATACTTCATACAGTACAATACTATTCAAAATTCAGGTATGAGGGCTGTTACAACCCCTCCCCAGGATTCACTTAATTTTACACAGTTAAAATTGATCGAATCCATCATGAATCTAAGCAGGTTGAATGTACACATAATGCCAACACAAACAGGTTACAATCAATCAACCATAATGACTTTTACAATTATACAATGTACATATACAATCCTTCATTACTTAAATCATCTGTGCATAGTTCATGAAACTGATTCTGGCTATAATAAATGTCCTTTTACAGATCCAATCATTTTTTTCAGTTACTGCTTTACACAACAAACATTCAATGCCATCACCTTAAGTTACAATTAATTATTTTCACTCCAAATTACACACTTGATGTCTGCTTGTTAATGACAACAGTCTGTTTACATTTTACAGCTGATAATTTGTCACCACAATGTAGAAAGTCACAACATCTTGAAAACACCAAAAGTCTCTACACAAAACTGTCACAAATTGCTTTATACAGTGAAATGCTTACATCTTAAACATTCAGTATTATTACATCTGCATCTGAACTTTAGTACTCACACAAACTATCTATGTACATCAATTGACAAAGTTATTTACAAAATTAGATAGTTACGCATATAGTGACACATTTCATAAGTGACCACTTATTCATAAAAGGGTTTTAGGGCTTCAACATTATACGCACCCTTGCATTTACCACTCTCGGGGTCTATTAGCTCATAAGAGTTTTCCCTTGGTATAGACTCTATCCTGAAAGGGCCTTCAAACAAACGGTTAAACTTACAAGTCTGTTGTCGCAAAGCTGATGACTTACTATGGACTTCAACTAACACCAAGTCACCCACTTTATATTCAGTACATTTCTGACCTTCATCATGCTTTTTCTTTCTCCTTGTTGCCTTCTCCTTTAAATTTTTAAGAGCTAAAGCTACCTTTTCCTCATAGTTGAAATTCTTCCTATTTGGAAAAGTAACACATTCTCGAATTAATCTGTTAGCCAGTTTCTTAAACATCAACTCAATGGGTGGTATTTCTGTTGTATCACTAGGTATAGAATTAATTACATTTTCAAAATTTTCTACTTCATATGCCCACTTACTGTGTTGGTCTGTACAATATGTCCTAAACCAACGTCCTATTTCCCTCATTAGGCATTGTTCGGGATTTCCTGCTGGATGATAAACAGAAGTATGTACAACCTCTATCCCTTCCTGTTTGAGCTTTTCTGTCCACACTTTACTAGTGAATTGCGGGGCATTGTCCGAAAGCACCTTCTTAGGTTTACCAACCTTCTGACAATATTCATCAATCACTTTTCTAACCAAAATTTTAGCCGTAGACTTCTTTACAGGGTAAAGTTTAACGAACTTGGAAAAAACATCAAATAAAACTAAAACCTGGGTCACCCCTCCCCGAGACATGGGTAGGGGGCCAAGAACATCAGCAGAAACTAATTCCAATACACTACTTGGGATGATATTTTGGATTTTCCCCACTCGTTTAACACTATCTATTTTAGATCTTTGACACACTTGACAAGATTTTAATAGCCTGGAAATTTTTTTTCTCATATTATAGAAATATGTATCTTTCCTTAACACTCGGTAACACTTGGATGGCCCATAATGCCCATAACTATAGTGGTGATGCCAAACAATTTTTTCAACCAAACTTTCTGGAATCCATAACTTACAACCATCATCCTCTTCATTGGTCCTTCTAAATAATACTCCTCCATGCAAAGTATAATATTTCTGAAGATTATCTTTGTATTCTGGGTTATCAAGATTAGTTTTTACTTCTGCTATAGCTACATCTTTGTCGTGTTCCTCGTTGATTTGTCTCAAGGAATACTTAACCTCAGTCTCATACAGTACTCGTTTTAGGTAAGCAATTCTAACCTCAGTCTGTGGTCCTAGACATCCCTTTTCGGAATCTAGACCTATCGGTAAACGTGACAAAGCATCTGCAACTTGATTTTTACTAGCAGGTCTATATCGAATCTCTAAATTGTATTCTTGCAGAACCAATGCCCAACGGGTTAACCGACTGTGGACTAATTTACACTCTAATAAAAATGAAATAGCCTTATGGTCCGTATAGACAATAATTTTTCTACCTAACAGTAGGTACCTAAACTTAGTCAAACCCCACACAATAGATAAGGCCTCCCTTTCAGTGATTGTGTATCTAGTTTCAGCTGGTTGTAGTTTTCTGCTGGCAAAGGCAATAGTCCTAGAATCCGGTTCTCCATTGATTTCTACTTCCTGGAAGACATGTACTCCTAAACCGTAGTCAGAACTACCCGCGGCAAGTAAAAAATCTAGATCCCAATCTGGATAATAGAGGATATTGGCATTACACAATTCATCTTTGATTTTTTTTTTTTAAAATCTCTTTCACATTCTGAGGACCACACCCACTTGACACTTGGTTTAACCAAATCTCTTAAAGCTTGGCTATTTAAAGCTCGTCCCTGAAGAAATCGCCTATAATATTCACACAATCCAAAGAAACTCTTTAGTTGTTTCTTATCTCTAGGTCGGGGAAAATTCTTAATGGCATTTATTTTATCATTACTAGGCAAGATCCTCTGTGGTGTAATACGAAGGCCCAAAAATTCAACCTCTTTTTGCAAAAATGTACATTTATTTAACTTAATAGTCATACCCCCCTTTCTCAATGCTTCTAAAACTTTTCTAAGTAGCACCCAATGTTCCTCAAGTGCTTCTGACATTATAAGAATATCGTCTACATATATCTCTACTTGTTCAAGCAGTTCCTTTCCTAACACACTATTCAAAGCACGAATAAAGGTAGCCACTGAAATATTTAACCCAAATGGTAAAACTCAAAAATTATAACAACTGCCATCAAATAGAAAGGCAGTGTATTTCCGGGATTCTTCTGAAAGCGGGACTTGCCAATAGGACGCAGTCAGATCGATAGACGAAATATATCTTTTACCTTTAAACCTGTGCAACACCTCACTGATAGGTGGAGGATGATCCCGTTCTGTTACTAAATGCTTGTTTAATGTGTGAGCATCCAGCACTAGTCGCACAGAATTGTCCGGTTTTATTACAACAACGAAGGGATTATTGTAAGGACTCCTTGACCTCTCTATTACCTCCCACTCCAACATTCGATTTATCTCCTTATTCACTTCTTCTCTCTTGGTCAAAGGGATTGGATATGGCTTAATAAAGAAAGGCTCTTCAGACTTTACAGTAAGCTTGCACTCATAATTTTTGATCAGACCTGGTTTGTCAGAAAATGCGTCCCTATATTCTTCAATTAGACATTTCAGCGTTTCTTGTTGGTCTGACAGCAATAGTTTCATACTGTTTGGGTAATTAATAACCTTTCCTTCGCTTATCTCCTGACATTCGATCATACTTATTCTCATTACTCTGCCTTAACACATTTACACAAATCTGTGGTAATAGTTGGTCACAAACTCTATCTACACCAGCATTCTTATATTTAACCCTCACATGATCTACTTCTTGCATCCCTTTCCAAACAGTCTTCTCAAAATCAACTCAGTATTCCCCATTGTTTAATTTAATCTGTAAGTTACCTTCCCCACAATTTACCATAGCCTTTACTTTTGTAAGCCAATCCATGCCTAAAATGCAATTAACATTCAACTTAGGGACTACATACATGGGTATTTCTATATTTGCAGTCCCCATACACCCTTCCATCAACATTTCATGCTTAATTCTCTTACTTCGAGAACCAGTAGCAGTAATAACTGTCATACTATTAACGGGTAACACTTCAATTTGATTGGTGCTCTCAATTTCGTTAAATAATCCCTCAGCAAGGCAAGAAACCTGTGACCCAGTATCAATAAGAGCTTCTATTTGTTTGTTAAAAGCATTAATTTGTACTATGGGAACTTTATTTAAAACTTCATCCTTATCCTCCACCTCTTCCAATAAATCTTCTCGGGGATTATTCATAAAAATGGTATTAACTCTATAGCAGTTGGTACCTGGACCCACATTCTTGTCCACCACTGCGGGGCCCAACACAGGGGTGGTCTTTAGTTTGCCTGCCCTCCCATGCTGCCTATTCCTTTCAGATTGAGGGTTCTGCTCTCTCACTCCCCCATTATCATTCCTCCTTGCGTAATTATCATGACCTCTTCCCCTGGATTGACCATCCCTTGACCCATTACCCCTTCTAGGGGGACTCGTGCTGCACCTCCTTTGGTGTTGATGGTGGTAATGTTGTTCATTGAATGACTCCTGGGCATCCAAGCGTCTCAACAATTCAGAAACCCTATCTACATTGATTACATCCAAAGTAGCAATTAAATTTCTCGTTTGCTGAGACAGCCTAGCTCCTATCAAATCAATGAATTCCTCCTCCACATAAGGATGGTCTAAATATTTACAATGGATCCAACACTTATAAAAAAAATCATGCTGAGTTTCCCTACCAGGTTTATAGGGCCTACCAGTCATCAACTCTCTCTTTTCCTGAATCTGCCTACTAGTCGACCAAAAATGTTTTAGAAAATTTTCTTTGAACAGCTTATAGTCATTCACTTCCCTAGATTGTCTATCACCCCATGTCCTAGCATAAGACTTTAGATGTTTACATACAAGTGCAATTTTCTTACTGTCGGGTAACAAATTAAAATAGTCCGACCTTTCAAAATTATCTATAAACTCAATAGGGTGAAGTCTTCCACTGTCATCATAGAATTCAAATTCTTCCTTAACATCAGCACTGAGAATTGTATTACCTGTTAAAGGAACCTGACTTAACTGAATCTGCAACCCAGCAAACTTTTTCTCTAACTGATTTACATTACTTTCTAATCCACGTGCTAACTGTTCCTGTTGATGTGCCAATGCATTAACATTTTTCCCTATACCAAATACTTCCTGTCTTAACTCAGTAGCTTTAACTTCACTGGCTTGGAATAAAGTGACATATTCCTCCCTCATCTTATCACAATTTTCACTGACTTCTTTATAAATCAAATTTATATATTCAGTCTTATTCTGTTCACAAATTTCTGTAACCTTTTTAAATTTCTCCTGACATTCTGTTACTACCTTCCCCAATTTAGATTCTAAATTGTTAATATCCTCCTTGAATTCAGAGCTAAAACCCTGAAATTGCTCTGCGATTTTAACATCAAAAAATTTAGTCAAGTCAGAGAATGTTTTATCATTGTTTTGTTGCAATTCAGAAAATTTAGAATTAATTTCAGAAAATTTGCTATCATTATCACTCCTTAACTCACTCCTATATTCAGAAAATTTGCTGTCATTATCACTCCTTAACTCACTCCTAAATTCAGAAAATTTGCTGTCAAGTTTGGCTACAAAAGATGCTTGTAAATTCTGACTATCAGCCATTTTCAGTAATTAGCAAAATCAACATGAAAACAAAGTTAAGAAGAATTAAAATTTTTGTAACCTGCCACCAAATAACATGCCAAAAACAAATGTTTGAACATTCAGTACTTACTGTTATATCACTTAAATACTTTTCGTCACATTAAATTTCAGCTAGCAGCACTTTTTCCGCACTAAACACCACTTTTTTCACTGATTAAAACACTTAATCACACATTTCGCACTCCACTGCTGGAAGATGTCGGTCTTCTAGGGCCGAAGAAAACCCGCTCGCTGATTCCTGACGCCGATGGAAAATCTCCGATGATTGCTGCGTTTAGCCACTCGTTGTACTCTGCTCCAAATTGTCGCCGAATAATTCAATCGTCGAAATCCTTGGCAGCTTTTGTAACCTCTACTTGTCGTAGTCTGCCGATAATTCGTCGTAATTTGCTGCAGATTCTTTTAGAAGATTAACATCTCACAGATGTTTAATGACTTCTCGTCCTGTCACGGTCGCCATGTTAGTGTCTTCGATGATTTAAATTAATATACTGATTAATTAAAATATAATCCACCAGAAGGTTATGTTGAAGATGTTTGTTTATTTTCCAAAAACAAGTTAGCGATATTTGTCACAAGCAAAGATACAATCCAGAGATACTAGCGCAGTCTTTGGCAGATGCAAAGTGAAACTTTATATAAACTGACTGTAAACTCAACTGAAAAACTAAACTATAAACTAACTCTGTCCTTCTGCCGATTTGTTTATATAGTCACTATCGAAATTTCTGGAATTCTTCAGAGGCATCTTCCCGATATTTCTGGAACATTAACAATTACTCAAACAATTAAACATATTAAAAACAATCGGAATTAACACAAAATCACTTAACATCATTCCAAATGATCAGAAACGGTAATTAGAGATACTTAAATACAAAATTATTTACAGAAATCATTTTAAACTGTACAAACATGTCCTGTAGACATCATAACTTGCATTAATACATGGAATTAAGAAATTCTCTTACACAATTCGGTTCTTAAACATATTAAATGGACTTTAAATAATTTTCTTCCGTAAAACAAAGTCTATATACACTGATTTACAAAAAATTGCAAAATAAACATACCAGATCACATTCAAGCAAACTTCAGCTCACTACAAATACTTCATACAGTACAATACTATTCAAAATTCAGATATGAGGGCTGTTACAAGCAGGTGCGTAGCTACTATGGGGCTAGGCGGTGCAGTGCACCGGGGCCCTCACGCTCAAGGGGCCCCCAAGCCCCTCACTAAGGGCCCTCGCTCTGCTCAGGGGGGCCCCAACCACTGCTCAGGGGCCCCTAAAGAACAATTCAAGGGCCCCCATCCTCAGTTCAGGTGTCCCCTACCAGCACACAAAGCAAAAAAAAGGTCGCCCATCTGGCCTGAAGGCCCAAAATAAATTTTTTGCACCGGGGCCCTAGTTGACCTAGCTACGCCACTGGTTGCAAGCTGTTGAATATGTTGTTTCCAGTTCAATTTATCTGTATATACACCCAGGAATTTTGTGAAACTGCTTTCATTGATTGCTCTTATTGGCCTAGGGTGACAATTTAGATTGTTTGCAGATATAATGTTTAAGAGTAGTATTAAAATCAGAAATGTGAATAGCTATGGAGATATTTGTATGAGATACCAAATTGATTGGTCAATACATAATTAAGATATATGCCAAAGAAAGTAAACTTTTTAGATACTGTTAGGCAAATTAAGGATTTTTATGATTATGGGATGGAAAGAGTTTGCTTGTTAATGGTATAAAATGTAAATATATTGGTATTTCATCTCTTGATCAATTCATCAATTCTGTTAGGCAGAACATGTTTCTGAGGTGGTAGAGAAAGGTTTCAAATTCCTGTATCTATCAGTGAGGGTGATGATGAGTTATTCCACAGAAGTGTGCAAACTCGGCTGCATGGGTGTGGTTGGATTAAGTGGTACCTACATTATGCGTATCAGATACAAGAGTTTGAGGATGTACACAGGATAACAGCTACTTTTGTTCTATGGTTATTTCCATGGTCAGTTATGGATATGATAAAATAGATGGGTTGGGAGTCATTGGAAGACAGAAGGTGGGTGAATAGAATATTTAGTATGAATAAAACATTTGTTGGTGATCAGTCTTGGTTATGTATTGGGCAAAACATTAGGAGAAGTATGTTGGAGGAAAGAGATGCCCAAGACTGTAAATTAGCACTTGATTTCAAGCATAGGGAAGTTGGAAGGTTTGCATTTGTGCACAAGGGAGTCAAGGACTGGATAATAACCAGCATGGAAGTTCTGAAGAGTTTGAGCAGTGAAGCAAAGTAAAAATTCATGTAATACAAAAGTATGTGTGTAGAGAGATTGCTCCATCGTATAGAATGATGATAATTATGTGAAGCAAAAAAATGAGGAAGTAGATGTTTATAGGTATGGGTATGAGTTATGTCAGAATAGGAAGAGTGGAGGGTTTCATCACTAGGTTAGAAATACTGATGACACTGAGAAAAGAATTGATCACCACTGATGAAGGCAGTATATATCTTAAAACAAATGAGATGAAACTCATATTACTGGTGGTAATAAAATGTATGGCAGGATAGTGGACTTTGAAGAACTTTGTCGCATATGTCTCATTCCTAAAAACCGAGCATGGTGGGTGAACGGTTAACGTTCTGGCCTCGCTTTCGGGAGGACGCGGGTTTGAATCCCCGTCAGGGCATCCAAATTTGGGTTTTCCATGGTTTCCCCCAAATCACTCCAGGCGAATTCCGGGATGCTTCCTTCAAAAAGGCCATGGCCGAATTCCTTCCCGTTCCTTGTCCCCAGTCCCATCCCGCCTCTAATGACCTTAGCCGTCGACGAGGCGTAAAGCCTTAGTAAAAAAAAAACTCATTACTAAACCAAAAAGAAATCAACATCTACACTGCCGATTTACAGATCAGGGTATATCAAACCAATGAGCATGTTTTTTACTTTATAATAAATAGTTTTATTGATTTTGGAGCAAATGAGTTATAAATAAAACTGTTGCAGACATTGCATTATCACAAGAATTATCTGATAGCTGTCTGACAGTAAAACATTCATCAACTGCACTCACTGTGAGACAAATGTGTATTCTGTGCTCTTCATTTTACTTTGAAGTCATATTCTTTTATGAGGATGGTTTCACTTTTCAACTCAAGGTACATATCAGTTTTATTTATCTGTTCAAGTATTACATTATATATATATCAAGAAACACTGTTTTCTTCCTCTGTTATAATAGGCTTTAGTTCTGAGCTACAGGTCTCTTATTCTTCATAACTTGTGGATAATTAGAGGAATGTATTCTCCACAATTAAGAGAGATGTTTATTTATTTCAAGATCATCACTCCTTTTTTTGTACCAACTACTTCTGAACTACTTTCATTAGAAATAAAATTTTAAATTACTTGTTATTCACTAATAACAATAATTTTACTGTAATGATTTGTAATCCTAACAGGATGTAGGATACCACCATGGAAGCACATATTTTGCTGGTTTAAAAAAGGCTGGCTGTTTACCTTTTCTCAAGACTGAAACATCTAAGGAGGAAACAATTGATAGAAATGAAGGAAAATGTGATCTTAATCGAATATCTGGTGGTTATAGTTTCACAGATTTAGCACAGTTAGTATGCAGAGTTCCTCACCGGAAGCGACAAGCAGGTATTAGTGATAGATAAAAGTTACTGTTTAGAAGTGTAGTGTTTAGTATTTGTAATTGTGACAAGTATTATAGCATTGTTAACAGCTGTTACTGCTTGTTACTGTGTGAAGAAAACTTTACTGCCTGTATTTTGTTTTGAATTTCTGAGGAAACAAGTGGCACAGTTTTGAACAGGTTATCTTTCTTCTTCCTTTCACCTTCTTTACAACAGCCTTCACACAGTTTTAATTCTTCCCCCACCCTAATTTTGGTAGACAAAAAATGTAGAAGCAATATATTTCAGTTCAACACTAGCTACATGATGTAAATAACAACACGAACATGCATATTGTCTTTTTAAAACTATATTTGTACTTCTGTGTTCTAATTTACATTTCTGGAGAAAAGGATAAATACCAACCAAATAAATGTAGACTGAAGTGTCTTGTTGATCACTATCACTAGGGACTGGCCACGTCCAGTAGATGAGCAGTAATGCTCGGGCCTGGCATTCAAGAAGATGTGGGTTCTAATCCCTATCCAGCCATCCTGATTTTGGTTTTCTATTCCAAAATTACTCCAGGCGAAAGCTGGGATGGTTCCTTCAAAAGACCATGCTGAATTCATTCCCAGTTTTCTCCCACTTTTAATGATCTGAAGATCATCTAGGTGTAAAGCCATAAGAGAAAAATAGTAATAAGCCCAGATGCTACACTGCACTGGAGCTTGGCATGTAAGCACCTTAGAATTTGTTAAATTCTACATTTCTTGGCTACAAGGCATAGGGGATGGTGTAAGCTCCTCAGAATTTGTTAAATGTTGCACCTTGTCACTACAGGAAAAGGGGGATGGGAATCCTAAAGAAGCCGATACTTCAGTTTATTTCCGAATATAGGGCGATTTAAAATCAGAAAAGTAACTGAACATGTAATAAACAGCCTTAACCAGACAGTTATAATAGAAAACAACTTGTAAACTCACCTAAATCATTGAAATCCTCAGTAGTTCAACTTGTAAACATTTGATTTTTGTTACGTGATAACATCGACATTTTACAACAGTTTTTGACACGGTAAAAAGCATTAATAATAAGAATTATATAATAGAAACAGAGTTTTGCAATATTTAACTCGTAAAACATGGTTTAAAGATGTTTAAAATAAGAAAACAAAATTTTTTAACCATACAACAACGTTAAAAATTATATACATCACAGTTAAGGCTTTTCCGATACTAAACGATACTATTCTGACAACTTAAATTCTTTCTGAACACCGTAGTATACTTTTAGATAAATAAAGTTTGACAGGAATTTCTAAATAATACTGCATCTAAATTCACATGTTGCCAGCCTATATAATTTTTTACAGCCAAACTAAACACAGTATGGAAATAAAATCAGTTTTAAAAAATCTATTCGATACTGAGGAATACCATGAAAAATTTGTTTTCCGATACAAGCCATACTTTCAGAGCTATTTACGATAGACTCCTTTTATTTTTTGTTTATTTGAAGATTTTATATGACGCCAGTTTTTTGTACTACTTTCGCATACGAACACACTTGCAGACCACTGAAGTCATGGCCACTAAGCAGCAACAGGTGGGAATTAATTACTGCTAATCAGTAAAGTTTTCGAGAAACACTCAAGGGGGGAAGTTGTTTGTAATTTTTATCTCTAAATAATACTTAAATTTGGAAGCCCTACTGCAAATATCTTGGAAGCACTATATTCTGAGAGTCACGTGGTTTATACGAAATTGGAGCCTTTGGAGGTTTTTTTATCCAGTCTGTTCTTGAAATCCGTGCGAGTTGGACCTGCATCACTCGTGAGCGAGAATCGGCAGTTGGTATCACTGCCATTACGTCAGCAAACGTGCTGGATGGCAGCCATAATGATTTTTTTGAAACAGTGTAACTCGAATGGAACAATGACAATGTAACTTAGTGTTTCAAGGGGTTTTGCTGTTTGTCTTCTACGATTCATAACTTGCAAACTTTGGAAAAGGATATCCGATCGCCTAATCAACTGTAATTGTGAACTTTTGTTTTGATATCAGAATATATTAATTGTGAAACCTGAACAATGACTTTCTTTTTGTAGTTTGTTTAAACCCTTTCCACTGAGAAGATTAATATGGGAGTGGCGACCATTGTAATGAACAGTTGATTTAATTTCCTAAGGTATATTCATGGTCTACAATCATCTTGAACATTTGGAATGCTATTTTATTTGATAAAATTCATCGGGAAGTGCAAGTTACTAGTTAAAGTGTACTTAACTGATACTTCAACCCCGGTATTGGTTATTTCCCTTACAGGCAGTTCATTGTTCATTTTTAATTTGTAGGATTTAATGAGAAGATTTTTGAATTCTAATTATTTTTTTTAGAAAAAGAAACACTTTCATTATTTCTGAAAGAATATTTTCTTGTTCCAATTGAAGTTTTTACTCTTAAATGCATTTTAGTGTGAGCCAACTTCAGTTAACACTGAACAAAATGAGGTGAAAAAAATGCTTCATTCTGTTCTAATGTGGGCCACATTTTGATTTTAGTTTCATGTATCATGTCAAAACTATGTGGTTAGATTTAAATTATTTCAGTCAATTCTTGTTCATACCCAGCTATATATTCACTTTAGATAAAGGTTATAAAGAAATTGGCAACAGCCAAATTCTGTTTTAAATTTTCTCAAACCAATAGGTGACTAATATTCATACTTGAGACTATCATTAAAATAATTGTGTTGTTGCTGTGACTGTTAAATGTTAATACATCTAGTAGAGTTATTTTCTTAAAAGGTAGTCGATATTTGATGCACATCTTCATTTGCTGTCAGATACCTAGAGGTTGTGTACTAGTGCTTCCCATACAGTTCAGTAGTTGTTGTTTTCACCGATATTGCTTGGCTAGTGGGCAGCTTTTGTAGATTAATATTGTGGTGGATTCATAAATATGGCATTGTTGACTAATGGAAGAGTGTTAGGGTGCACAGAAAAATTGCAATTTAGAGGAATTTCGGATCTGATAGTCTTATGTTATGGATTTTGTCATTACTGCGCTAGAAACCTTCATGAAGTGAAGATTCTATATTGTCTAGTTTGAAAACATTGCAGTATTTTTTTTCTTCAAAATGTATGAAACCAATAAACAAACACTGTAGTAATTTATTGTTGCAGCCACTTTATTTAACCATTAAAACGGGCTGAATATTTAAGTCATAAATTCACAGCTATGTTGAGAACATGTCGGTTCACTGAAATTCCTTTGAATTTAATGATGCTCTTTGTACAGTGCAAAGATCTGTAACTTCACAGCCATATTAACATTATGGAACTGTCATGTAGATAATGGTGTGACAAAATTGCTTTGTTTTGTTAAACCCAAAGATCATTTTCCACTTTATTGCAAAGGTGTTTGATAGAATTGCTATCTGAGGAATTCACAAACAACCACAAATACCAGACTCGCTCTGCTGTTTAAGACTACCCTACCTCACTCCACCCTTACATTTTATCCTTGTATTAATACTCTAATATTACAGCAGTTTCTTGTCTGCTTCACTTCTAACTGCACTGTAATCAAAAGTTTTGTGTCTTTTTTTTTCCCCCCATGTCTGATTACATTTAGTTATTAACTGTTAGTGTCAGGATATTTTTCTTCATTTAAAGCATTGTTCGCGTTGCATGTTGTTCCAGATGTTGACTACTTGGGAGATAAAAAAGAAAGTAAAAAGGAGATCTCTAGAGATATTGTGAAAAACGCCATTGAACCCAAAGTGCCTGAAGATGCAGTTGAGGATAAAAGCATGCAGTATAACGTGGATACATCTGATGTAAGAATCATTTTGTTACTGTCCTTTCATGAAAATGTATCCAGACCTAAGATATATTTATTACTTTAACTGCTGCTTGCTTCACAGAATCATGTGCCTCACTATAATAATTAAATTATCAGTGGTGGTTGCAGTAATTTGTTGATAGAGCTTAACTGATTTTTTATTCAATCTTGACATACTAAAAAGTCTGAAAATCTGTACCTGGGTTGAATCTCGCTAGTTTTTTTAGGGAAGATGTTTGTTCTCTCTGTGGCACTAGTTCTCTGTTCCTTTATATTAGTAAAAGCCTTTCAACACTTAAAAATTAGTTTCAGATTTATTTAGTGTCTTTAACAGTTCTTGTGTGCTATAGTGAGTTGAATTTTCTGTTCTTCTACATACAAGTTTGAAATCCCAAACTAACATATACGCTAACCTAAAATACTGTCTTTTGTTCTGTGTATAAGATTAAAATTTGCTGAGAGATAAAATGACTACTGAAAACTAGTAAGTAGTCTTTATTCAAATGGCCATAAAATGTCAAGTTTTTAAAGTACTAATATCATTAAAAGAAATAGTTCTAAAAGTCTTAAATTTTGCTAGGTTCAATATCAATCTCCAATTAGGAAAAATAAAAGCACATGAGATTATACAGCATTCATGTACTGAATTTTATGAGGAAGCAATTATCTTTTGGTCCTTGCCTTCAGGACGGTTCAGGTTCTGTCTAGAGTACGGACATCCGAAATTTTGTTATCAACTTTGTTTTTAAATTAAACTAGCAAGTGAAAGGTCTAGAATCACATCCTTAGTCAGTAGTTTAATACTGGTACTGTGATTGTTACTGCTTGTGGTTCCTCTATCTCACAAATTTCTGAATATTTTAATTACATATTTTGCTTTTGCTACATCACTAGATAAAAGCAGATATATTGTAACACATCTTAGAATATCGCATAACGAAATTAGTCACTGAGATAGCGAGTTCAGTTGAAGTACATGGGACCACCCTTTTAAAGTCGTTTTTATCGTAAATTTTGATAATATTTCCCAGTAATATGTCCTATATAAGCGTTTGTTCAAGTATAAGCAGTAAATTCAATAGTTAAATTCATTTAAACAGCTTAACCTCAGATTTGAATATGTAGTATTTGACTTTCATTTAATTTCACTAAATCAATATATTTCTTTAGTTCAAAAGATGTTTAGGTAAATAGATAGCCAGAAGATGATTAATTTTGTTGTTAAAAGATCTTACTTAGAGTCTGAATATGTTTAAAAGTGATTTGCCAGTTTAGAATTTTATCACGTAACTTTTCCACTCTACAATGGAAGTATTTGGCTATTAGAAAACAGTTAAGAAGTCAAGGGATAGATAGAAAGTATCGTAATTTTGGTTTAAATAACATATTAAAATTTTAGAAAGTTCCATGCAGTCTTAAGATTGTTTTTGAATATAATTTGATATAGCCAGACATGTGATTCAGGTAAAAGTTCGAAATTTCAGTCTTTTTCGGGGATTCATGAAAAGAAATTATATTCAGAGTAAAGTTTATTTAAATATAAAGATTTCTGGAAAATATTTATTTCAAAATATTAAAGCATTTAATTGTAATAAAATAAAATGGGTTTTGGCACGAGAAAGCACTTGGACGAAATGATACGATAGTTCGGCGTTCGGGTGGAGTGATATTTATAAAAATTCGTAATAAATCAGGGAATAGACTTAGAGATTTCAAATTGTTACAGTAATAGTTTTTCATGAGGGAAATTTGTTTAGAGTTATTTTCAAGTCAATATTCGGAATATTTCAAGACATTAAATTTTATTTTTGAGTTTTAGACCACTTTCAAAAATAGGTAAAATTCTTTATTTAACACCGGAGAATAGATGAACAATAGGAGAGTAGAATTAAATTTGTTTCAGCTCAATAGGAGCAATATTTCGGAAGTTATGCAATCACACCTTTACGACTCTTTTCTGGCTAAACTATTAAAGTTACAATTTTTTTTATAATAACTTAATTTGACGTTTGTGACAATATCTTGCTACTACCAAAATTTCAGAGAGCTAGGATGATTTTTATTGTCATGCTCAAATTGGATTTCGTAACATTTGTCTGAAACTGATCAGCTATCGTATAAAATCCCTGGGAAAATCAAGATAAGGAAGTTCACACGGTCCAATCCTATATATACCCCCTCCAGAGCCTAAGCTCGGCCCATTCAAGAAGCAGCAGTTAGACGGTATAGACGCATTATGTAGTAAGGTGGCCAGCTCTGGGCTCGTGGCGCAGCAAACTGCTAATTTGCTTAATATCGGTTGAAATTTTGTCATCATGGGTGGAGTTTTATTGTGAAGAACTCATGTAGCGAAGAAATAGTAGTAGCGTGGGGTTTGGTCGTGCTCGAATGGTCAGTCGAATCTGTGAATTAGTTTTGGAAAGGTTGTCTGATTGCCTGTGCAGTACTCTGACTTTGTAACTTTTTTTGAAGAATATATTCATCTTAGCAGAACTGAACATTCATCATTGAACTATCTCCTTTCGCTAGTTTCTTGGTTAAAACTACGGTGGCGACTGTGTTAAAAGCTAAGTCAGAACTGTATCACCTTAGGTTTGCATGATCACAGTTAAGATTCGAGTTTGTGCACCAACCCCAGTGCACATCTAGTTCTTACAATATTACTAAGGATTTCAAAATAATGCTACTGAACCCGGTTGATAAATGATTGAAATATTACTGTGACCTAGTTTCCCCTTCATTACCCTTGCATCAACTAAATACATATAAAAGAAAGGACTTGGTTAATTTATTGTAATTAAGTGAGATTTTTTGTACATGTGTAGCATTTGGTTCAGAATATGACTAGTTCTAACAAAATCGCAGAATTTAGTGTAACAATTTGATGAAAAATGTTGAAGAGAATTTGTATTTTTTTTTTCCTATGAATTTTATAGTATTTGTGTGATTATTCTTTGATGGTGCAGTGATCTTCAGAATAAATTAGTTTTAAGAGGTGAGAGGGGGGGGGGGGTATTAAAAAGTCTATGAGTGAGGGAATGACGACACGGTATGAAAAGTAAAGCTGTAGTGGGGTGGTACAAAACCTTCAGTCTTAACTTTAACTGTGATCATGCCCTGGATAACTTTAGTTCATGCTTTGCAACATCAGCTTGGTCCTCACCTAGCTTGATTATACCCCAAACTAGGAAAGGTAATAGATAGTAAAAGTCACTGGTCTATGCTGGTAGATAATCACTATATTCTTCAATTTTAAGGAAAGTCACAAAACTAAATTAGCATCAGACAATGTTTCCAAAGATAAAATTGCAGTTTCAATTAACCGATCAAGCCAGACCAAACCCCATAGTTCAAAGTACAGCTCACTGATACATGAAAGCAGATAAAATTTCATCACACACCCCTAAAGTTGGACTTGTTTTCTGACAACTGATAGTTAAGTTATGCTGCTGCGTCACATGGCGTAAAAATCTACCTCATAGCTACATAGCCGTGCCCTAACTGTTTGCAATATACTGACCTCTTCTACATTGCGCCAAAATAACATGCTGTGGGGCATGGTTACACTTAGAAGACTTGAAACTGGCTGACTGACTGAAGGCAAGGAAAATCCAGGGCTGCTATATGGTATATAGTTGCATCTCTGGGAACACGACGTCTTCCTGGTTTCTCACGAAGTAGTCTGAAAAACTGATCAAATGTCCATTCTCACACTTAAAAAAATTTCATAATCTTCTGACCTTGATGACTTAAAATATTCCTATTGCTCTGAAATTTTGACAGTAGCTAGATCCTTTAAAAAATGTTAAGTTTGATCCTTATAAAAAAATTTGTAGCTTCGATAGTTTCGCTGTAAACATACTGTTTCCTGAGATTCCAAGACTAATTAATAACTTTGATAATTTTGCAGCTATGAAGCTGAAATAACTTTTATTTTACTTCTAATTGACTGCTCTTTCATTTGCTATCAAGCAAGGCATGTTTACTATTTTCAAAAAGGGTGGAATAAAATTTGTCAATCAAAAACAGAATCTAACTAATTAATATTTCCTAAGCTACTAAAGCTATAAATCTAAAAGTGACTTTAAACGATTCCACATATTCAAAAATGCCTAGTGAGTGATTTTGAAGTTGCTACCTGCTTTCTCTGATTTACTATGAATTTTTGAAATATCGTTCCAGAAGATTGCTTGAGAATGATGCAACAGAAAATACTGCCTTGTTCAAATACTTTCTCAAAACTGTAAAAATCTGATTTCTAGCTTGAATAAACTTAGTAATTGACTGTGAAAATGATATGCAATGCCATTCAGTTTAACTCATGGTTCTGAGAACAAATTTTGTTACATAGTTACAAAAAATTTAGGTTACCTTACAATGGGTAATGGAATGACTTTGCAAGTCTGCATCAACATTCAACAACTAAGTACATTTTCATTGAAACTCTTGTCTAATTTAGTATTAGAATGACACAAATTTTGAAAATTTAAAATTTTCATAATTTTTATTTTACACTGCTACATTGTATATTAGCTGCATTTTTCATTAAAAAATGTGCATGTGATTAGTCTTTTGTAAATCTCAAAGTTTCACAAATTGCAAAGGGCTTTATTAATTATTAAAAAAATTAGATAGCACTTAATTATTGAAGTACCTAATTATGGAAACATAAGCAGAGATGCTCTTATACAAAATTAACAAAACTGTATTCCAACCAAAAAAATAGACTCTGTCTTCTGACTGAGTTAATTCATTCTTTATTATAATCTTGCTTTTCAATCTCATCTTAAACCCCTAACAATTAGCTAACTTTTGGTTGTCTATTTCCCAAACAATATAACTCTCGTCTAAATAATTTTTGGGTCTTGATCTTCTGTAAAACCTCTTCCCAGGCATACAGCTGTTCATTCTCAATTGTTGGCCATCTCTGAAATTTGATTCCTCTTTTCATACATTTTATTAAAGCGCCTTCCTCAAAAACTGAAGTAATTTCTCCTGAATAGACTACTTCATTCCATCTGATGAGGACATGGTCTGCCACATCGTAATTCGAATTGATTTTGGAAATATTCCCTGCAGGAGAATAATGCTTTGAAGATTGTCCATTAGTTGATTCTGACTGCATTTGCATTTCACTCCGTCTCGTTATAACAGAATATTTCATGGAGGTTAATACCCCAGGTGGAAATGACCATGTTTGCCTATGCAGTCAGAACAAAATAATCTTATGAACTCCAGCACATCACCAGTGAATACAAGATGGCAAATTTTTTGAGTTCCATGGAATGCAGTGATGATTCCTGACTGTTTGCCCAATTTCTCCAAAATCATCAGTGGTAACTTTAAACTGCTTTATCGATGGACAGCAAAATAACTTTTAATTCACTTAAGTCCACAAAATGTTTGCCCTCACCCGCAACTTTGTTGGCAGTTCTTCTCCATCAGGTGTTCCTTTCCTATAACCAGGTTCCAAATAGTGCCATGGTGGTGTGAGGAACAAGCTTTACCTTGGGGGGTTAAGTAAACACTTGGTCTCAGCTATAACCGTGTGTAGCCTAGGAAGTTACAGTTTTGACTTATTTGATGACTTGGCCGCCACATAGCTTTTAACCTAAAACTATGGAAAGGTACAAGTTCAATGATGATGACTAGTTCATTCTTGTTAGATAAATATATTCTTCAAATTTTACAAGTCAGAAAACTGCACAGGCAATCAAACAATTTGTCCGAAGAACATTTTACAGATCCGACCAACCATTCGAGCTAGACCAACCTCACGCCCCAACAGCTACTTAGCTACATGAGGTATATAACTTGACTTTCCCCCATGACTTCTAAATTCAACCGTTTCCGCGCAAGTTTGTACTATGCCGCGCCATGTGCCCAAACTAGATACCGTACTACATAGCTGGTACTGCACACTTAGACTGCTGCTGCTAGACTGGGTCGAGACTAGCTTCTGGAGGGGGTATTTATAGGATTGTTGCTGTGTGAGCCGTGCGAAGAACCTTTTCCTGCCGTTCCCACGAATCGTACCAGATAACTGATCAGTTTCTGACTATACGTTTGCGATACAATTTGACCTTGACAACAAAAATAATCCTATCTCCCTGAAATTTTGGGAGTTGCAAGATATTATCACAAACGTTAAATTAAGTTACTATAAATTTTTTTGTAACTTTAATAGTTCTGCCAGAAAAGAGTCATTAAGATGTGATTGCCATAACTTTTGAAATATTACTCCTATCAAGTTGAAACAAATTTCATTCTATTCTCCTATTGCTCATCTATCATCTGATATCAAATAAAGTATTTTACCTAATTTTGAAAGTGGGATAAAGTTCGAAAACAAAATTTGACTACTTGAACTATTCAGAATATCGAATTGAAAATAGCTTCAAACAAATTTCCATATTGAAAAACGGTTACTGTAAAAATTTGGAATCTCTAAGTATATTCCCTGATTTATTACGAATTTTCGAAATACTGATCCTCCCGAATGCAGTTCAATTTCGAGTCATCTTGTCCAAGCGTTTCTGGCGCCAAAACCTATTTTACTTTATTACAATCAAATGCTTTAATATCTTGAAATAAAACTTTTTCAAAACCTTTATATTTAATTAAACTTTACTCTGTCTTGTTATACCAAATTATATCTAAAAACAATCTTTAAAATGCACGAAGCTTTCCAAAATTTTAATATGTTGTTTTAACCAAAATTCGCTACTTTCTATCTATTAACTGGCTTCTTAACTGTTTTCTAATGACTAAATACTTCGATTTTAGAGTGGAAAATTATGTGACAAAATTCTAAACTGGCAAATCACTTTTAAACATATTTAGTAAGATTTTCTAAAAAAAAAAAAAAAAAAAAAAAGAAAGAAAGGAAGAAATAGAGTTAGAAAGCCATCTTAAACCTTATAATGTATGAAAACCTACAGAAAATAAGCAACTTGTGCAGTTTGTAATTCCGTTCGTAAAATATTTGATACCAGCTTATGGTTTCAATACAAATGCTAGAATACATTTACATGTTGAGACCCAAAGAAATGTTCCTAATTTCCTCAAATTAGTTATGTAGGTATGATGGAATTTCCATTCAAAGGTCTTAGATCACTTTAAACTGAACAATGTATATTTTTCTTCCTATGTCAACTGTCTTATTTAGCTAGGCACGTTGCTGTATGATTGGTAGCAGGTAAGATTTGTCTTCTAGTTTAGTACAGCATTGTGCTTCAGAAGGTACAACTCAGGTTTGAAATCTTGTTATGGTTCTAAAATCATTTTCTGTTCATGTGTAGGTTGATTTGGTGTGGTTAAGTTTCAATTAAAATGATTTGAAGCAGGAGAAGATGACAACTACTGGAAGATTAAACAGTTTATGTAGTTGGAGAATTTCCTTCCTTCTCTTTGTGTAAATATCTCAGTGTCATTGTTAACATTTAGATTGAAGAAGATAGACGTCTGTGACTGCTATATATGTGAACTAATATCATATGGTGCTCAAATGCTCTTCTCTCTCTGAGTATTTGTCAATCCAGTGCATTCGGGAGGACACGGGTTCAAATCCCCGTCTGGGCATCCAGATTTGGGTTTTCCATTGTTACCCTAAATCACTCTAGGCGAATTCCGGGATGCTTCCTTCAAAAAGGCCATGGCCAAATTCCTTCCCATTCCTTGTCCCCAGTCCCATCCCACCTCTAATGACCTTAGCCTTTGATGAGGCTTAAAGCAATAAGTAAAAAAAAAAAAAAAAAAAAAGTAATTCCAGTGAATGCTATATGGTCACAGCTGGGCAGAAAACTGTTAATCCATTAATCGTTAATTAATGAAGTTAACAAAATGCAAAAATGTAACTTTCAAGTTAACTTAAAAAAATCATCAATGTTTTTAACTTCTGTTAACTTTGTTACATTGGATGCTGACTTCATTTTGTTTGTTTGAATTGCACGCCATGGCTCACTGGTACGTTTGACAAGTGAACGAATTATGTAATGCGAAGTGCGAGTGTGATGCATTTATAACTGTTATGCTAGGCATGGCGTGGGTGCAAGAAGGAATGCTAGAGTTGTGGAGGGATTGTATTTTACATCTGCAAACCGGCGCACACTATGCGTTTCAAATTTGATCAGCTATTCACTCTGATATTTTTATAACTTAACTTTTTTACTACGAGTGCCACTTTTTTGTGTTGGTTTGGGGTTTGTTAATGAAATAAATTAAATTTATGTTCATTACATTGTTAAATAATGATAACTGTGGCTCTAGAAACTTAGTACAATCAGAAAATCTAGCAATAGCAATGAGAAGATTAAAAATTCTTGGCCACATTTAATGTGATTATATTGCATTTAAATCAAGATTGGGAGAATAATTGACATATGGATTCAAATTGTATTTGCCTAAACTTTCTACAATCAAGATTCACGTTTCTAGTTTTAATAAACCTAAACTCCACTTGAAAAGAATGCATAGATTCAAATATTTACAGTTTGAAGAAAAAGTAACCCAGGTAAACTTGTGATATAAGGAAAAACAATTCAAAGCTTTCTCCAAATGCTGTCGATTCTGGTGTAGATAGCAGCAAAAATATTTTTTTAAATCTCCATCTGCTAATAAAAGGTGACATCAACAAAGCATTGGTGAATCTTTTGGCATTGTAGGCACCGACAGTGGTTTATCTCAAGCTAGTGTGTGGCAGTGCATTGTAAACATTTTCTTTGCAAACATGATTCCATTACATGTTGTAGTATCCGATAAGTTTGAGAAACTGATTAAAACTTTGAACCGCAGTAAGAACTCATTTTCCAGAGGGTCATTGGGTAGACTTATTGCTGGTGGTCAACTTTTAATGTATAACTGTAACTTGTGTTGAATTTGCAAAAATGTAATGTTTCAACAATTATGGAAGTTAACTTTTTGATTAACTTTAGCCATCTATGTAAGTGAGAAGGTGTATAATTCTGGTAGAGGATTTTCTTGGTGGTTTGGTATTTTGACTAATGCAAAGTATCAGACTTTTAGAGCCTCTTTTATCTTAAGATTTTCTTATTCATAGTATATGATTTTCCTACTATTTGTAGATATAAAGTAATGTGCATTAAGCATTATCATAACAGTCAGTTTACTGAAATTTGAAAAGAAACTGATTGTTATGAAGAATTTTATGAACTGCCTTAGAACTTAAAACAAGCAACATTAATGCCGTGACCATCTTGTTGGTCACACATTACTGTAGAATTTTTGTGTCAACCATTTTTATATGTGTAATACCAGCACACATGTCATTGGTCTTCCAATGAGGAAATATTCTTACTAGGCACGTCCTCTCTACCTCATTGAATTTGTGTTGTCAAAACTTGATTTTTATATAAGGCATATGTTCTTTTTTTCTAGTTCTATTTTCCTCATTGGAGCAGTTACCAAATTTTTCCTCATTCTTCAAAACTATTAATATAACTGCAAAATGAAAAATGAAAACAGAAAATTCAGTCTTTGAGATATATATATATATTTTTTCTTTAGGTAGATAGTCATCGGTCAAGATAATGTTTATAATACAAGGGTCGTTCAATAAGTAATGCAACGCATTTTTTTTTTCCGGCCAATTTTGGTTGAAAAAACCGGAATTTTTTGTGGAACATTTTCAAACATTCCCATTTTGTCTCATATAGTTTCATTGACTTTTGACTGGTGACAGCGCTGTACGGAGCTGTTAAAATGGCGACTGTAACAGATGTGCGTTCCAAACAACGGGCAGTGATTGAGTTTCTTTTGGAGGAAAACCAGTGCATTTCAGATATTCATAGGCGCTTGCAGAATGTCTATGGTGGTGTGGCAGTGGACATATGCACGGTGAGTTGCTGGGCAAAGCGTGTGTCATCATCGCCGCAAGGTCTATCAGCACTGTCTGATCTCCCGCATGCTGGCCGGCCGTGCACAGCTGTGACTCCTGCAATGTCGGAGCATGCGAAGACTCTCATTCGAGACGATCGACAGATCACCATCAAACAACTCTGTGCTCAACTTGATATCTCTGTTGGTAGTGCTGTCACAGTTGTTCACCAGTTGGGATAGTCAAAGGTTTGTTCCTGCTGGGTCCCTCAATGTCTAACCGAAGACCATAAACAACAAAGGAGAACCATCTGTGCGGAACTTCATGCTCATCATGAGGCTGAGGGTGACAATTTCTTGTCAAACATTGTTACAGGCGATGAAACATGCGTTCATCACTTCGAATCCGAAACAAAACTGCAATCAATGGAGTGGCGCCATAGCCACTCCCCTACCAAGAAAAAGTTTAAAGCCATACCCTCAGCTGGTAAAGTCATGGCTACAGTCTTCTGGGACACTGAAGGGGTTATTCTGGATGATGTTCTTCCCCATGGTCAAACGATCAATTCTGTGCATTGTGCTACTCTTCGAAAATTGAAGAAACGGCTTCAGCGTGTTCGTAGGCACAGAAATCAGAACAAACTTCTCCTTCTTCATGACAATGCAAGACCTCACAAGTCTTCGCACCCGAGAGGAGCTCACAAAACATCAGTGGACGGTTCTTCCTCTTACACCCTACAGCCCCGATCTCGCACCATCGCATTTCCAAATGTTTGGCCCAATGAAGGATGCAATCTGTGGGACGCACTACACGGATGATGATGTTATTGATGCAGCACAACATTGGCTCCAGCATTGACCAGTGGAATGGTACCGTGCAGGCATATAGGCCCTCATTTCAAGGTGGCGTAAAGCCATAGCATTGAATGGAGATTATGTTGAAAAATTGTGTTGTGTAACTAAAAGATTGGGAAATAACATGGTGTATTTGAATGCTTAATAAAACAACCCCTGTTTCAGAAAAAAAAAAATGTGTTGCATTACTTATTGAACGACCCTCCTAGGTTATACAACTTGAATGGATATCTGCTTGTATTCTGGAAATGTTCTGTACATTTTCTCATTAGGAAAGTTCAAAAGAATTTATGCAAATACTTATTAGCTAGATTATCTAGGTTAAGATTGTGTGCTGATTTTTGTTGCTTTGCTATATTCCAGATTGGCTCAGTTGTTCAAAAAAATGCTTATTACTTCAAAATAATGGCACAATGCGTTAAGCATCCCATATGAAGAATTTGTTTGAGAAACATGTGCCTGTATTGTTGAAAGCAAAATAGACTGCTCTTTCTTACATTATTCAATGACTTCTTCATGCTGCACAGTTTAAAAGAGTTTCGAACTCATCAGTGGCCAATATTTTCTTATGGTATTATATATTTGCATGTGAGGTGGATATTAATCTACAGCTGCTGTATCTACACAGTCCAGTAAGGACTGTTCCTCTGACTTTTTGTCCTAACTGTTGTCTTTGTATTTCACCCTGTAACAGTACTTTTTTCTCCATGGTCACCACAAGTTAGTTATACTTCGTTTTACTACTATTTTGGGGGAGGGTTGAATTCATGGAAGCTGTATTGGCTGTGCATGCTTAAATTGTCTAACCTGGTACAAACTATCAATTACATATAAGCCCAGTTTGGTCATATAATGTTGGGTTAATTTATTTCTGTATATTTGTAACTTCTACTTCCTAGGAAGAAAATTGAAAAACTTTTAAATGATGCTTCCTTTTTAAGAAAACGCCACATTTTTATGTATTAGTACAAAGATTCCATCTATGGCTATGTGCTTCCCATATTTTTCTTTTAGGACCTCTGGACATACTGGCAGCATCTGTCCGCAGTGCCTACTCCTCTACATCCAGACTTCTTCTTTGTGTCCATTGATGTTACCTCCTTGCACACGAACATCCCACAGTCTCTTCAGCACATCCCTTCTCACATCCTCTCCAAAAACTTATACCTCTTCGGTTCCCAGGTTTATCACCAGATACATGGCACTGCTGTGGGTTCTCCCATTGCCCCACTTTTTACAACTGTAGCCATTCCATCAACTTCATCTGGACTTACTCCCATATGCATAATTGCTCTAGATATGGACATCTCCCTTGGAGAAGGTGCCCTCCACACCTCTATTCACACCAAGTCAACAAATTTACAACAGTACTTGAACAGCTGACACACCTTCCACACCAAACATTCCTCACTTTGCAATCCATGGCAGATGCAAGCCCTCATTTCCCAATGCATCTATTAACCTTGCACAAAAACAAATCTCTCATGTTGCCTTCTGTCGCTACCACAATTCCGTCTTCCCAAATTCCTACCCACTGCTCGACACATTTGCTTAAGCAGATCACCCAATCTGAAGAACAACTAACTGGTCCTCAAATACTTGCCTTCTGAATCTCCTAGACTACCACATATATCTTTCTCATAAAATAGACATCACTGCAAAACTTGCTGCACTCATCTGGCCTCCAGTACCTATTCCAACTCTAGCACAAGACAATCTTTTCATATTATTTGACATGCCACATGCTCGACAACACATCCCATTTACAGTTTATTTGCCTTCGCTGCACGGCTTCTTCTATCGGCCTCGGCAATAACTGTCCATCAGGGTGAATGGCCAGTTGCAGACCATACCAATTCACGTAATCTTATCGTCTCTATATCTGTTTTACATTGAGAGCTGCCTGAGTTTTTCATGTTAGTACTCCTCCTTCAGAACTTCATAGGTGCTAACAGTGTATGTGCCCTCATATCCCTGACATCAAGCATACCCCTGACCTAAACCTCTGTTAAGACCTTACCAGTAAATCTGTCACTTATATTGTTATACATTTATTTATTTATTTTATCATCATTTTTTAACCTTTTCCAAAATATGTTTTACACCTTTATTTTACTTTACTTTGACCAGTCATTACAGAGGTCATACCTCCCCATAATTATCATTATTGCATTTTTTAAAACTATTCTTATATTTCAACATAGATTATTTTTGCCATTGTGCATTCATTATTATTTTTATGCATTTGATTTGGATCTATTCCCTTAAATTATTATTTAA
>CM061921.1:358614845-358698886 GCA_031002005.1 Vandiemenella viatica
AAGGCAATCACTCTTGGCAGGTGATATTGAAGCAGCAAATGACTAATTAACATTTTGCATCCTGGGAGACATGATCAATCTGAAGACTGACAGTTACATGAGCATTCATACTTGCCTTGTTGAAACAGAAAGTCTTTGTAATGTGTATTAGGTTTGACCTTCGGTACTGTTCCACGATGGTGCCCTGTATCCCGTTTTTCAAGAAGTTTAAGCGCACGTTGACAACCAGCAGAGGAAGAAACCTAGCAGTTTCTTTAAGTTTGCAGAGTTGTATATAAATAATTACAATAAGAAGAGAAAACAATAGAGCATAAAAGCAATATAAAACAACTGAGGCTACTCTGTTGTTGTTGTTGTTATTCGGGTTTTAGGGCGCGTCGACGGCGGGGTCATTAGCGCCCTAACAACAACCAGGCGTGACAACAGTGGCAAAATTGCCGTCTGTGTGGCCGACTGTAAAGGGGTCGGCCACAGAGACAGCACAATAAAATACTAGCATACTAATTAAAATACCGTCTGCGTGGCCGACTGTAAAGAGATCGGCAACGCAGACGGCAACGTAAAACTGAAAATAGGCAATAAAATATAAAAATACATACATTAACTGGTTGGCTGTAAAAGGGCCAACCAGTTTAAAAAACGCGTAATCTGGCTGGCTGTAAAGAGGCCAGCCATATAAGCAGTGCCACAAGTAAAAACAGTACTTGGATTAGTGGTTGTAAATGGCCACTAATCCAAACTAAAACCTAGGCCGATCTGCCCAAAAATTTTGGGACAAGACCGGCCAAGCTGCAAAACTTTAAAACCTTAGCCACGTTGTCACGGTCATCGCTTAAAATAAGGGACAGATCGTTGCCTAAGCCAACGTCTGCCCTTAAATCTAAAAACAATATACATTCGGTTAAAATGTGGCGTACCGTCAAAGGTACGCCACAAGCATCACATTCCGGAGGGTCCTCTCGGCGGAGAAGGAAACTATGAGTAAGAGGACAGTGCCCTATACGGAGGCGAGTAAGGAGAACCTCATCCCTCCTCGCCCGCTGGAAGGAGCTGCTCCACGGCTGAACGGTCGGTTTGACCTGCCGGAGCTTATTATGCTCGACTTCCAGCCACTGCCTCTGCCAAATATCAAAGATAGATCTCTTCACCGCCGAGGCAAGGTCTGACTTTGGGACCGGTGCAAAGTCGATTCGGACCTTGTCACAGGCTAACTTGGCAGCTTCATCTGCTGCCTCGTTCCCCCTGATTCCCACATGGCCCGGTACCCAGCAGAATAATACCTCCTTTCCACGAGATTGGAGGGAAAGGAGGGCGTCCTGGATGTCCTGGACTAGACGGTCTGCTGGGTACATATTACCTATGGCCTGAATACAGCTGAGGGAATCACAGCATATGATGAAACACTTATCGCGATTTACTTTCATATGCTGGAGCGACTTTAGCACGGCATAGCATTCGGCAGTAAAAACGCTGCACCTGCCGTCCATTTTGAATGTGTAAGTCGCTCGAGGGAACACTACGGAGCATCCTACTCCGTTAGCCTGCTTAGACCCATCCGTATACACCGGGGTAAACGTGTGATGCCCATTTAGAACGTCTCTAAAAACATTATTAAAAACACTGTCAGCGGTACAAACTTTGTTGTACCGAGACAGGTCTAAAATTATTCTGGGCCTCTTTAAAAGCCAGGGAGGAGATTTACTCCAACCCTGGTGATAAAAAGATGGAAGCTCTAATCCATATTGTTCTAAAATAGCCCTTGTACGGTAGCTGAACGGTTTAGTGGCTCTATGCCGGTTGGCATAGAGCCGCTCGTGGTTGGGGTGTAGAACTATGTCGTACACGGGACTGCCAGGTGTTATGGCAACATGAAGGTAGTGTCGCACCATGAGGAGTTGCCGGCGGATGGTGAGCGGCGGCTCGCCCGAGTCAGCACAAATGCTGACAATAGGGCTGGTGCGATATGCACCCGTGGCGAGCCGAATTCCAGCATGGTGGACACTATCTAGTATACGGAGATAACTGTCCCGTGCCGAACCATACACGATACAACCGTATTCCAGCCGCGACCGTACAAAGGCTCTGTAAAATTGTAGCAGGCAGGAGCGGTCAGCGCCCCATGACCTACCACACAGACATTTTAAAACATTTAGAGCTTTTGAGGCTCTGGCTTTCACATCTTTGAGATGTGGTAGCCAGGTTAATCTGTTGTCTAAAATTAGGCCCAGAAACCGAACTGTTTCAGTAAAACGTAAACGGTATTCCTCAAGGTAAGATGGGGTTCTGATAAAAGGCTTCTGCTACGAGTAAAAAGTACACACCGGGTTTTCTCCGCAGAGAAACGGAAACCGGTGTGCACTGACCATTCATCCAGCCTGTTCAGCGTGAGTTGCAACTGCCGCTCAGCGCTTCTCAGACTGGATGAAGCAATAAATATTAAAAAATCGTCCACATATAAGGAGCACCCTATAGGTCTCCTTATAACACTTAAAATGCTATTTATCGCAATAGCGAAAAGAGTCACGCTTAAAACTGACCCCTGAGGAACACCGTTTTCCTGAATAAAAAGATCAGACACTTCACCACCAACTCGGTACCGGAAGCAACGACCAGATAAAAATGATTTTAAAAAACGGGGCAGGTTACCCTTAAAACCCCATTCGTGCAACTGCTTTAAAATAACATGCCGCCAGGTAGTATCGTAGGCCTTCTCGAGATCGAAAAAGACACCCACAAGATGTTGGCTGCGAATGAACGCATCCTGTATTGCCGCCTCCAGGAGGATCAGGTTGTCCAAGGTGGAACGGAACTTCCTGAATCCACACTGAAAGCGGCTCAGAAGGTTATGGGATTCTAGACACCAGACGAGGCGGCGATTAACCATCCTCTCCAGTGTCTTACCCACGCAGCTTGTAAGGGCGATACTACGATAGCTACCTGGCAACAATTTGTCTTTGCCAGGTTTTAAAATTGGAATTAGTGTTGCTTCTTTCCACGAGTCGGGGAAGTGTCCTCCGGTCCATATGTCATTAAAAGTATCCAGAAGGTACTCTTTAGCATCTTTACTAAGATGCCTCAGCATCTGGTACTGGATCAGATCAGGCCCTGGAGCAGTGTCGTTAGCGCTATTCAACGCTGACTCCAGTTCCCAAAATGTAAATGGGCGATTGTATGCCTCTGTATTCGACGAATCAAAGCACAGCGCGCGCCTCTCGGCAGCAACTCTTTGTCGCTGGAACCGAGGTTCAAAGTTAGCCGATGAAGTGACGGCGGCGAAGTTCTCCGCCATCAGCTGCGCTATGCTTCGTTCGTCGGTAATAATACGTCCATGATCCAGTAATCCAGATACTGGTGGGCGAGAGTACCTTCCGGATATACGGCGGATGGACTCCCATACTTTTGACGAAGGAGTGGAACGATTAATAGTGCTCACAAAGTTCTGCCATGACCTTTTCTTGCTGTCTTTAATAACTCGACGCGCCTTAGCTCTAGCAATACGAAACGCTGCTAGGTTGTCAGTTGTAGGGCACAACCTAAAACGACGTAGCGCCCGTCTACGACCCTGGATGGCGGAACGACAATCGTCGTTCCACCAGGGGACGGGCGTCCTTCGCAGCGTTCCGGAGCCTTTCGGCATGGAGACGTCAGCTGCACGGTGAATCACTTCTGTGAAGTGATTCACCTTCTCCTGTATACTGCCACAGGGTTGTAGCAGTACAGAACGGCAGAAGAGCTGCCAATCTGCACCTGCTGACGTTCCATTTACGCCGGTTATTACCTCCTCCCCGCTCACACTCAACGTGCATCCAAACAGGGAAGTGGTCGCTTCCATGTAGGTCGCGATCCACCTCCCAATGCACGGAGTCCGCGATGGAGGGGGAGCACAAGGAAAGGTCAATGGCAGAAGACGTACCGGTAGCAGTGGTGAAATGAGTCATTTGCCCTGTATTCAGGATACAAATTTCCTCCTGCTCTATCAATCTACCAACCACTCGGCCCCTGGGGCAGTCGGTGGTGGAACCCCACAACGCACTGTGGGCGTTGAAATCTCCCAAAAGGAGAAAGGGCCGAGTGAGTTGTCGTATAATGCCAACCAGGTCGTCGTAGCCGACTGACTCACTGGGTGGCAGATAGACAGAGCATACGGTCAGTTGGATTGGACCGTGTATTTTCACCGCTACTGCTTGTAATGTGGAGGTGAGAGCAACGGGTTCGGAGTGGACAGTGTTTCGGACCAACACCGCCACTCCTCCCTTAGCTCGATCACCCTCGGTATCGTCCTTTCGGAATATGTCATATCCTCTTAGCACTGGCTGGTGTAGTGGTCTGAAATGTGTCTCTTGCAGACAGAGACACAAAGGATCAGACCGTGCTAAGAGTTGGACTTCCTCTTTGTGAGCCTGAAAGCCGTTTACGTTCCACTGAAGTATGGGAGCCATTCTACCTATTTAAAACCACCCGCCCCGGGTCGGGTGGGTCAGGGTCTGGTGTCTGCTGAGGAACGGGACCAGGGTCTACGTCCACCAGCATAACGTCATCTTCGGGGTCCGAAGACGACTTTTGTTCTAGGGCCTCGGCGTCTTGCGGATCTTTCTTCCGCCGAGGCCCTGCCCCCCTCCTCCCCACGCTAGTTGGGGAACTAGGAGGAGAAGTTGAGGGGGACTTCAAGAACATGGTGGGGTCCGTGTGTTTAAACTTCGGACCCCGAACTTTCTGCACTAACTGCCATCCGCTACTGGCAGATGGCGTTGCCGTAACTATATTAGCTGAAGGTGATGCTTCTGCTATGGGTGCTGCTTCTGCTGTTGCAGAGGCACCCATAGCTGTAGCTACTTTAGCGGATGGCTGTGCTTTAACTGGTGGACTTGATGACCCTGCTGCTGTAGTGGTCGAGTTAACAGGAGCGTTTCTACCGACGACCGAGGTCCTTGGTGTTAGGACCTTAGTAGGCTGCGCACCACACTTGCACTTGCATGTCGTGTTCGTGCCCGTGTCTACAACGGTCGTCTGCGTAGCAACGCTCTCCTTCCTGACAGGAGTTGATAACGTTTTGGCGAAGCTAGTGGCGAAAACCGGTGGCGCCAGCGCCTTAAACCGTTTCTTCGCCTCGCCAAAAGATATTCTTTCCTTAGTCTTCAACTCCTGTACCTTCTTTTCTTCAAGGTACACTCGACACTCCCTGCTCCAGGCTGGATGAGACCCGGAGCAGTTGACACACACCTGTGGGAGGGTACAAATACTACCTGGCTCGTGTGCAGCCTTTCCACATTTCCCACAGGTGGGGTTGCCCTTACACGTCATTGTCGTATGCCCGAACCGTTTGCACTTAAAACAGCGCATCGGGTCCGGGACATACTGACGGATATTCAGATTTAAATAGCCAGCCTTGATAGCTTTGGGCAACGTTGGAGTGTCGAATGTCAGGACGAAGGTGGCAGTCTTCTCAAGATTGCCATTAACCCTTCGTTTGATCTGTCTTACCTCGACCACATGATCTGTTGACCACTCCTTAAGGAGTTCCTCGGGCTCAATATCGATAAGGTCGCGGCATGTGACCACGCCTTTACTCGAATTAAGAGTTTTGTGGAGTTCGCACTTTACTGCGAACTCCCCGAGCTTCTCAGACTTAAGGAGAAGGACAGCCTGCTTGTTGGTGGTTGTTTCCAACAGCAGAGTCCCGTTCCTCAGCTTCTTGACTGATTTAAGGGTCCCGGCAAGACCCTCCAACCCTTTTGTATGTAAAAGGGGGACACCTTCTCGAAGGATCCCTCCTTCCTAGACATTATAATGAAGGCATTGTCGATAACAAAGTCCTTCCCGTTACTGCATCCATTATCGGGGGGAGGGCTATCAACCCTCGCCCGTTTGTTTGAACCGGGTGTATTTTTTTTAACCTGCGGCACACCCGGGCCGCAGGGGTTTTGTTTTTGTTTGTGAGGCTTCATTTTGTTCCCACGAGCAAAAACATTTTAAAGGAAAGCGCTAGTACAACAGGGGTGCGCAGGTGCCCCTGAGGTTGTACGTTAGCGAGTGATCTGCCTCTCACCCATGCACCTCCTCGGCACGTATCCGACCTTGAGGTTGAGGGTTTTTTTATAGAGGTTTGTTCCGTCCTCGCGATCCGGGCGATGAAGCCAAGATCCCCGTTCTCCTAGGCACACAACGTTCCACCGCCACGCCCTACGGTGGTCGTTGAAGCATGGTAGGAGTTTACGGTGTGGGAAACTTGCGGCGCTCACAAGTTTCCAGCTCGGGCACCGCGGGTTCGCCAAACCCGTACCTGGCACTTGCGTACCAGGCCCCTGCGGGGAGGCTACTCTGGCTTCTTAGAGCTATACAAAGAGGTAAGTAAAATTAGATACCACCAAAATCATATATCAAGGTTTAGACAGATTGACTGTTCCATATGTTAGTTATAATAATGTTTTATGGAAAGCGCAATTGTTGGGACATTAATATTCTAACCTCTTCTATCCAAATGTCAACTTCTCCCAAAAATGACGTAACTATTTCCACGGAGGGGGCTCTGGTGGCCAGCGGCTTCTAATGTAATAACAAAATCCATCCATCTGGCAATGCCGCCTAATTAGAGGCCAAAAAGTGGTCCAGGACAATCATTTGCACATGAGCTGCAATACAGCTGCTAAAGGGGGGTTAGTTAACAAAACAACAGCATGCTGACACAGAAAGAAATTAAAATCACTGCAATTCAATAGCCAGAGGATATGCTATCGAAATTTAATATTTTAAAATTATATTACAGCATTTTCTTTGATTTTTAACTGCTTTACGTCTTTCAACAGCGAGGTCTTTAGAGACGTGAAAGGATGGGGGGCAAGGATTGGGAAGGAATTCGGCCATGGCCTTTTGAAAGAAGCATCCCGGCATTTGCCTGGAATGATTTGGGAAACCATGGAAAACCCAAATCTGGATGTCCGGACGGGGATTCGAACCGTCGTCCTCCCGAATGCGAGGCGAGAACGCTCACTGTTACACCGCCACGCTCGGTCATTTTCTTTGAAATATTATTATGGAGGTAAACTCATTTCCCCGTAAGATGTGTGGTTGGTATTATATCAAGAGTCATCAGAGAGAAAACAGAAACATACTTCCCACTATTCAGACTATAGAACATTACATGTTAAATGAAGCATTGAGGTTGAGAAATTTCAGGAAAGATGAACCAATTTCATTTCAGTATTGCTGGACCATAAGTTTTCTGGTCTGAGGGATAAAGATTAATTAATATACATTACCTTTTTTTATCTGCGTAACGTCTCTCTAACAGCTGAGGTCTTTAGAGACGTGAAAGGATGGGGGGGGGGGGGGGGCAAGGAATGGGAAGGAATTTGGCCATGGCCTTTTGAAGGAAGCATCCAGGCATTTGCCTGGAGTGATTTGGGAAACCATGGAGAACCCAAATCTGGATGCCTGGACAGGGATTCGAACCGCCGTCCTCCCGAATGCGAGGCTAGAACGCTAGCCGTTACACCACCATGCTCGGTATATATACATTACCAATGGAGATCAACCGTACATGGAAGTAAAATGCTACAGAGAAATAACTAGGTCAATACCCTACTTTATGCCGATGACCAGGTGTTAATAACCAACTGCAAGGATTATATACAGTTTTTGGTATATTTCTTGAATTTGACAGCCAAAAATCTTGATACAGAAATTTCAACAAAGAAATCAAAGTTCGTGACCTTTCCAATGAAGGAGCAAATCTGAAGCAAAGTGGTATTGAATGACAAAATTTTTGAACAGGTTAACTGATTTAAATATTTGGGTACCACATAACAAACTTGGAGGTAAAAGACATATATTTCAACATATTAAATTACAAAAGGGTACAAGGCAGTTGGCAAGGGATGTGTGTACACAATGGGTTATTTCCCTTAACCTGTTACTTTCATCATTCATAAGCCATTCCAATTTTATTACAATATAATACAGACTTCGAAATAATAGACCCTTCGAAGCAGCACAAATTAAACATGGTCAATAGTGGTTATTCTCATATCCATGGCACACTTGTTTCACACCTTGGTTAATTTCTATGCCTGTTACAGATGTTTGTTAGCAATTTTGAGTAACTAATATTTGCATAACAGGACTTTGTCCAGATCTTGTAACATGGATTGACAAATCTCCATGTCCCATAGCATTTTCCTATTGACTCTATAAAATTACTTTATTTAGCCTATGTAGCTGTACAGGATGGAAGGTTAAACTCTTTCCTTTTTTCAAGTAACTATATGACACTGAAAATACAACCAGAACAAGATCTTCCTTTTCCAAACCAATGTTGGAGTTCATCCACAAAGGTCTCCATTATGGATCTTAGCTAGTTATCTGATAGTTTTGTATACATTTTGTAGAATATTTTAAGTAGGATATTTCCTCTTTAATTTTCACAGGAGTGTCCGGAGCCTTTATTTCTTTTTCAATAAAAAAATATAACTGGACCCCATAAAACTTTCACACTTTGAAACACATCTTCGAATTTCGCATAACGAAAGTAGTTTCCAAGATAGCGGGTTCAATTGAAGTAAATGGTAACACCATTTTAAAGCCATTTTTACAGTCAATTTTGATGATAATTCCACGTAATATGTCCAATATAAGCATTAATTCAAGTATGAACAGTAAATTCAAGAGTTAAATTCATTTAAACAGCTGCTGAGAAACTTAACCTCTGATTTGAGTAGGTAATATTTGACTTTCACATAACTTCGCTAAATCAGTATATTTCTTTAGTTCAAAAGATGTTTAGGTAAATAAATAGCCAGAAGATGATAAAGTTTGTTGTTAGAAAATCTTACTTAGAGAATAAAAATGTTTAAAAGCGATTTGCCGGTGAAGAATTTTGTCATATAATTTTCCACTCTAAAATCGAAGTATTCAGTCATTAGAAAACAGTTAAGAAGTTAATTGATAGATAGAAAGTAGCGTAATTTTGGTTGAAACAACATATTAAAATTTTGGAAAGTTTCATGGATTTTGAAGATCTTTTTTTTTTTTTTAATATAATGTGGTATAGCAAGACATGTGCTTCATGAAAAAGTTAAATATTTCAGTTTTATTTGGGAATTCATGAGAAGAAATTATGTTCAGAGTAAAGATTAATAAAATATAAAGATTTTCGAGCAAGTTTTATTTCAAAATATTAAAGCATCTAATTGAAATAAAGTGAAATAGGTTTGGCGCCAGAAACGCTTGGACAGTGTAGCTCTAAATCGGACTGCATTCGGGAGGAATGATATTTCTAAATTTTAAATCCGTCTTTTTAGCAACTGGTTTTTTTATTATCTCTCAGACGCGTTTCGTCTCCTCTGAATGGGGCATCGTCAGTGACTGTGAATGTATACATGTGTTGTTAATACAAAGTTTACAAACATTACTATATACAATTAAATATTTACAAGGTACATTCTACTTACGAATTTTTGGTTATGACAATTACATGTTGATCAGGAACAGCTCTCCTTGCATGTTTTGTGTAGCCCGATTTGGTGTTGGTTTTTTCATCACTCCTATTCCACTTTTGAGGTCACTATTGTAATGTGTTTCTTGCTTTTTGCACTTTTTCTTATATTGCATATCACAAATCACATTCCTCACTATTTACATTTGTGTACAGTGGTGCCAACTTCTTTTTCGTTATGTTGTAACATCTGCGTCTGTGTTTTTATTAAATTATGTCTCTGTTTGTGTATTGTAAGTGATGTGATTTACCGCTTTGTGTATTCTCTTCGTTTGTCAAGATTATTCTACAGTGTTTGGAACAGTGTTTCATTTGTTAAATGCGTGAATTCGTTAAGTACATTTTGCTTTAATCCGATGGCTTTGTGGATGTAGTAACTTTCCTGGAGTGTGAGCAAGTGTTTCTTGTGGTTGTTTATTTTCATTATTCTCATTTCTGTCTGTATCGTGGTGGGTTGATGGTTGTGGTCTAATAAGTGTTCAGCAAACGTTGAGTGATTTGTACATTTAATAGCCCTAATGTGTTGTTTGTATTGTGTAGTGAATTTTCTGCTTGTCTGTCCTATGTATTGGGCTTGACATTGTTGGCAAGTCAGTTCATATTTACCTGACTGCTGGTACTGATCTTTCTCATTATTACTGTTCAGGTGCTTCTGTATTGTGTTATTTGTTTGAAATGCAATGTGTAATCCTTGTTTTCTGAATATGTTGCTTATTCTGTGTGTATATTTGTTAGTGTAGCTCATTGTGTACCATTGCTTTTTAGTTTGTTTCTGGCTGTTATGGTGTGTCATGTTGGTTGTGGCCTGTGTATTTATTTTTTTCTGGATTTTAGTGTTGAGCTGTACACAAATGTAAATAGTGGGGAATGTGATTTGTGATATGCATATATAAGAAAAAGTGCAAAAAGCAAGAAACACATTACAATAGTGACCTCAAAAGTGGAATAGGAGTGATGAAAAAACCAACACCAAATCAGGCTACACAAAACATGCAAGGAGAGCTGTTCCTGATCAACATGTAATTGTCATAACCAAAAATTCGTAAGTAGAATGTACCTTGTAAATATTTAATTGTATATAGTAATGTTTGTAAACTTTGCATTAACAACACATGTATACATTCACAGTCACTGACGATGCCCCATTCAGAGGAGGCGAAATGCGTCTGAGAGATAATAAAAAAACCAGTTGCTAAAAGACGGATTTTTCATTTAAAATTTATTGTTAAGCAACTGCAGAAAGTTGGCCAATAAACCATGTATCATATTTCTAAAATTCGTAACAAATCAGGGAATATACTTAGGGATTCCAAATTTTTACAGCAACCGTTTTTCAATATGGAAATTTGTTTAAAGCAATTTTCAAATTGATATTCTGAATAATTGAAGTAGTCAAATTTTGTTTTCAAACTCTATCCAACTTTCAAAATTAGGTAAAATACTTTATTTGATATCAGATGATAGAATAGCAACAGGGGAATAAAACGAAATTTGATTTAGCTTGATAGGAGTAATACTTCGACAGTTATGGCAATCACATGACAAAATATGACCAAACATTTAAATTTACTATACACTCAAACACGCTCAATTATACATAATTTATTTTATCCAGTAGTGTTGTTTCATGTAGCCAGCATAGTTTGATTCCACACACTCACTGCACTGTTGGAAAATTAATTTTTTTCAAAAATTATCATCATGTTCCTGTAAAAGAGTAGATTATTAGATTTTTGCTTTTAAAAATGGGAATTTATTATAAATTGGTTGTGGATTAGTGAACATGTCATGTTTATTCTTGTTTGATGCCAGCATTTCAGTGTATCACTAGTATGCATCTTCAAGTTCTCGTAGAAGAATTTTCTCCTATTCTCACTTAAAACTGTCTTGTACTGTGAGAAGCTTTGTTCAATTTCGCAAGATGTCATGGGAACGTGCTTGAACAGACTCAAGGTACTGCAATTTAACTGTGGGTCGTCTTCAGTCAAAACAGATTCACCACTATTTAAAATTAACATTTGTTTTATATCCAGTATTCCGACTCAACATTTTATAAAGTTTGTTCTTTAGTGAACTAGGCACACTGCCTCTTGCTTGACCTATTCTCGGTTTCCACACTTTAATACTGTATTTTCACTCTTGCCTCGAGTCTTGCCTCGTCGAAATGTTCGTGCACGAGCGCTGACACGAAATGCCGTTTACACTCTCGCTAGAATTCATTTATGGATGACATTTAAATCAGAATTATAATAGTATATATAAATTCAGATGCTATATTTTAGCTGAATAAAATATCAATCACAGAGTAGTAGGTTTATAGCAGTGTCTTTGTATTTCATTAAACAGTTACACACTTTCAAAAGAATGGAAAAGATGTTCCAACAAATGGTATGTTAAGACTCTCGAGATTCTTCAAAATTCTTAAGAATATCACAAGCTAACTTTGAACTTCCTTTGAGAAAAACTAAACCTATAACATCAAAACAAAATACTAGAATCAGGATACCAACACCAGTAAAATTTCAATTAGTCATAACTGTATGATTTCTGGCTACTGGAGACAGTTTCAGAAGTATTATCTATTTGTTCAATATTTCAAACAGAGCAATAACACTAATTGGATATGTAGTTTGTAAAACTAATACTGTTTTAAAGGATGAAATAAAGAAGGGAAATAAAAATGTGTTATACTTGAATGAACTAATGTTTCGCCGGTGTTGTTATACTTAATTATCTAGTTTTCTAAAAGATAACCACATGTTTTAAAGTCTTCATGTAAAATACACTTTCTTACATTTATTAATAATATTAATTGAATTAATGATAGAAGATGAATTAACTCAATAGCAAAATAATATGTAAGTGCATGTGAATATTAATAAGAGGTTAAATTGGGCAAGATTAATACGAATTTTTGCATCGTTTAAAGTGGTTTCAAATGCTGAATCGATGCAATAGTGTAAACAATGTGCATGCAGTTTTGACTCATGCAAAGAAACCGCCACTAAGGCAAGCAGCACTAGCAACCAACTGTGCAAGGTGAGACTACGCGAGTGTACTGTTTACATTCTTGTGTTCATGGTGTCTCACCTCACCCCATGGAAGCTCACGCAAGAGTGTTAACGCAGCATAACAAATGCTGCACTGTTGAGATTAAAAGGTGCATGGGGCATTAATGATTAGAGAGTGACAATAATGTATATCTTTAATTCTTGACTGGTGAATTATGACCAATTAATTTTGTTTTATTCTCCAATGTATAATGGGAGTACATTTCAGTGAATAATTATCTTAATTTTATCTCATCCATAACTTCTAGTAAATTCCCGGTACTATTAAAAAATTAGCAGATTTTTCCTTCGTATCTCCATAAATATTACTGTAATATGACAAACTAGGAAAATGGCCTGAATATGCATTTATTGCTATATAAAATATATTTAAATACAATTAGAAATGTTCAATCAGCATTACAGCTCAAAAATAAGTCAGGAAAAAAAATATGAGTTGTCATAAAGATGCAAAAATTTATTTCATAAGTTACAATTAAGATCACATTAACATTCTCACCTGTCACAGTATAAAATTACCAAATTTCAATCAATGTTTTCAATTACCAATAATTTAACTAAAAAAGTAAACACGAAAATAAAATTGAAGAAATCTAATCTGTAAATCCAAGTACCACAATCTGGAAAACTGTTATCTTACAAACTAAATTCCACAACAGACTTAAAATTATTTCACAATTTACTATCTCTAATAAGAAAATTGGACATCCATATAAAGACAGCAATTATCAAGAAAATGATAGCCACCTCACAAACCAATCCACATACCGCTGCATATTTTGCTTTCATGCTACACTTTTGAATACCATTGCATACAGTCATAGTAAAAACTGTAATTTGCTTCAAGTATTCCAAAGTAAGTTTCGAACCTCTTCTAAAACACAATAAAAGAAAAATTAAGCAAGGGCAAAGAAATGAAACAATGCTTACCACAACAGGATAGTGTAGAAATACAGACATGACACTGTGTTCAAATGTGTGTGTGTTTCACTGCTATCAACAGTGGTAAGCAATGGTTCCTTTCTAAAGCGATACTTATTTCTGTTAGTAGCCAATTCAGCACCCTATGTGACCCTCTAAAAACTAAAGCAAATTTAAGAAAAACGTAAAAAAGTACTAGTATAAAAAGAAAAAAAAATTAGGACAATTTTGGATGGTGCATCAAACAACAATTTTCCTATCTAGTGTAATCAACAAAGGGGAGATTTTTACTCTCAAAAAACTATAAATTATCATGGCAGCATTTTACATAGCAATTCTTAAAATAATGAACAGAAAGTTATTTGTGTACCTTGTGACTCTCTTCTTTCATTAGGTATGTTCCAGCCGAGACTTCACGTATCTCCACCTTCCCATCACGAAGAATACTGTCATTCTGAAGACCAAGTTCCTTGACAAATGCTGCTGTTGCTATTTCAACCAATTCTTCCTCCTCATAGGTCAATCTATTAGACTGGTCAAAATAATGAGAACAATTTCTCAAGTCTGGTGCCTGTATTATTAGAAAACACAAAATGAGTAGCTGCTTAACCAGAAGAATTATTTAAATCCAAGAGTAATTCATCAAATTAATATAATGTACATTTTAATGAAGATTAGTATTTGTGCTAATTCTACTCACTCACCTTTGGCATGTAGCGAGTTGAATCGAGCATGTCAGGCTGTGGATTATTGGTTTCAAACTGATGATACTTCATATCACTAAGATCCTGGAAATGTTGATTGTCAGAAGTAATCAAGGGATTATACGAGTTGTTTTCTTGTGTTGCATTCAAGGTGCTTTGATATGGCACAGCACCTAAAAATTACATTAAGATTGAACCCCAGACAACTAGAGCATTCATTTTTTTGACTAAAAAGTATTGATCAATAGTAGTGGCAGGGAGGGCCAAATGTAGAATAATTTATCAGTTCCTTACCACAGTCGACAGCTAGCTTACGTGTACACTTATTACATCCTTCTGCAGGACACAATTGGTTTCTATCATTTAAAATTGCACATACAAAAATAAGTCAAAAGTCATAGTGCATCCCTCTTACAAAATGCGGGGCCTCCTTTTGGTTTAGTGAAATACATTAACCTGATGCCTGCAGAAGTTCCCACTATGGATCCACAGGCATGCGGTCCCAATTAGTGTTCCACAATAGTGCTGGACCTTCTGCACAAATGGCCATATCTATCATATTCCCAATATGCTCGATGGGGCTCATGTCTGGTGATCTAAGTGGTCATATAATATGCTGGAACAGTCCAAAAGCTCCTTAAACCAACTGGACACAATGACCCAGTGACAGTGCATTATCATCTTGATTCTCCCATCATTATCAGGGTATGTGAAGTTATTTTTAAATCAGTATCTAAACTGACTGTGTGATGCAATCCTCCACCTCTTTGCACCATGAAATAATCTCATCATCTCAACAGATCCACTACAACCAACATATTTTAATTACCTGCTTCATATATTTTAAACCTTGCCTTCCTCTACAATTTCTTCCACTAACAAATTAACCAATCCCAAGTGTCTTAAAATGTCGTCTGCCAATCTGTCTCTTTCTTGTGAAACAGTCACAAACTTCTATCCTTACCCACGATTTCAAAAAAAACACATTCCATACTTCGCGAGTCCATTAAATTTTTAGCATCCTTCTACAGCAACATTTCAAAAGCCCATTTTTTTCTGATATTCCTAAAGGCTCTATATAGTTTTAGAAACTTCTTTCTAACTCTGGGCCAGTCCTATTCTAGTTTTGATGTGTGTTTTGTGTATGGCTTTATACCTCATCACCAACGAGGTCATTAGAGGTGTGAAGGGACTGTGACAAGGAACAGTAAGGAACACGCCATGGCCTTTTGAAGGATTTTATCCTTTTGGCTTGATGCCTCGTCGACATCAAAGTCATTAGCGGCAGCAATGACTGGGGACAAGGAATGGGAAGAAAATTGGCCATGCCCTTTCTGAAGGAAGCATCCTGGCATTTGCCTGAAGTGATTTGCGGAAACCATGGAAAACCCATAACTGGATGCCTGGATGGGGATTCAAACCTGTGTCCCCAGGAATGGGAGACCAGAGCGTTACCGCTCACCCATCATGCTCAATGACATGGTTCTTGTGTTGTCCATCAACTGTATTTTTTTTTAACTGCTTAACGTCTCTTAACAGCGAGGTCTTTAGAGGCGGGAAAGGAGGGGGGGGGGGAGGAATGGGAAGGAATTCGGCCATGGCCTTTTGAAGGAAGCATCCCGGCATTTGCCTGGAGTGATTTGGGAAACCATGGAAAACTCACATCTGGATGCCCAGACGGGGATTCAAACCAGCGTCCTCCCGAATGCGAGGCGAGAATGCTAACCGTTACACCACCACATTCGGTCCATCAATTGTAATTTTACTTCCTAGATAACAGGATTCCTCTACCTCTATCAAATCTGACCCTGTTTTCATATATAATTTATTGTTATCACTAATATTTCCACTGAATTTCACTTTTGCCATGCTTTGGTTTTTATTTATTCTAAATTCATCTTCCAGGATTTTGTACAAGTGGTTCAGTAATTTCTCATTAACCTCACTCCTTTCTCCTAACACATGTCATCAGCAAAACACTGTATGCCAATTGTTTCTCCATGATCATTTACGCTAAAGTCAAATTTTTCTTTACTTCCTCGATGTGGAAGTTGTAGACACTAACCCCATCCCCCACCATTTTTAACTGATGCTTGTATCTTGTTATTCTCTTTATTTACTATAGCCAAGTGATCCTCAGGTGAGTTACTGCAAGTAAAGGCACCAGATGTTGCAGTGATTTTGTCACCTTGAATGTGTAAACTAGTGTATTTGATACATTTCTATATTTCTGGTATTTTAGATGGATGGTCAATGTGTCAATTTTGCCACCTTCGAGGAAAACTAAGAACATAGTTTCCTGCAGGAGGGAAAGTAGATTTAATAATTTTACTTGTTGGTAGGAGTGCAGTAGATGAAATGGCACCGTAAGTCCACCAACATAATTATAGGTTATTTAACACAGTATTGGTTAGAAGAATCAAAATTTGTTACTTTTAATAGGTATAATAATAATCTATGCCTTGCTGGCGTTGGAAGAGTTATAAGAAATAACCCTTTAAGTGTTTTGTTGGATTTTGTTTGCAAAATTAGCCTCCACCCCCTCACTCCTCCACTTGTGCTCTTGCACATAACGCATGACAATGAGGGAATCTAATCAGGGCGTAGTTAGATCACAGATGGGTGTCAGGAAAGTGAAAGTTGAGTTTTAATTTATGTTTAAAAGATCATTGAAATCTGATATGAATCCTGGATACGAATAATAATAATTCTTAGGTACTGTATCCATGTTATAATAACTGTAGTCTCATATATCACTGGTCATTACATCAGTGGAAGACATCATGACCTACTTTTGAAACTATGCTGTGAATGACTGTGTACTGATTTAAGCTTGTGTTTGTTTCTACCTAAAGAACCATCAATCTCTGGATATTACATGAAGTATATAATACTTTTATTCAATTGGTGGCCAGTTGCAAAGTGTTCAATTGAATAATGATAAACGTGGTACCAACCACTCTGAAAAAAAAAAAAGAAGTACTGCTGTGGAGTGTCATTACACCTAAAAGATGACCATTATCATTAAACTGAAGAATTCTTTTATCCTGGTTAGCTACTAATCTGATGACTATTCGGTCAACCTACTGCCCATAGTAAAATATTTATTGCATTCTATAGCAGATTGTAAACCCTGAAGTCCTGTAACAAGAAGACTATAATCGAGTCATCATAATTAGCAGCAACATTACATGGCTTTACTGTCACCCGGACTATGAAATATAAAAACGTAAGGGGGAGAAAAAAAAAGATCAAAATTCAAGGGAAGAACCTATCAGTTGATACTGGAAAACAGCTGATAGTATGGGTACAAGTTTACAGTTGAAGATACACAACTGAGTAAAAAACGACTGAAGATGCCAAAATATTTAAAAAAAATGCCATTTTCAAAATGAAAACTCTAGGTTTACTTTGTTTTTCCTTACACAGTTTGAGAAGTATCTCAAACAAAATGACAAACTAGTGCGAATAAAATTTATCTCCAAACCTCGAAACAACATTCCATTTCCCAAAAAAAAAAATTAGGATAAGTGATCAAAATACCTACCCTCCTTTGAAATCAATGCTCAGTGAGCTTGTATCTCCTCCTAATTTCTGCCATCCTGAGATCCACACACTGTCTACAGAAAATCTCATCAGTCTGCTGGCTTACACGCTTCATTCCCATTTTTTTTTAGCAAAAAATTCCCTTTCACAATGGTTCAGACATTGCGCTACATGCTAAAATTCCTAATAATGATTCTATTTCAGCAATGTCACAACCCCCCCCCCCCAATTTTAAACTAAAATTATTCTCATCAACTTAGGTTAAAAATATAGTTGGGACAATAATAAGTGCCCAATGGTATCGGAGACAATTTTTACCTAAGGTGGTAGCCTCATATTAATCCACTTAACATAAACACACAAATAAATCCGCTTTCATCCCACCAAAGGAAGAAAAAAAAAACATAAGGAAATGAAAACTATCATTTACCAAAAATGACTGAGGTTAAACTAATGTGCTCTGGCCCAAAATTATACTATCCACACCTTGGCATTGTGCTTAATCAACAATACCAAATTATGCCTCCAGAATCCTTCCACAAAAATCAATATCTCCTAATAGCAACAAAAGCATAATGTTTGCTCACACAGAATTAAAAACAGACATACACAATATGTATCCTAAAAAATTTACCAATAGTAATACATAGTAATCTTTTCTACCACATCAAAAATTCAAAATTACTAGTAAAGGGAAAAGAAAAACTTTTAAATTAACACACACACAAAAAACCATTCAACAGAAATTTCATCTTTATTTATGCGTACCTTAGATCTTCTAATTAATGTTTACATTCACTTTAAACAAGTTATTGATGCAATAAATAAAATGCACATCAAGAATTAATGGCAACACACACACAAACACACACACACAAAACCAACATATTTGAGTACATAGCTCCTGAATTTAAATATTTCTGCCCACTCAAAGACTTTAGCCGAGTGGATATTTAAATAATTAAACTAATGTCTAAAAATAAAAATAATCTCATGATGAGGTATCCGGAGTATTCTGTCCCTCTTGACCCCTTCTTTATTTCTTCCTAAATTTCTGATATTTTGTTTTCCTCAGTGGTTTATAGGTAGGGAATTCTTTTAGAAACATAACTCCAACACTAAACCGTACTTTGACCAAAGAATCGATCACTCAAAACAATTTAGTAGTGTGAACAATACACAAACATCTTTAAAGAAAGAAAGAAAAAAAAGAAAAAAAAAAACCATTTGAATTGCGTCCATGTTTCAATAGGAGTACCCTTCTGAGCGAGTTTTAAAACAAATTCATTGTCTCATTATTCTAAGCATCAATGTTTCTATTTAAAATATTTTTTTTCATTGTTAAATTGGAAGAACAAATCATTAATTCCCAATAACCACCCGAAATCAAACCAAATGAGACTTTTGAAATACAGAGAATTATTATCAAAGCTTTCCACTTAACCTTCACCATGAACGTTCAGGGTTTCACAACTAATATGATCTTTTGGCAGTTAAATTACAACCCACAAAGTTCCAGTGCCCTGAAATTCAACATTTTCATCAACAGCATGATCCTTCACATCTTATCAACCCTTCATTTGTCCAAATGCCTTCTGTCTAACAATGTCAATGCCCATTTTACCATTTCCACTTTTTTTCCCCAATGTACCCTACCAAATATTTCCATAGCATCTCAAACAATTGGTCTAAATATGGGGTGTGTGCCATAAAATATTCGAACTGCCTTCATATTTTCCTGCTGGTGTTATTCTGTATCATCAGGCTGGTGACATCCTTCAAAGTAGTCCCCATTTGATTGAAGAATATGCTCCCAATGGCCTTTCCACTTTTGGAAGCAGTCCTGGAACTCGTTCTTTGGTATCGCCTTTAGAGCAGTCATCATATTAGTTTTGAGTGTTTTTTTATTGTCGAATCAGTGTCCTTTGAGTGGCATTTTTAATCGTGGGAACAGCCAAAAGTGGCAGGGAGCTATGTCATGACTGTACGGAGGCTAGTGGAGACGTACGACTATGTGCTTTGTCAAATTTGCTGCACGAGGTTCGATGCATGCGATGGTGCATTATCATGATGTAGAAGCCAGTCACCGATTGACCAAAACTGATGCCGATTTGTTTTGATGGTGTCACGCAATATTTTCGTAACTTATAGATAACGTTCTTTGTTGATTGTCTGACCTTCATAAGCATTTTCGTGACACACAACCACCTCATAATAATAATTTTTAAAAAAAACAATCAACAACTTGACATTGCTCCGCCGAGCGTTTTTTAGTCGTGGCTCCAACAACAGCTTCCACTATGAAGACTGTCATTTTGCTGTGGGATCGTAACCATAAACCCACAATTATATTCTTTTTAAGCAGATTTTCATCATTATTGACCATATCAAAATTGTCCTGGGCGATTTCAAGGTGAAGGTTTTTCTGCTCCACTGTTAGCAATTTCAGAATGAATTTCGCACACATGCGAGCCATTTGAAAATTTTCAGTTAAAATCTTCCAAACACTAGTTTCCGGTATTCCAAGATTCCATATTCTAGTTCTCGCACTATGAATCAACAATCTTCATTGATTGCAAGACACACACAAATGATATTATCCAGTGTTGTCATCGTTGAAGGCCACCCAGAGTGTGGGTTACTATCAACAGATGTGCGAGCATCTTTGAACCACTTATACCACTCTTTAATTTATGTTTTGCTCATATACTTGTCCCAAAATGTTGTCTTCATCATTTCAATGCTCTCTGCACAACTTTTTTAGAATTTAAAGCAGAATTTAATGCAAATTTGTTGCTCCGATCTGTCAGTCATTTTTTATAATAGCAAAATATGATAAACATACAAAACACTTTGTAAACAAATGCCATAATCCCCTCACTTCTAATGCCACAGGACAGCTCTTCCTCCATAAGGTATCCAGTTGATTTCACTGTATCCTAAAATCTCCTTTAACTACTTACAGTTATTAATTAGAATCCTACCAAAGTCACCATGTAACACTTTTCGTAATCTTTTTATGGTTTTACCATCAATCAGTTGTTACATAGCTCACTCGCACTTTACTTAGTGATTGTAAAATGATGCTCCTTCAGTTGATAATATAATCTTTCCCTCAGAAGATTCCACCACACGGTATTTACCAAGTAAATAATTTCTAATGTTCACTTGAACCATTCAATCCTTATAGCTCCTGAAGAACGTTTCCTAAGGTTTCCAATATATTCTTACTCACTCAATCAGTTTCATTCCTTATGTTATGCAACGCTTTTGCAAACTTATTTTCCAGAAAACTAGTTCACATTCTTGAAGCATCAGCGAATCACTGAACTATTGAATTTACTTCATGGAGCTCTCTCATTCAGTTAAACTATACACTTGCCTGGCTATCAAACAATAATTAAAGGTCATACACCTGGATTCGAGCACTTATTCAAAATGACAAATAAGATTTAACACCGAGCCTTGAAATACAGTTTTGACTAAGCATCACTCACACTTCCTAATAAAAATTGGGATAAGTGGTCAAAACATTCTTCACTCCTCAAAACTGATGCACTTTCTAACACACTCTCCAGGAACACACAAAATGGCCCCTTTTGTATTATTGTTTATAGCTTATCACTGATAGAGCAATAATTTTCCAAGTCTGCTGGCTACATGCCTCATTTTCCCCATCTACTGTACAACAATTTCTCCTTCACAATGGTTCAGATATAGCACCATATGCTGAAATTTCTAATAATGCCCCTATTTTTCATAGGGAAGTCCTAGTAATATCACAAGGTGTAGAAGTTTCCTTATTCCACAGTTACCACCTTTTTTCCCCCACTTCATTATATGATTTTAGGGATTTATGATGTGTTAACAGTTATGCTATTAATGGCCACCTAAAATATTGTTAACATAGTTTATCTTCTTGATCTCGAGTATCGTCATTCACCCACACTTTCTCTGTCAACTGAAATCAACTGTTTCTACTGTGCATTTCCCCTTAAATTTATTTAACTACTTTAATTATCATACAACGACAACTGAATACAAATATTATGGAAAGAGATAACCACAACATACATTCTAAATTTGTACAGTCAGGCAAATTTAAAACATGCACACAAGAAATTTAAAGGTACTTTGATGTCTTTTGTGGCAGCAGAGCTGAACTTACCTTGCTTCTTTCCAGCAACAAATACACTGTCTGGTTCCTGCCTCTGTGAGGTCTAGAAACAATTAGAAAGACTATTATTATTATTGTTGTTGTTTGCCACAAGAACTTTAAAAAATGATTCTGTAAGATATTTCCATCCATGGTACTTATAAAGCAAAAAGGAGTTAATAAAATATAAAGGCGATGATATAATAATAATATACGACATGGCGGCCGTGTAGGAGATCTGCAGTAACAAGCAATATACAAATCAACACAAGAAGACTAACCGAAGCTTGTTGGTAAAGAAGAGTATTCTACAGCGCCATCCTAACTACTCGACGTAAACCATCACAGACTGCGGACAGCTGTTTATCAATGTAGTACCTTTGCCTGTTCCAGCGGCTGGCTTGCTACATCAACAAACAACACATGCCATTGTAGTTTAGAAAGATAAGTGATTTTTTATTTGCACTAAAGTGTTTCAAATTATCATACACTACTAAACTTTGCTTGTATAAGAATTTATAGCTCATAATTTTGAAATATTCCATTATTTTCTTGACCTAACCTATCGTTCATATTGTAAACTAATAGACATAGGATTTCTGATAAAGCAAATCTAACTGTGCATGCTTTCACGCGAATTATCTTAATTCAGTTTAGAGAAAATGTTTAGCTTGAATGGATTAATTTTGGCAAGAAAAGCTTAAATTATGGCCTTCATTTTATTAAATTCACACTGTCACCTTGTAACCACCACTACTGCCCGACAATGCAGAATAATTACTTTTTCTGCATCACAACTTCCACTCCCAAATTTCAATTATGAATAAATAGTTAATACTTTTGTTAGTTTTGCTTTGACATTGTGGAAGTTGATCAAAATCTTTAATCAGGCTATATATATATATATATATATATATATATATGGCATAGGTGGGGACAGTTAATCAAAAAGTTAACTTCATTAATCGTTAATTTGCTACTTAAAAAGTTAACTTCGATAATCGTTAAAGCATTACATTTTGCAAATTTAATGCAAGTTAAAGTTAACCGTTAAAAGTTAACCATCCCAAAAGTGGAAGTGATTTTTGTGTGTTGCAATGGGCATTACTGCAAGCAATACCAAGGTGCTATGTACCATGATGTGAATTAATAATACATCTACAAAATGTCCTTCTGGAAATTGAATTTTTACCGGGGCTCAACATTTTCAGCAGCTTCTCAAATTCTTCAACATATAGTGGAATCATGTTGGTAAAGAAAAGGTTGTCAATACATCAGTCCACACCAGCTTGGAATACCTTGGTTCCGGTAGCTATGATAATTTTTTTTCCCCTCGAGTTGGTTCTGCTTTTACTTTTTCTTCAAACTGTTCATATTTGGATATATGCATCCTCTTCATATGTTGTTTAAGATTATTGAGGCTAGACATGTGTGCCTTGACTTTAGAACGTTTAGGCAAACAGTTTGAATTCAGAAATAAACTGTTCTCCCAGTCTTGATTCAAGTGCATAAATGTGGCCAAGGATTTTTAATATTATCTTGTTGCTATTGTTAGCATTGCTGCTTTCACTAACGGATTGAAGAGCTAAAGTTATCATGACGTAATCATGTAACGAATGTCAGATTAACTTTTTTCTCTAACGAACACCAAACCAATACCAATTTAAAAAAATATTTTTTTCTGGCAGTAAAAAAGATAGTTTATAAAAATATCAAAATCAATCACCGATCGAATAACAAATGAGTAATGAGCCCCAGTTTGAAGATGTACTCCCAATATAAGGGGAGTCAGTCATCAAGGAAGCGATAGAAATACGGCTGAACAACAACACAGTCAACAGGGACACGGGTTTATGGCTCAGTGATGCGTGGAAGCCGGCTCTGTCGCTTCTGAAACATTCACCCTGCAAACAGAGCGGTAGGCGGGCGCCGACGGGAAGTGTTTACGGCCCGCCGGGGTTGGCTGGGACCGATGCCCCACCAGCCAAACAGCGACGAGCGCAAGACGGCAGCCGCGGAACGGAGCGAGGGGAGGGGAGAGGCCAGGCCTTATTAGGGCGCGCGGAGGCCAGACACTGTCAGTGCAGCGCTGGTACTCCCTGCAGCACACATCTAACCTGAAGATGGCGGCAGAGCCAGCCGCCGAAAGCTCGTTGTTGTCTCTCTTCAACAATACACGGCGGAAAACCCGCGAAGACTATATTTCATTGATACGCCATGAAAGCCTTCGTTCTCACATACCAAACAACGTCAACTACCAATGTAACCAACTAAAGTTAACGGTAGTTCAATTTAACAGAAGATTTATTAGGCTAGCTTAAAAGTTAAATTTGTGCAATTTTGTTAACTTCATTAATTAACGATTAACGGATTAACAATTTTCTGACCAGCTGTGATATTTGGGATATCTGAAATGGCTCCAACGTTTTGGGGGAAATTTAATATTTTGTTTTTTTAAGTTTACCTAACTACGTGTCTTCCCTGCAAAATCATGATTTTACAAAAAACAAACAAAATCAGAAACACTTGTATTTGGTATCTCAGAAACAGCTCTATTTCATAGATGTTCCAGGTACCAGTAAGTCTACTGATGTTAGTTCTCTCTGGTCTGAGCAAGGAACTCTTATATCTTTAAAGGAGCAATTCTTGTACACTAGCTGACCCTTGCGAACATTTCACATACCATCACGATCAGTCACCGAATGGTAATATAATAATGAGGAAGTAAATAAATGTAAGTACTTATTAATGAAAGGTATTTTACTTTAAAGAGTAGTAATAAATATCACTTTTATTGTAAAACATTGTTATTAAATACTACATGTTTAATTGCAAAACTTTTAAAAAGTAGATTTTTTTAAAAAAATTGCTTTGTCAGAAGTCCTTTTTTCCATCTTCTTTACTTTAAAAAAACGTCTTTGAAAGCAATATTAGCAGTTGTAATGTGATAATTGTCGACTTTTTGACAGTATGTGTCTTTAACACAAAAATAAATACTAATGAATCTACAAACTAGTGAAAAAACATATGGGTGTCCAAATGAAAAAAAAAACAGGTTCTGATAAATACAATCCTAGCTTTTGAAGCGTCTGATCTTGTGCTTTATTAATGTTTATAGCGAAGGTTACTTCTACTGAGCATTGTTTTCTTATCATTTGGAAAGTAAGTTTAGGGTGAGCAGAACAATATTTATTTATGTACAAGAGAAACAAAACTTCGTATTATGTGTGGTTAAAGAATCTAATAAAATATTACCTGATTCATCAACTCCGAAGAAAGACCCAGATATTGATGAAGTGCAGTAAATGTAACCCTCTGCAAGCGTACCATGATAACTTGCATAACACGAATAAATATATCTGGATAGTCTTCAAACAAATCTTGGAATGCTGACATTGGAAGGCGTAGCACAGTTGAATCTTCAACTGCCTTCGCTGACACAGTCTTGTATGCACTTGTATGTCCCTGAAATTAAATATTTTTATATACTTACTTCAAGGGAAGGGGAGGGCGGGGGGGGGGGGGGGGAACAGTCTATGTACTTCACATTATTATAGGTGAGAAAAATGCTGGTACACAACAGGGAATTAACTACATGAGACTGTAAACAAGAGTATTTTTTAACTGCAAAAAGTGCACTATCTAGGTGGTGAGGAGGATAAATTGGTGTCCTTCATACATTTGAATGTGTGTGCATTACATCACATATCTCTAGATCAACTATGCCAATAGTCTGTACAGTTCTCAATCTGAAGAAAAGATTATTCTACACATAAAGATACAAGAAATGTCATAAAAAATTTACATTTGATTACTATGACTGATGTACCAATTTCAAAAATTAACTTTAAGAATTTATATTATGCTGTTTAAATTAAGCAGAAATTTACATATATTTTTTTTTACATTTTTACCCAAATTTTCTGTTGGTTTCAATGACTTTGAAGTGAGAATTTGGAAAAGAAGAAGTGGTTAACCCATTAAAAACTGAGTAACCTGGTTGGCGAAATTGTGATTTTTATTCATTATCATAGTACATATTTTCAATTTACTTCATTGAAACTTTTTTTTTTTTTTTTTCATACAACAAAGCAATTTTTACTTGGCACACCTAAGTTCAGAGTGCAGTTTCACTCTGTAAAATAGTTTTCCCAAAGATAAAATCAAATACACTTTAGGCTTCAATTTTAATCAATCTGTGAGGGTAGTTGCCAGTAAATTTGAATTTGAGAAGAAATGTGACATGCACAAGCATTTTATTTGAACAATTTTTTCCCAGATTTCTTTTGTTTTTAAATTTTTACGCAGGAATTTTTTAAATGATTTGGTGGTTTACCCTTTAGAAGCTGAGCAACTGGTTTGAGAAAATTATATTTTTTATCATCATAACAAATATTTTGCAATTTGTTTCATCAAAATAGATGGCTTTTCTTTCTATATGAAGCAATGAAATTTTCAGTTAGCACCGCCAAATTTGGGAGCTGTTCACCCCAATTATTCGATGGATGAAAAAAATTAAGCCCACCTTTGATTCAAATAATTTTGTGATATGCAGATTGCAAACTGAATTCACTTAGGGAATCTCCTTGTTAGTGCTGCCCATAAGATAATATGGGAGAAAAACTTACAAGACATGAACTCAATTAATGGGACATTGAATATATGATGACACCATGAAATATCTCTAGAGTTGGAACGGTTTCTTATGTTTGACATCATTTCTGGCATGGGCTTGGTACCTGTAGATGCTATTGACACTTGGCATTATACTAGGCATGGCCAAAACCTCAATAACAGAGGGTAGGGAATTCTTTCGGATATGATAGCCAGATGTTTAATTGGAGCCACTGCCTCTCATGAAAGGATTTCTGTAGTTAATGGTGTTAGGGCAGCACACTTTATTAGATAAGGGTAAAGGCGATTCCTGCTTTATCAATAGTCTCACTCCGGTATCATATATTCTTGAAAAATAACATCTTATAGGAGCCCACAGCAAGTTAGCCTGTAATAAATTGGCAACTTAACTTTCGCAATATTATAACACATCAAAACCCACTCCAATCTAACCACAATATAATATTAATACCCACAGTGTGGACCACTATACACTAATCAATTACAGAATTGGTATCAGTTTCGGTCACCCTCTATACATTTGATGTTAGAAGAAACTGGGTTTTAGTGTCCTATTTTTGAATTTAAGTGCAAAATTTAATTTTATAAGTTGGAAAAACTTTTACACGACTATTAGAGAAATTATGTGTGTTTAGTATCTTTATGAGACAATGTAACAAACAAACAAGTAACATTCTCTTAGCTTTTACAGTTAGTGTAGAAAGTTGTTAAAAGTATTTCAATTCACTAAAATATGTTTAATTAGTTTGAGTCGTAATCAGGAAGAAGTTTTGAATCATGGCTGCCAGAGCTCTACAGTTCCAACACATGAAAAAAGCAGCATAACAGCCAAACATAGTGCATGATGGAAGAAAAGCAGCATAGATGCACCCAAATACAGCTAACAGTGGAGAAATGCAGTAAAAATGAAGTAAGGAACATTCTTTCTATTTTTTCAGTATAAGCAGGAAAATTATAAATTATTAAGTAAACAATGTATTTTTGTAAAAAGTTTTGTGGTTAAAATTGATATGTTAACAATTTGAGTTTGTTTTAAAATATAATAAAATGAATGGAAACTTGTGGCAATTAGTACCATTAACAATTAAAAAATTGTAAACAGTAGACATAATATTTCTTTTTTTGAACATGTGTTTGTCGATACAACCTGATAATAGGTGATGTACAAGCACAGAATTGATAATTGTAAACAGTTTTAAAATGTTGAATTTACCAGTCTGCATAAATACTCCTGATCAGAAGTATATCGCAGTATTAAGTGGCATCTACGAGGTAGGTCCGATAAGTACTAAGCCTCTCTTCCCGATGGCGCCACTTGTAAGAATACACAGCATCTTAGTTTTTAAAGAGTTAGTAATTAATGTTTGTTTTATATTATTTCAATGGGAAGTGTTTATTGATAGTGGTATTTTTGAATCACTATTTGGTTTCTGATTAATGTAAACTGATTATATGTGTATGTTGTTAAAAGTGCTTTATACCGAGTTATTACTATTTCTCAAGTATTGTGTCAAAGAAATTCCAAGCATTGTTATTACCATTTCCTTCCTCCATGGTTATTACCAGATGAACAAAGTACATGAAAATCTCTGGACAGTACAGAAAGAAGATCTTTGGGCAAGAAGAGAGGAGATGAAAGCGGTATGCAGAGATGTACGCTGAGAAAATAACTGCGAGTTGTATCTGTACACAGAAGGATGCAATTATTAATGTAAATTAAAATAAAAAGTCAAGTGGATGTTTTGATAGTTATTTTTATTCTTTTGGTGGAATAAAAGAAGTATTGCCACTTTATACACTACCAAGAAGGTTAGTAAAAAGTGCAAAGATTATACACTGTCACCAGAGAAAATTATTATCCTGTAGTACATTATATTAGATGGTTATTGCTAAAATTTCAGCCAAATCAGACTCACAGTTTTGTTTTGATTGTGTGTGAAAGTGAGTGTGTCCGCAGATATTGGAAAAATGGAAAAAGAGTAATATCAGTCGGTGATTCGATTCTTGTTTTTGGAAGGAAAATCGCGCAGCGAAATCAAAGAGCACTTGGATGCTGTGTACGGTGACTTCTCCTTTGATTGCAACTGTCAAAAATTGGTTTAACGAGTTTCAACATGGTCGTATATCGGTTTTTGATGAGCCACACCCAGGTGCCCCAAAAACTGTTACCATGGAGGATAACGTGACAAAAATCCACGATCTCGCATTGGCAGACCGCCGATTTAAGGTGCGTGAGATTGCTGGGACAGTAGACATCTCAAAAGACTGTGTGGGTCATATCTTGCATGAAATTTTGGGCATGAGAAAGCTGTTGCTGTGATGTGTGCCGCGTTTGCTCACTCCGGACAACAATCGCAACCGTGAGACCACTTCACAGCAGTGTTTGACGCTGTTTAAGTGCAATCCAAAGGAGTTTGTACGTCGTTATGTGACCGTTGACGAAACATGGATCCACTGGTACACACCCGAGACCAATGATTTTACCCGGCGAACGTGCTCCGAAAAAGGTAAAGACTGTCCCATCAGCCAGAAAGGTGATGACCACCATTTTCTGGGACCGCCCTCATAATATAAGATCTATTATGGTAATTTTGAATAGGACATCATGAATGTGGCATATTGAGAGGAATTTTTTTAAAGTGAAACAATTGTGTATTTTGGCGTATTATATGTTACCGACTGTGGTAGTCAATCAAGGCAGAATTTCTGGATATCTGAGGAGCACTTATGTAAGCCCATTTTCAGTCATTAATTGACACTAAATGATTGCAGAATGTAACCGTGGCATAGTTAACCAGGGTTTCTTAATTATACAGATACATTAGTCACTTTGTCAAAAATCTGTGTTCACATTATATCAAATTATGATTGAGATTACACAACATTGGCTGTAGAGCAAATGAGAATTGAGACTGTCAGTTACACAACACACAATTGAGGACAAATCTTCAGGGTTTGCATTCAAGATATTGCAAAGCATATATTGTAAAGTTAGTATTGTAGTTATATTTTTTTTGAAATTATAAAGTTGTTACAGCGTGCCATATGTGGTATTTTGAAGGTTTAAAATGATAACTTTGTGATTTTGAATTTTTTTTATGGTTATATGAAGTTAACTGATATTTTTGAGTGGCATGAAGGGAATATACAATTATGCTGTATGAAATTAATACACAATGGTGTATCAAATGTTAATGGGACTTATTTTTTTTTAATTCTATTTACCATAGCAAATGAACCAAATATACACTAATTCTCCTGCTTTAGAAATATATTTTTCCCAGCGTATCAGAAGCTTTTTTATGCAGTCATCGTAAAAGGAAGGGGATTGCGTCAGTAGCCAACTGCGCATGATACCCTCCACTGAGTCACCAACTTCAAATCTTCGGCCTACCAGTGCTTCTTTCAGTGGTCCAAAAACATGAAAATCACAGGGTGATAGGTCAGGGCTGTAAGGAGGCTGATCAAATGATGTCCAGTTCATTTTCTCCAATTTTGCTTGACTGAGAGCTGCAGTGTACAGCCAAGCGTTGTCATGGAGAAGAATCACATCTTTTATCAGCTGGTCACGTCTTTATCAGTGATAAGCAAGCTTAACTTTGTCCAGAAGGTTGTAGTAGTATGCTACATTGATGGTATGACATCCATGCAAAAAATCAATGTGCAAAATAAAGCCACTAATTGTGTGAATATTCTACTGTGCAATGCTCATCCTTGAACAACAATCGTAACTCTCATTTTTCACCACTGCACGGCCTTTCACCAATTCCTCAGGCCAGGCAAACACGAGTCCTTGACAGTGTGCAATCCTGAATTGTGCCTTTAATCTCCACAGAATATAAGTTGGCTTCTTGCCTTCTCAACTGAGAAATGTAATAATTACACATTGCGCAATCGAAGCGGAACACATCTTGCTTCAACATTGTTGTCTGTACTACTGACTGCATATGATGAGGCCAACAATTGCTCTCCACACAGTTGATATCCCAAACAAACACGTGTATATGTGCATGACCATTTGGTCCATTATTGTGTGCAAGTCCCATTTATATCTGATCCACCCTCGTATCAAGAGGAACATATTTAAATTAAGTGGCAGTTTTTTTTTAGTAATTACGGTTAATGGAGTCTAATGAGGCATCAGAAATAAGAAATGAATTGTTAAGCTTATGTTGTATTATGAGAAGCCACACTGAGGATTTATATGAAGCAAATGTGATAACGTATTTTGTAAGATGAAGTTACATGATACACTGATCGGTTATTTTTGCGATTATGAGATGATGCAATGTGATGTGTTATGAGCTACTGGTGAGATATTTGTGATGGAGTAAATTTCAGCATTGGTAAGTGAAACTGAATAAGTATTAAGATGAGAACAGTAACCCACATGTGTAGGAATGTGTAATATTGAGCTTACATAACCATTAACTATTTGGGGAAAGCCATAAGTAAAATTCTATGGTTTGGTGTATACAGTGTATTGGAATTATGTTCAATTATCAAGTAGTATTTAAGTTTATATCAAAAGTTCAAGTGATTAAGAGTTTTCAAGGTTTAGAAATGCAATCACTAAAGCACATAATCTTTATATTTTTTAATTCTAACCTTCTAAGTAATAGTGGTTTTGGATTTTCCAAGAATACTTTCAAAACATTATTTTTATTATTAGAAGTTGAAAATTGAGTACTGAACTAATTACTGAGTATAAAGACTAAATTGAAGTGTTAAGTCATTTTGTAACTCTCAAGATTTCCCTAAGTTATTATCTTTGGGTTCCAAATCATGTACTTTTGAAGACAAACTGAACTGCTTATATTTTATAATTTTGGGAAATACAGAAAGCATTTTCAAATTTTTTTTGGGCAGTAAACTGAAATAATGTTCTAATTTTATCGAAGTTTATACATGTGACCAAGTTTAAATGATGATGTTTCATAAATGTTTGTATTAAAAAGAGTAAAAGGATGTTCCCACACACACACACAAACATACGAAGTAGTATTTACTTAATTTCCATTTTCAAGCTATTCTGAGATAACTTTGAGAAAGTTTCATGTTAATGTTTTTATTTAAATTCAATTGTTAACAATAAATGTTGACAAACAGAAAGTACAAAACTGAAGTGGATACTAAACAAAGTTGAAAGAGCTGTTTCCTATGAACAAAAGTTTATCCCGAGCAAACAGAAGTTGTTCTTTAACCATGGGTTTATTAAAATTGTATAATTAAAGGATATGAAGAAGTAAAGAGCAAATACTGGTCCTGGTTATATGTTACTGCTATATTCAAGGCAATATGGACTTATGGACTTACACAGTTACATCAAACGGAAGAGACATCCAACCACAAGACGACACATCTTTTCAAGGCATCAAAAGCAACGACAATGAGTAAAACTTAAAGAGACTAACTTTTCATTTATTTTGTTTTTCTTTCTTTTGACGATAGTTTGTTCTATTTTATCGTACTGTATTCAGAGTAGGGGAACCTATTTTAATGTAGTAATACTTCAGGAACGTACTGCTAATAAGACATGACATAAGCAACTACGAAGTACCCAAGCCAGCTGTGGTCACTATTTCCATTGACTTGTGATCTAGTTTTCACAGAGGACAGCGCTGAACCACTGGCTAATGGATTACTGATTAAAGTATCCAGAATTCATAAACCAACCTATTCTTTGCAACAATAATCAGTAGTAAAAGTGCTAGCTGTGATGACCTTTTAGAAATTCTTTTGTCACCTAGAATCATCATCACGTTCCTACAATTTTTCCACTGGATATGATTTTACAATTATAGACTGGTAGCCTTACTGCAAAGCCTATCTCTGGCAGAAGTTGAGGGTGGGTGAAGGTTGTGGGGGGAGGGGTGGGGGTGATGCTATCTTTGTTATGTGTAGATTTTGTACATAAAACATGTAATTTCGATGGGAGAAACTGGGAATCAATTGTGTCACGTATGTGTCGATTGTGTTGTTGGTGCATGTAAATAGTGGGAGAGGGGGTCATGATGAGTGTGGTGCTATTTATGTAGCATATTGTGTTGTGTGTATATGGATACGAAAGAGGGATAAGGTGAAATCCTGTGTCAGCCTTTCCAGGCCTACTTATCTAAAAGAACCCAATAGAGCAACCAAGTTTAACACCCTCATCACACAGACAAATTCCCATGAACAGTGTCGCACACCCTTATTCGACATGTGCAGTGGAGATGTTTAGGATTTAATCCACAGGGTTTTTGTACTCAATTTGGTGATTAAGGATTGTGGAAACCCAGCAACCCTTACCCAACCATGCCTTTAAGATGGAAATTTTTCCACTAACTGGGCTTGAACCAGCTAACCTTATGACAGAAACCAGCATGGTGTCAACAATCGGAGCCAATAGGATGAGCCATTTGTTACCTAGAATAGTTGTATATATTATTCCATTGGCTATTCATTTCATGGCTAATTCAAATGCCACCCCTGCCAAGGTTGACTATTTATTGCAATTTGTCTGTTTGGATTATTAGTTTCATTTTAATTTGGTAATAATTCCAGCAACATTTTCTGCAATTATTTATTACTTTTCGGTACAAATTTAGTAGCATTTTGTGGAATTAAATAGTTCCAGTTATTTCAAAACCTAACATCTATAGTCACTGTGTCAACCCATTCCCACTATGGAGTATGTTCTTGGCATATGTATGCATGAGTGGTTAAGGTTCATGACCCACAGAGGCAATGTCAGCCTGTGGGAAATTTGAGAAATATATGTTCTGGATCTGTGTCAAGCTCCATATCAAACCATCAATTGCAGAAAACATAAGAAAAATGTGAGAATGGTGTCAAGTGTGATTACCCACTATTATTGTGAAGCTACACTGAAGAGCCAAAGAAACAGGTACATCTGCTTAACATCATGTAGGGCCCCCGCGAGCACTCAGAAGTGCCACAACACAAAATGGTATGGACTCGACTAATGTCTGAAGTAGTGCTGGAGGGAATTGACACCATGCATCCTGCAGGGCTGTCCATAAATCTGTAAGGGTACAAGGGGGTGGAGATCTCTTCTGAACGGCACATTGCAAGGCATCCCAGATATGCTAAAGTTCATGCCTGGGGAGTTTGGTGGCCAGCGAAAGTGTTTAAACTCAGAAGAGTGTTCCTGGAGCCACTCTGTAGCAATTCTGGAAATATGAAATGTTGCATTGTCCTGCTAGAATTGCCTAACTCCATCGGAATGCACAATGAACATGAATAAATGCAGTTGATCAGCCAGGATGCGTACGTACGTGTCACCTGTCAGAGTCGTATCTAGATGTATCAGCGGTTCCATGTCACTCCAACTGCACACTCCCCACACCATTACAGAGCTTGAACAGTCCCCTGCTGACATGCAGGGCCCATGAATTCATGAGGTTGTCTCCATACCCGTACACGTCCATCTACTCGATACAATTGGAAACGAGACTCATCAGACCAGGCAATGTTTCCAATCATCAACAGTCCAATGTCGGTGTTGACGGGCCCAGGCGAGGCGTAAAGCTTTGTGTCGTGCACTCAGCAAGGGTACACAAGTGGGCCTTAAGATCCGAAAGCCCATATCTATGTTGTTTCGTTGAATGGTTCACACGCTGACACTTGTTGATGGCACAGCATTGAAATCCGCAGCAATTTGCGGAAGGGTTACACTTCTGTTTAACGATTCTCTTCAGTCATCGTTAGTCCCGTTCTTGCAGGATCTTTTTCTGGCCGCAGCAATGTCAGAGATTTGATGTTTTAATGGATTCCCAATATTCACGGTGCACTCAAGAAATGGTCAGAGGAAAATCCCCACCTCATCGCTACTTTGGAGATGCTATGTGCCATCTCTCGTGAGCTGACTATAACACCACGTTCAAATTCACTTAAATCATGATGACCTGGCATTGTAGCAGCAGTTACCGATCTAATGCCTGTGCTAGACATCTGTTGTCTTATATAGGTATTGCCAACCGCAATGCCATACTCCGAGTGTTTATATCTCCCTCTGTTTGCATATGCATCCTTATATCAGTTTCTTTGGCTCTTCAGTGTATATACTATCTGTATGGTATAAATGCAACCCATGAGCACTGTAAATTGGATTAACCAGTTGGACATATCAGAAAACTTAAATACAGGGTTTGGAGTTGTCTCAATATCATTATTTTAGTGCAGAATATTATTTGAAGTGATATGACCAAACAACTATTTACACCATATTAAAAACCTTACGCCAAAATTTTAATACTATAAACTAGGTGAATCTTTCTTGATGCAAAAGTAGAATTATGGTATGATAAATTATTTCACAAGTTAACAATTCTGTTACACTTTGTTACTAAAAAAACATGTGACAATCTTAACCTCCTGCATGGTCATCCCACAGCTCCAGCACCCTGGGGGATGATTTCCACATTTTCAATGCATTCAGTTCACTTTTGTTTTCCAACACATATGTCAATCAATGTAGTCTTCACGGATGTGCAGCCGGATGGTGTTTTGAAAACACAACGTTTCGACAACCAGCTCGGTTGTCTTCATCAGGTGTCCGGTGTCTACAGGCTGACGAAAGCTGGCAGTCACCGCGTAGACTGGTTTAGCCTCCCAGACAGACCTCCTAATATACCTGTCGGCGTGGCGGAAGACCCGCTCTGATTGGCCGGAAGCGGTGGCTTCATACGCGGTCCGCTACAGCGCTCGACTAGTGCCGTCTCCGCCTGCCGGCAGTCCGTGGTACCGGTAGGCCCGCTCTGATTGGACGTGGGCGCAACTCATTCTGCGGTCCGCTGCGGCCCCTGGCCGGCGCCATTTGCTCCCTCCACGCCACGCTGCGCCGATCCATCCCGCTCCCTTCGGAGATCCCTAATAATAGGATTCCAGGCTTCACTCAGATGGAGCCCTCCATCCCGGTTAATGTTGTTGTTATTAAGCCTGATTTCTAGTGCCTCACTTATGACTGACTCCCAGAAGGAGGAGGCCTCACCGGGATGGAGGGCTCCATCTGAGTGAAGCCTGGAATCCTATCCCGGTTAATGTTGTTGTTATTAAGCCTGATTTCTAGTGCCTCACTTATTACTGACTCCCAGAAGGAGGAGGCCTCCCGCAGAATGAGTTGCGCCCACGTCCAATCAGAGCGGGCCTACCGGTACCACGGACTGCCGGCAGGCGGAGACGGCACTAGTCGAGCGCCGTAGCGGACCGCGTATGAAGCCACCGCTTCCGGCCAATCAGAGCGGGTCTTCCGCCACGCCGACAGGTATATTAGGAGGTCTGTCTGGGAGGCTAAACCAGTCTACACGGTGACTGCCAGCTTTCGTCAGCCTGTAGACACCGGACACCTGATGAAGACAACCGAGCTGGTTGTCGAAACGTTGTGTTTTCAAAACACCATCCGGCTGCACACCCGTGAAGACTACATTGCTTCAGTACGCCGGGAAAGTCTCCACGCACATATGTCAATGTCATCGAAATAATGCCAATCAGTAAAATTGCAGTATAAATCCTTATCTTTGTGCATTTTAAGCATTCATCCCTATTTAAACTTTTATATGTTAATACTGCACCATTTATCTACTATCAGGCAGCTTTCTACCCCACAGACACTTTCACTGTTTGTTGTTTACAACACATTAGGTACGTAGTTCCTGTAGCAACCTTTTATTGATATATAGTGTGCAAAAGTTCAAGCGGTATCACTGGTTCCAGGTATTTGTGTCACTATGCAGTTGATTATTTTCAACTCATTATTTTTAAAAAGTATTTAAGAACAAAGAGAACAAATTTATACCTAACCTCACTATTGACGTAACGAAGATGAAATTGCGCAGGATAGGTCGCCAAGCAGATGGTAAAACTCGCCCGCTGCTACTGGAAACACAGTCGGTCGCAGATGCAAGAGAAATACTGAAAACAAAACTAGTCGGCAACAAGGATAAAACACATTTCAAACCGGATCTTACTTGTGCGCAGCAAGCTCATCTGAAGAATTTACGTGCCGAATTGGAGACTCTCAATGCTAACGGTGAAACCAAGACAATAAAGTACATTAATGGTATTCCCAAGATTGTAAGTGTGACCACTTTTCGTGCCCCAAGGAGAATTAAAAATCTGAATCAGGATCTGCTAGTTTACTACCAGAACACCAGAGGACTAAGAACGAAACTTAATTATTTTCTTACTACATCAGCCAGTAGTCAGTATGATGTATTGTGTATCACCGAGTCGTGGCTTCACTCGTCGATCATGGATGGTGAAGTAGTTGATAATAGTTATTCTATATTCAGGAAAGATAGAGATTCTAAGACTAGCGCTCATCAGCGAGGTGGGGGAGTTTTTATTGCCGTAAAGCGTTGTATTTCTGCTGAACCTGTTGTAATTAATTATGATCATTTAGAGCAAATTTATGTTAGAATCGAAGGTCATGTTGGTGACATTACAGTTGGATGTGTATACATTCCACCACAGTCTCACATTGATACATACAATACTCATCTTGAAACTATATCCTACATCAGAAATAAGTACCCAAACTGTCGACTAATGATATTTGGTGATTATAATTTGCACAGTAGCTTACAACAAGTAGAATGTGAAACATTGTTGAATGAAAATTTTCTTCTCTTTGGATACCTTCAACTAAACAACATTCTCAATGATAGTGATCGATTGCTGGACTTGTGCTTTAGTGACCTTGATGTCTTGATTGACAAGGCATCCGCAATTGTTGAACAGGACAAGTATCACCCTGCATTAGCTGCGCTACTAAAATTTCAGACAAATCTGAAATCAAGTGTTGCCCCTATTTATGCATATAGAAGTGCTGACTTTGCTGCATTGAATAAATATTTCACTCGTATCAACTGGATAAATCTATATGAACTGGACAATATTGATGATAAAGTAAAATGGTGCAACGAGATTGTTCACAGGGGTACTAATCAGTTTGTTCCGGTGCACTATCAAAAAAAATGTGAATTATCCATGTTGGTTTTCTAAAGAACTGATATGTAAAATAAAACAGAAGAAAATCGCTCATAGAAATTACAAGAAGAGAAGAACCAGCAGTAATTACATCGCATTTAGTAATTTACGATCAGAATGCAAAAATCTAAGTACAGCTTGTTATAATAATTATTATAATAATTGTACCAATAGCAGTATACCAGCACTAATTCGTGAAAGTTCAGAGGTTAATGAAAGCCGCGATAAAGCTAACGTACTAAATACTGTATTCAAAAATTCATTTACTGATGAAAATAAGGATAGTGTTCCCGTTTTCCCACGCCGTGTCGAGTTGGTGATGGAATCATTACGGATAGATACTGCAGGTATCAAAGCAATTAGAGCACCGGGCCCAGATGGAATTCCAGTAAGAATATTTTCAGAATATGCGGCGGAAATCGGCCCATTTCTGTCTGATATATTCAGTAAATCATTAGAAGAGCGAAAAGTACCTTCAGACTGGAAAATCGCGCAAGTAACTCCGATTTTCAAGAAAGGTGATCGAAGTGATACTGGAAACTATCGTCCAATATCTATAACATCTGTTTCTAGTAGAGTTATGGAGCATATTATATGCTCGAACATTATGAAATTTCTAGACGATAATAATTTGCTTACAACAAATCAACACGGATTTCGGAAGAAAAGATCATGTGAAACACAGCTGGCCCTATTTACACACGACGTAATGAAAGTTATTGATGCAGGTTCACAAGTAGATGCCATTTTTTTAGATTTTCAGAAAGCCTTTGACTCTGTGCACACAACCGCCTTTTAGCGAAGCTATGAGCGTACGGTATATCGGATCAGCTTTGTGAATGGATAAAGGATTTTCTAACTGGTTGGTCGCAGTATGTCGTCGTTGAAGGAGAAAGTTCTTCTAATCTAGATGTTACATCGGGGGTACCTCAAGGAAGTGTAATAGGACCACTTCTTTTTTTAATTTTTATTAACGATCTCGGAGACAAAGTGAAAAGCCTTTTTAGATTGTTTGCTGATGATGCGGTTATTTATAGGGAAGTAAGGAATTTGGCCGATTGCTTAGAAATTCAGCGTGATTTGGATATTATTTTGGCATGGTGCGCTGAGTGGCAACTTACGCTAAACTGTGAAAAGTGCAAGACAATGAGCATAACTAACAAAAAGAATCCAATTGTTCAGAAATACGAGTTAAACAATTCAGTTATTGATATGGTAGATTCTATGAAATATTTGGGAGTAACAGTACAAAGGAACATGAAATGGGACTTACACATTAATTCGTTGGTGGGTAGAGCTAATTCTAGCCTGCGATTCATAGGTCGAATCTTGAAAAATTGTAATGAACAAACAAAGGAGATAGCGTATAAATCTCTTGTGCGTCAACATTTGAACTATTGTTGTGCCATTTGGGATCCGTTTCGTAAGGGGTTGATCGAAGGTATAGAGAAAGTACAGAGAAGAGCCGCTCGATTCGTGACCGCTTGCTACAGTCCTTATGAAAGCGTCACAGAACTGATTAGTAGACTAGGCTGGGAGTCTCTGGTAGATAGACGACGCACGTTTCGTTTAAACTTATTGGTAAACATGCGTACTCCCACTTTCACTCACGAGTGTAGTGAAATACTTCGTCCACCAACCTATTTGAACCGGAATGACAGGATAGATAAGATTAGAGAAATAAGGTGCCGCAATGATTCTTATATGAATTCTTTTTTCCCTTGTACCATTAGGGATTGGAATGCACAACAAAGAGATTAGCATTGGTGCTGAGCACCCTCTGCCACCCACAATTTAGTTAATTGCAGAGTATACATGTAGATGTAGATGTAGAATAATTATATTGATAAAATTGAATATGATCTGAAAACTGACACTAAAAAATTCTGGAGTTTTATTAAGAATAAGCGACGACACAGTGATGTTGACATTCCCTCAACCATGACCTGGAACAGCACAACTGTGAGTAATGGTGCTGATGTCAGCAACTTATTTGCATCATACTTCAAGAGCATATACAAAGAACCATCACAACTTCTAAATGCTGATACTATGCATGACAGTAGCAGTAAATATCCAGATGTGAACCTCTCTAAATTTGAAGTTCACTTTGATGATGTATTTCGTGAGCTTACACGACTGAACATAAATAAGGGTGCTGGACCCGACCAGATACCTAACATCTTATTAAGAAATTGTGCTGCTGGACTCTGTGAGCCAATCACTCACATCTTCAATAAGTCTCTTGAAACAGGAAGTTTTCCCTCAACATGGAAAATAGGATATATTAAACCCATACATAAATCAGGTGCAAAATCCGACATCAGCAAATATAGGCCAATTTGCATTCAATCCTCACTGGCAAAGCTTCTAGAGAAAATTGTCCTGCCACAGCTTACTTTTGCATTTAAAAATGTCATAACCTCAAGACAGCATGGATTCTTTGGCAGAAGATCTACAACAACTAATCTCTACCTGTATGTTAACTTCATACTTAATGCTTGAATAAAGGTCAGGATGTGCACTCTATATATACTGATTTTAGCAAGGCCTTTGACATGGTGAACCATGATATTCTGATAAATAAATTAAGTCGTTATGGTATAAGATCCAAGGCCTTGGATTGGATTCGCTCGTACTTATCTGACAGACATCTACAAGTGCGAATTAATGGCCATTTGTCGAATGAGTACACTGTTATGTCTGGTGTGCCACAAGGTTCCCATCTAGGACCTATTCTATTCAGCATCTTCATAAATGACATTGGTGAAAAGTTTATGTCTGCTTATTTGCTCTATGCTGATGATATGAAGATCTTCAGAGCTATTTACAGTGCTCATGACATTGATATATTACAACAAGACATCTCTGAGTTAGAGGTATGGTGTCAGTTAAATAAGTTACACCTTAATATATAAAAATGTGCTGTCATGGTGTTTTCTCGACGTCTCAACCAGCTACCTGTTAATTACTCTATACGTGGTCAAAACGTGGGAACAGTCAATTCAGTTAAAGACTTGGGAGTGATAATCGATGACAGGCTTACCTTCTCAGAGTACATTAATTACATAACTCGGCGAGCATTTCGTGTCCTGGGTCTCATATGTAGAGCTGGTAAAGAATTCAAAAACGTTAATACATTGTTTCGACTTTTCTCTGCCTATGTCAAACCGTTACTTGATTATGGTAGTATTGTATGGTCACCCTTTACAGACCAGCAAATTAGCCATGTCGAAAAAGTTCAACGCAAGTTTTGTAAGTTTCTGTTACACTATTTTCATCGTGAAAACATGGAAGATGTGTGTGATGTATATCAACATTATAAGATTAACAGCTTGCAAAGTCAGAGGCAGTTGACTGACCTATGCTTCTTCTACAAAGTCATCAATGGACTTATTGATTCACCAGATATACTCGAACAATTCCAATTTAATTGCTCTAGGGTAGACCTACGAACAAGACGACTGCTGGATGCTGTAAAACCCAACAAAAATTATGTTGCTTCTGGGCCGTACCATAGGATAGTAAACCTGGTTAACCTATATGCAACCAACGTCAACTTCTTTGGAGGTTCTTATACTGGACTGATCTCCAACATTAAAAGACTTTTGTGAATCACTTATTCATTTTGTAGCTTGTATGTTGATGATAAATTTTATTTCAATATGTACAAAGCCGATTGGCGTTTAAATAAATAAATAAATATACAGGAATGCATATATGTAATATGCCATCATAAATTTTGTGATGGAAATGAACATTAGTGTTTTACAAAATAGCTTGAAATACATATATCAGCAATACCTACTCACAAGCTAATTCTAATGGCCAACAATGAATTGGTCTGAATATTTGGCTAGTAACAAGTACTCACTGTTAATACATCTGTAAAGCTTAGTAATGAGGTAACAGTCTCTCCTGGCCTCACAGTCTTCAGCTGCACAGGAGGTGCACCACCTTCTTGTGTAAAAACATTTAGTTTACCACTCTGCACAACATAGACATTTTCGTCAGGGTGTCCTGTAATACAAAAAAATATTTTGAGTAGAAATGAGAAATATAGTTTAAAACCAACAGTTGGAAACTATTCAGGGGTCCGAGGTCTTTCAGGTTTTAGGGATAAAAACACTGTTGCAATTGTCGCTAAATTAATAAATACCAGCACTGTTAACTAAGAATACATTAACAGTATGTTAATGATAATGTATCCATCACTGCCTTCAACTGTGGTGAGTTACTTTCCCTATAATTCCTTATTTTCATTGTTCAACAGTATTTTCATTGAGTCTATTACTGTAACAGTTATATTACTTTTAGTCATAAATATGTTTTTAATTCTTCAAAACCACAGCTGGGTAGAAAACCGTTAATCCGTTAATCGTTAATTAACGAAGTTAACAAAATTGTAAAAATTTAACTTTTAAGTTAACCTAAAAAATCATTAACGGTCTTCTTAACTTCCGTTAAATTGAACTACCGTTAACTTTTGTCCGTTACATCGCTAGTTGGTGTATTTGGTTTATTTGAATTGCGCGCCACGTCTCGCTCGACCGTTCGGCGAGTCAGATGGCGAACGAATTAGGTAATATGAAGTGCAAGTGTGATGCATATACAACTGTTATAGTAAGGCATGGCGTGGATGTGAGCAGGAAAGCTAGAGTTTTGGTGCATTTCTATTTTACATCTGCAAACCGGAGCTTACTACTCGTTTCTAATTCGATCGGTGATTGATTTTATTATTTTTATAATCTAACTTTCTTTGCTGCCAGGAAAATGTCACTTTTTAGTTGCTACTGGTTTGGTGTTCATTAGTGAAATAAATTAAACTGACATTCGTTATATGATTACGTCATGAAAACTGAACTCTTGAATCCGTTAGTGAAAGCAACAACACTAACAATAACAACGAGAAGATTAAAAATCCTTGGCCACATTTATGCGATTATGTTGCGTTTAATTAAAGACTGGGAGAACAATTGATATATGAATGCAAACTGTGTTTACCTAAGCTTTCTACAGTCAAATCTCACGTGTATATCCTTAATAATTTTAAACAACATATGAAGAGGATGCATATATTCAAACATGAACAATTTGAAGAAAAAGTAAAAGCAGGGCCAACTTGTAGGAAAAAAGAAAAATAATTCAAAGCCTTCTTCAAATGCGGTAGCTTCTTCTGATGTAGATAGCAGCAGAATTGATTTGATTTCACCTCCATCTGCTAATAAAAGTTTACGTCAATAAAATTTTTGGCATCTTAGTTACGGGCACCGTCATATTCCAGGCTGGTGTGGACCGATGTATCATAAACCTTTTCGTTGCCAACATGATTCTACTGCATGTTGAAGAATCCGATACGTTTAAGAAACTGGTAAAACATTGAAGAAAAACTCAATTTCCAAAATGACATTTGGTAGACGTATTACTGATTCACATCACGGTGCATAACACCTTGGCACTGCTTGCAGTAATACTTATTCAAAATATAAACATCAGTTCCACTTTTGGATGGTTAACTATTAACGGTTAACTTTAACTTGCGTTAAACTTGCAAACATGTAACGCTTTAACGATTATCGAAGTTAATTTTTTGAGTAGCGGATTAACGATTAACGAAGTTAACTTTTTGGTTAACTGTGCCCACCTATGTCCAAAACATCTAATGGCTAACCACTTCCCGTCAAATGTAAGTTCCACAACACATAAACCTAAATTTACTATGAAAAGCAGAGGTTAAACAGAAACATTGGAAAAATGTTGTCTTTAAACAGGTCGTGGTTACTGATGGATGAGTCATGATGCAAGTGAATAGTCCAAAAACAGATTAAAACACAAAATTTTCTAATAAGTATAAGGCAAATAAATTGCAGCAACCAAACAATAATCAACTTTCATAATGTTTACATATTAAAATTTTATTTGAGATCTATGATAATCATTTATTTCCTTCTACCCAAGTAACTGTTACATATGACAGACGTTAATGTACAACAAAACAATTGCACTAACAGCTCATTCTAATAATTATTACCATTTTTGCTTTGAAGAAATGTTATTTCTAAGTATAAATTTTGAATTTTTTTCATTTAGTATCATTACAACAAACCTTTATTATCCAATACAGTGGAGGAAAAAATAATACAAAAATGGTAAAAATAGGTTAAAAGTTAATACTAAGGTTTTTCCCTGCACCCTCAAATAAAGGACCTGATAATGCATAAAATTATTTAAGCCTGAAACAGATAAGGCAAAAATTATTCAGAGGGGATGGAAACAGGGAAATTTATGAGCAATTACAAGTATAAACCAGCTATGTGACAAAGACTGAATATAACATTTCTATACCGGTACTCACAAAAAACACAGTAATCGCAGGTTTTTAACACAATATAAATGTTTCATCATATTCTTTGCAAACTTGTATGAATAACCATCATCAAACACTTACCACATTGTGATATGTATTCCTTTTTTCTTTTTTTTTTTTTTTTAATTGGGTATTTCCTACGTAAATGTTTGGAGATTGCTATACAGCTTGTTTATATTGCCAAACTTTGTAAAAGGGGGGAAAAAAAAAAGATTACTGCCCCAAAAATCTAAAACAATACAAATTTGTTTAAAATTCAGACCTAATTTATTATTATTTACATAGAAGGAAAACGGATAGTTGCAAAATCAACGTTAGAACAAATTCTTGGTTAATTGCACTGAACTTTTTAGGCTCCATTCACTGAATTATGCCATAACTTTCCTCTGCATTTATCAGAGTAGTTCTAAACACCCTAAGGCTAATTAAAAACAAATTAAAAATCATGTTTCATTTTTAAACTTTCAAATTAATACTATCTCGTGATTGAAAAAACTTTTCCATTTTGCAAATGCACAGGTTCAGCCATAATAGCACTGTTAAATTTCTCCAGTAATAATGCATAATATTTTCCATTACAAATGCTGCCACTTTCTGAATATAATATTCATGTTAAGGTCAAGCAATGTTTGAGAGTAAAATTAATTCCAAATAAGGAACCATACTTTATACAGTCAGTGTGCGTCAACAAATGGAGGGAGCATGTGAAGTTGTTTTAGGTTAAGTGGGCACCGTGTCACCTTGTAATGTAATGCTTGACGCTTGTTACCAAATGGGGTCATGCTCAGAGGTACCCGATGCATATATAGGACAACTAAGTTGTTGCGTAGACAGTGATTCAGTTAGTTAATGGTCAGTCAGTTATTCAGTCAGTCTGAGAGCAGTTGACGAGTCAGGTGTCTTCAACATCAGCCCACCACTCTAGTGTCGAGACCCAGGACTTGGAGTTCTGCCAGCCTCCTCCACACTCCCTCTGCCACTGCCAATGTAAGCATACCGTCCAGTTCTAATGCATTGTAGTCTATTGCAAGGAACAATTAAGTAACCTTTCTGTCAATATATCCTTATTCTCTGTGAGAGTACATTGTAAATATACTTCAAGCCAAACCCTGTTTCATTACTAGTTCTTGCATAAGCTTCATAGAAGCACTATCCCCACTCTGGGTGCTACACCTCTCAGATAGCAATATTTCAGTAAGCAAATCAGATCAATCCACCCATCATCCCTACCGCTCTGGGCTGAAGGTCTTCAATAACCGTCTAGCTTCCGGTCTCAGGACATCAGCAAGACATTTCTTGCAGGGCTAGGTCTCTATGGTTACCACCAGCAGGTAAATGCCAAGGCAAATCCATTGTTCATAGTTTGTTGAGGTAGCTTGAGATCTTCCATTGTAACAGGACCACAACACTGAGCACCCCCCCCCCCTAAGGATCACAATAAAGCTGCCATCACCTTAGCGTGCCTGCTGTCAAGACACATTTCGCCTTTGGAGCAATTCCTCTATATTACGCCATATATTTGGACTGTTTTGGCATACAGCAATTAATCAGTGCTTATGAAGCGTAATGAAATAAATCAAAAACTCTCTTAAGTCAGGTTTAATCATGTCGGAACATAATTTTATTTCTAATAAAATAATCTTAACAAATGTTGATAAAAGTGAAAGTAAAAATGTTGCTAGGCAATGAAAGTAAGGAAGGATGGGAAAAGTAAACCAATCACTCACAACAGATGCAGACAGGAGGGCTGCTACATACAAAGATGAACACATTTTCCAATATTTTGGTATAAAATTTAACTATGTTAAGAGGCAAGACATGTGGAAAGGCTATCAGGTATGTTACGCTCAGAGTCTCACCACATGACTTGGTAAGTGAAGAATCAAAACAGGAGATTGCAGGCAGATGATATTGTGGATGGAGGAAATTTGAGTAGACTGTTGGTATGCTTTAAGAATACAAGTCGCATGGTGATGCATCGGTGTGTTCATATCCGGTTCCCTTGCCATGAGTCCCACCATTAAACATGATAAAGTTTATACGAAAATATTGTAAAGTGTATTCATGTTTATTTGTTCGTCAATGCCCTCTTACCTTCACCTGCAGTGAGTGATGGGTTCACTTTCAATATCCTTCCTTATTTTAACAAATATAGGATTAATTATGTTCATGTAAGACGTGTACGCAAGCTATCATAATTTTACCACAGGTTTCCCCAGTGGCTTAAAGGCTCCTGAATTTTCACTGTAAGAATTTTAATTTTAACAAATATAAGAATGTCTGTATTTATATTTCATGTCATCTGTTTTTCAGAAAACACCAAAACTTGTCTCCTTAGCTCAACCACAACAAAAAAAATTACTAAATGCACAGGATTTGAAACTTCTTGGTACATAATGATCACAATTCAAAATATTCCTGCTATTCAATACTACCAGTGCCATCTCTATTTCATGATCAGAACTTTTCAGATTACCTTTGCAAAATGCCACTCTAAGAACAGAGCAGTATTTCCTCTTACTGTCATCTTAATGAGGATGCTAGTGTAAATAAACTGAAACAGGTGACTATTCACTGCAACAAACAATACGCACAAGATCTTCATCAAAGCAATACTTGACAGGCAATGTTTTGCCACTTTTTTGCTTCCAAGTTTCACTTGACTATCATACTGGTCCCAGGAAAGCAACACAATACACCAGCCCTCATTCACATAGTGAAGAAATTTATTAATAATTCATTTTAACTATCATGATGACACTCACTCCTCTTAGTTACAGATTCAAGGGATTTTATGTGATGGAACCTATTTTCAGAGATATCACATTCCAAAGATTTCATAACAGTTTTCATACCACGTATATACTGAAGTGGTCAATGGAAAGGGGCACAGCCAAGCAGTCAGCGTCCTTAACTATCACATTGCAAAATCGAGTTCATAACCAGCTCCTGGTTCTCTCTACCCTCCCGTCATCACTTCTACTATTTCCAACACATCTGCAGATGAAAATTCAATTAATATTTTTCATAATTAAACCATTACCAAACATTTTCAATCATTTTCTAACAACAATATCTGTTAATATTTACTGACTCTGCTATAGTCTGCAACTCTGTTTGCGTCAAACAATAATGTACCAACTTCCCTCTTAAACCAACATTATCAAGAGCCACACGATCCATGGACCCTGTGCCTCCCTCCCTGAATGTAAACTTTTTGCATGAAGGATCTCCAAAACTCCAACTTAATTTCTCCAAATAATATGAAGCCACTTGCATGCTGAAAATGCAATAAACATTTCAAGAAGTATCATAACTTTAAATGGATACTAATTTGTGGACACTTATTTCAACTCCATAGAGCTTTGTAACTTCAACATGGCTACCAAAATGTGGTGTAGTCAACTTCCGGTTGCGCTGTAGCACTGTGTTTATATGTACTATTGTCACTAAAAGGCTTATTAAAAACGGAATTATGCCCGTTGATCGTTGCATTTATGGATGTTCAGCTATTTCGGTGAAAATAAGGGTCTCAGTTATCCTGTTTTTTTTTTTTTCCAAAGAAAAAGACCGGCAAAAGAGGTGGGTTATACAGCTGTGGTATGGAAAAACTCCATTTAAGTTCCATCAAAGTGGACTTGACTGCGTAGTTGTCATTTTGCTAAATCGGATTTTAATTCATTGCTTGACAGCTGTGGCAAGTGGTTGTTTGATTTTCATGCTTTTAGATTAAGAGAATGGAGTGATTGTATAAACCTCATTTGCAACCCAGTTGGAATCAATTTTTTTATGTAGTAGTTGTGCTTAGATTATGCAATATAGTCTTGATTTGCTGTGGATTGTTTACCTTCTTCTGCTAAATTCTATGAGAAAATTAACTTTAAAAATACTTTAGATTGACTGAAAATCTATTTAACTGACAAAAAGTATTAAATAGTTTGGTCAAGTAAACGTTTTAAAGCGATTTCTTAAAAAAAAAATGTTGAAGATGACAAAAATATGTTCCAGTTAAAATTTTTCTCGGAAGTTGAAAAATCCATAATGTGAACAGCATTTTGCAGGAAGGCAAAAAAACAGTAGTTAAAACCTCAAGCGGTTCTAATATTAAATTTGCACATTTTACTGATGACCAACAAGATGGACCAATCTTTTAAACTCAACAAAAGGAATAAAAAAAAACAAAAAACTAATGGCTAATATTATGTATCTTCGTGAATTATCAAAAATTTATTTTCAGGGTGAGGAAGAAACTCGTTCAACCAATCTTTAGGAAATTAGCATACAGACGAACAGGTTCAACTTCAAATAATGTTTGACTGTAGTTCAGGAGTTTTTCTCTCCTATATTATCTGTAAATACAATGCAAAAACTATTCTCAAAAAAGTGATTAAAAAAACTTTGGCCTAAAATCAGACATTTATAATTTTAAAATGATTTCAAGCAGTTCAAAATGGGGAGTGAAATGCCGGCAACAGGCCAAAATTAAACAGTAAATTCAAGGTTTAATTGGATTTGATGGTTTGAATTCTTACCTGTTAATCAATTCCTGCTTAGAATACTTCTACAGATTACATGCTCCGACGTTAAGAAGTAATTACTTCAGCTTTTTAACTGTTAAAAGTCTTGTACACCGACTGCATCACAAATGAAAACAAACGCACAGTGGTCAACCGGAAGTTAACAATACCACACTTGGTGTAGTGGCGCTGCAGGTGATGAAAAAATAAACTAATAAGTGCATCAACCTTACAGAATTTAGGCCACATGCCACTATAAAATTTTCAACACAACTAATCTTTGCAGTTTCCCTTTTTCTTCCTGAATTAATGCTCCAGTATTTTATATGCTCATGTCTGATAGTTTTAATACTACTGAAGCATTGAAATGCAACATCAATTTGTTGACACACTGGAGCACAGCCAGCTGGAAGTTGGTGGAATGAGAACTGCACAAGAATAACAGATAGTTGGATGCCATGGTAAGGGAGTGAGTCGAGGTTGATCAAGTTATTCAGGCACCACATCAACCAAAATGGCCTATATTCTGCCTTTGATCATGTTTAAGAAGTGCTCAATGGCGCAAGAAAAATCTGAGGATAAGCCAGTCTTTTGAAAACAAGATTGTCATTTCTTTAATATACCTTCAACTAGTTCGACTTTGACTACCATTACAAGAGTAATTAAAATGGCAGATACAAGGAAAACCACAAAAGGACTCTGTGAATTGACACTGACACTGTAAAATGATAATCCATCTTTGTGTAGATTGCAGAGGTTGATGCAGAAGAATGACAGAAATCAGGAACAACCAGTCATCCTCGACTATGAGACAGAACGATGCAAGACCTGGGGGCCTGTCAGAAGCAGCCTGAGCAAGTGGGTCATGTGTTTGATGCAGCAGACTACCAGTTGACAGAGGTGGTGAACTGCTGGTACAATTCAGCCAAAAGCAGTAGACACCAAGGGCATAGCCAGGTACAGGCAGGGAGGGGCAGCTCCCCCCCCCCCTAGCAGGACGCGAGTATGAGCTCGAACGGAGTTCTGCCAAACTGACGAGTAAACAATGTTAAGCAACTTTCAAAAATTAATACGGTTCGCGCTATTTAAACCTGCTTGCTACTGCTATCTGCGGGAAACAGACGTTAGGGAGGGCGAGGCGGCACAGCATGCCACGCAAGGTGCTGTTGGCGTCTCTTAAAGCTGTGTGTCGACTATGTGCGGTTGCTGTGCGAGCCATGTTCGAGCATGCCAAACCGGTTATTTGCCGCGTGAACCATTTCGTTGACGAGCGCGGCTGCCGCGCGTGGCAACGCAACCCAGCCAGGCACTGTCTTTTCGTGAAGCCACCGTGGACATTTCACGTACACGACTAGCTGCAACTTTCACTGTGATGCATCACACTGTATACTAGAAACCTAAACGAAAAGTGATTTGGTGGATAAGGAAATTGTATTTTAATGGAATACAGTATGGTGCAAAACTCATGGAAGACATGAGATATGAAGCCATTGAGGAAACAAAATTTATGAGAACGACAACGGTAGAGTTCCTAAAATCATTAATTGAGCCAGTAAACACTCCATTTTAGGAGGCGATTTCAGTTACTGAAAGACGCTATGACTTCAAGATTTCTGGTAATTGGAGACTCGTGTACTAGCCTGCAATACCTTCTTTGAGTGTCAAAACAATCATTTTCTTGAACAGTTCCAATAGTTTTTAACACATTATGCGAAGCTCTGAAAGAGTGGGCAAAGATAAGGTAAGAGCAGTCATTATATAATGAATTTTTTATTGATATTCAACTTTCTATTGCCATTCTTAAGAAGAACTTACTTAGGTAAAATGTATTGAGTTAATCATGTCATTTGGCAATTTTATAGATTCATTGATTGGGTTGATTGGAGTTTCAAGTGATGGTTGTGCTGGTGATGGAGGTGATACCATCGGAGTGCGATTATGCAGCACATTTGCTATTACACAAAAAAAATTTGGCACCATACAATTGTATTAAAAGGCGATAGTTTTCGTAATCCATGACAACAAACTGTCACTGTATCGCATGAGCCAACTTGAACAAAGACACCTTCGTCTAAACTGCGCCCGAGCCAAGAATTGGGGAGCCTTTGCCACATGCCTAAATGATGATAGACTGCAGGCCGACTCAACCCGCACACAACACATCGGATCGTTTATACTGTGACATCGCTGGAGCTAATAACAATGGATGTAAGGAAGTTTTTTAAAAGTAATTAATTTGTATTTAAAGTAAGGCTAACGATGGCTTTTAATAGCTTTACATACAGTACCCACAAAAAGTACGACTTTTATTTAATAACTATAGTTAGCTGCATTTGTTTGTATTTTATTTATTTTTATTAACACTAAGCGATTGTGAAAAAGTCGATTGTGTAAGAGCTAATTTGTGATAAAATATTTATTACTCTTGAATCTACAGTATATTTGTCCTATGTGATCGGATTCGCCTGGATAAGAGTTGGGTTGGTCCAACGGTCAGGTTGTTTCACTCATTCTGTGGTCGTATCGATACTGCTATATATGGTGTTACTGCCCACAAGCCCAGCTTCATATTAATTTCAGTTTTATGAATTAAGTACAATGGTGTTGAAGAGAAATGCTAAAACACTGCTGTGTACCTTCCTGAAAATTGCAACTTTTCTGTAGATGCTAAAGCCACTAATTTGAAATAAAATTTAATCATGTTTGCTTGCAGACTTACACGCCTCTGCTAGTATATTCTAATTAATTTGTTACTGGAACTTTTTGTCACTTTAAAAATATCCATCAATACTGCAGAAATATGTTTCAGCACATTATCATCAATCAGCAAATAATGATGCTAAGAACTTCTCGGAAAAAATACCGGTTACTGTAATGATGAATACTGCTCACGAGAAGTATGTAGAAGACAATCGAAAAATCGTGTCATCTATTATATTTTCGATTAATTTCTGTAGTACACCATACAAATGACTTGCCTCTAAGAAGTAAAGACCAACATCAAGGTGTTCTTGAAGACCTGCTAAAGCTAAGAATTGATTCAAGTGTTCTAGTTTGAAACAGCATACTGAAAAGGTTAAGAAAAATGTCATGTACATCTCCCCACAGATTCAAAACGAAATCATTGCCCTGTGCGGGTTGGTCATTAAAAGTGAAATTACGCAGGCTGAACAGAAGGCTTATGCTTGTATTGTATTAGCAGATGAGTCATGTGATATAACTGGGAAAGAACAGCTTTCCATAAAAATCACTTTTTATGACGAAGGTAAAAATACAATTCGCAAAAAATTTCTTTTCGCAAAAAATTTCTCGGATTCGTAGAACTGATGGCATCGAATGACAAAATATAGCATCATAAATTGACAGGTTTTTGGAAAGCGAAGTACATGGACCTTACAGGTGTGTTAGCCAAGGGTATGAAGAGTGTTCAACATGGGCGCGTGATATTGGTGGAGTTCAAAATTTTTTTAAAGAGAAATATAAATAAGGCTTGTATTTTGATAGAACAAGCCACAGGCTTAATCTGGTTGTAAATAATTTGAATCAAATTACAAAAATACGGAACATAATTAGCACCACAGAGCACACCAAACTTTTTACAAGAAACCTTTTTACACGGAGAAAGTACTTGCCAAATATTTCGGCTTTATATGAGACCCGGTGGTCTCAAAAATATACGTGTTTTGCTATTTTTAATGAGCATTTTGAAGACATTGCTAATGGACTTTCGAATGTTTCTAGAGAAGGGAATGATGTGGCAAAGAAAGCTGCTTACCAGTTACAATGCGCTGCTGCTAAGTCAGAATTCATTATATGCATTGGATTGAATACTCAGGATTATTGGAACCTGTTGCCACTGCTTTACAATCAAAGGTGATAGACATGTATACATGCATGGCTCATATTAACAGAGTAATGTCAGTCATAAATGATCATCGCAGCAATGCGGACACGGAGAGCTAAAATATTTTAAACACATCTACCAGAACTGCAGCTGCCATTGGAAATGATCTGAAATACCGGCTCATTCTATCTGTCCAACAACGTCGTTCCAGTCACCCTGCTTAGTCTCTATATGATTTTTGAAAGGGATCTATTATCATACCTTATTTAAATTCCTTGATAGCTTCTCTGGAACAATGTTTTCGGATTATACGTTGCACTTTCACACATTTTATTTTAAAACAAACTCTAGTTATTTAGTAAATAATCAATTATGGTAAGTATTCAGTTTAAGATCACATTACATCCCTAACAGTAAATCACGTCAGTCTGAAAAATAATCTATTTATCTAATAAGCACTGAAACTACCTTTTTATTTGCAAAGAATTACATATATAACTAGCAGCTGAGAAAGCCCTTTCTGCCTCCTCATTCGTTGGTTTGATTGATTGAAAGGATCATAAATAAAATCTTTTTGAAAAACTTAACAACTTTCTGTACTTTTTTGAGATCATTAGATCTGGGAATTACCTCAGTATGTGGATGAACCAGTGTTACAGTCATACTTTGTGCTTCAATTGTGGCGTACAGGTCTTTGTGGTCTACATCCGAGTCAAAGTTGTTTCTGTGCTTTCAATTTCTTTCAGCAGTTTTTTTTTTTTTTTTTTTTTTTTTTTTTTTTTTTTTTTTTTTTTTTTTTTTTGAGAGAGGGGCGGGAGGGGTATAAAATGTCGACAACTGCCACTTGTGTGCTGTGTGAAAAGTACAAGTGCAGGTACCAACGAAGACATTTTCCATGACACTTGTCCCCTCAGATCTTTTGCTGATAACACCACTTTCAACAGCAACACCAAAGCTTGTCAGTCGTTCTTTGACCAAACTGATGCAATGCTCAGTGGTGCATGAACCGCGTATTCTAAGCAAGCTGATATTAAAATGTGTTTCTATGCGGGGAACATCAATGTTGAAATATGGGCGATTTTTTGGGACGTCCACTCATCAAACACTCAACGAAAATATTTGCCATTGTTTCTTTAAATATTCAAACTGAACAATTATATCAACCGTTACGACATTTGAAAACTTCGTTATCATATATCTTAAAGAATTAGCAGAATTATGAAATTGAAATCCACTTTTTGAAAAGAAATATCTCAAATATGATTAAGTACATTTTAAAACATCATTTATTCAACACATTTTGAAATTTCTGTCAATAGTTGTAACCTTGTTATCGTATTGTTTATATTTTCTCCTCGGAAACAACTCTAATTCTATCTTTTTTGTGAGTACGATCTGGGAGTTAGTTTTGTAATAGGACGACATAACTAAAATTACAGTAATGCACACAACAAAAACAAACTGGAGTTCTTATAAAATCTAAAAGTGAATCTATTTACTTATGATCATGAAGGACAACATAAACACACATTTTTTACCGCGAGTCAAATATCAACTTGACGAGTACAGGTAAACGAGGCGATACAACGAGTCAGATCAGAAAGTGAAAACAGGGAGCAAGGTGACGAAGACTGAAATATGTTTTCACAACATTTTACGGATCTGTTTAATTTTGTGCTAGATCCACCAGAGGGCCAAATGATGTGGGTTCTTGCATTGCTGGATTGCAATCCCTAGCTACATCCCAATTAAACTAAGTATGTCATTGGTTGATTAAAAATATTACAAAGTTTCTTCCAATACTATAGCTTAAAATTTCTTGATTATGAAATTGAACTAAGGATAAACTATGGAAGGACAAGGGTATGAGAACAGAAAATCTTTGAGAACTAGACCTTACGAAAGAGTTCAATGAGGCGGAAATATTTTCTGCAGCAAAAAACGCAATCCCAATTTCCTTGGCTCAGCCTTGTACAATAAGCAACATAGAGAGTCCTTCTCCAAACTGAGGTCAATGATGCTAGAGAACCATCTAAACTGTCTGTGTATGCTTAGTTTACACAAAAAAAATTTACAAGAAAATTGTAATAAAACTGCAGATGAAGTAGCTCGAAAATTACTAATACTGTAAGTGTGTGTATATATATAGTTCATTAATGATTTTTTTGGAGCATGTATATTATCAGTTCTCACTCCACTGAATTTTGTGGAAGATATAAGCTAGTAGTGGCAAACACACTGTTTAAGAACCATGCAAGGAGGATATACACCTGGAAACGTCCTGGGGATACAGGCAGATACCAGCTAGATTAAATCAAGGTCAAACAGAGATTCAGGAATCAAGTTCTAGACTGTAACGCATACCCAGGAGCAGACATAGATTCTGACCATAATTTGATAGTAATGGAGTACAGGCTGAAATTCAAGCAAATAAGGAAGCAGCATATGCAGAACAGACTGAAAGTGAATAAACTGAAACAATTTAGTACGAGAGAAAAATTTGCAGAATTGGTAGACTTGGGTCTAAGAAATAACTCTGAAAGGAGCTCAACCAAGGACGAATGACGTGCATTAAAGACCAAAATAATGAACGCTGGTAAAGAAACATTAGGCTTTAGGGAACAAGCTGCCAGAAAACCTTGGATCGCAGAAGAAATTTTGGAACTGATGGATCAGAGGAGAAGGTACAAAAATGCTCAGGATGAAGCAGGAAGAGAGCAATACATGCAACTTAGCAATCAAATAAACAGGAAATGCAAAAAAGCAAAAGAAAAATGGCTACAAGAAAAGTGTGAAGAAGTAGAAAAGGAAATGGTCATTGGTAAAGTAGATGTTGCATATAGGAAGATCAAACAGAATTTTGGAGAAACGAAGAAAAGAGGTGTGAACATTAAAGCCGCCGATGGGAAACCTCTTTTAAGCTCAGACAATAGAGCTAACCGATGGAAGGAATACATTGAGAAATTGTATGATGGAGACGACTTGAACAATAGCGCAATAGAAAAGGAAGGTGATGTCAACACTGAAGACTTACGAGATCCTGTTTTGAGGACAGAATATAATAAAGCTCTGAATAACTTGAAAGCAAATAAGGCAGTTGCAATTGATGAGATCCCTGCAGAACTTCTTAAATCCCTGGGAGAAGTAATCAAAAGATATTTCAAGCTAATATCAAAAAGTTATGAAACAGGAGAAATTCCAAATGATTTTAATAATAATATCATCTTCACATTTCCAAAGAAAGCACAAGCCAACAAATGTGAGAATTATCGCACCATTAGTCTAACATCACATGCTTCAAAACTACTGACCAGAATAATATACAGAAGAATGGAAAGGGTAGTAGAAGATATAGTAGGTGAGGATAGGTGAGGATCAGTTTGGGTTTAGGAAAAATCGAGGTACAAGGGAGGCAATTCTGGCTTTAAGACTAATACTTGAAGGGCGGATCAAGAAAAACAAAGATACTTTTATGGCATTTGTTGATTTAGAAAAAGCTTTTGATAATGTTAGGTGGGACAAGATATTCAAAATTTTAAAGAAGTCAGGTCTAAAGTATTGAGATAGAAGAATACTTTATAAACTATATAAAAATCAAGGAGAAAAAAAATCAGTATGCTATGATTTGCTGATGACATTGTCTTATTAGCAGAAAGGGCTGAGGATACTGAGAAATTACTGAATGGCATGAACAAAATACTGAAGGCAGATTTTGGCCTGGATATAAATCAGAGCAAGACTAAAGTGATGAAATGTAGCGGAAATTATACCAATACTAGCAGATTAAATATAAAAATAGGATCGGATGCAATAGGAGAAGTGAGTGAGTTCTGTTACTTGGGAAGAAATTTCAACCGATGGCCGAAGCAGGAATGTGTTAAAAGCAGAATAGCACTAGCAAAAAGAGCCTTCATGAAAAAGAGAAACCTTTTAGTTTCAAATATTGATCTAGGACTTAGAAAGAACTTTTTAAAACTCTATGTGTGGAGCACAGCACTTTACGGTAGTGAAATATGGACTTTAGGAATACCGGAAAGAAGGAAAATTGAAGCTTTTGAAATGTGGTGCTACAGAAGAACGCTGAAAATTAAGTGGACAGACAAAGTAAGAAATGAACAAGTTTTGGTAATGATGGGCGAGGAAAGAAGTTTGTGGAAGAAGTTTACAGAAAGAAGAGAAAGGCTGGTAGGTCATATTTTTAGACATCTACATATATACTCTGCAATTCACAAAATTGTGGGTGGCAGAGGGTGCTCAGCACCAAAGCTAATCTCTTTGCTGTGCATTCCAATCCCTAATGGTACGAGGGAAAAAAGAATTCATATAAGAATCAGTCCGGCACCTTATTTCTCTAATTTTATCTTTCCTGTCCTTCCGACTCAAATAGGTTGGTGGAAGAAGTATTTCATTACACTCAAAAGTGAAAGTGGGAGTACGCATGTTTTCCAATAAGTTTAAACGAAATGTGTGTCGTCTATCTACCAGAGACTCCCAACCTAATCTACTAATCTGTTCTGTGACGCTTTCATAAGGACTGTAGCAAGCGGTCACGAATCGAGCGGCTCTTCTCTGTACTTTCTCTATACTTTCGATCAATCCCTTACGAAACGGGTCCCAAATGGCACAACAATAATCCAAATGTGGATGCACAAGAGATTTGTACGCTATCTCCTTTGTTTGTTCATTACAATTTTTCAAGATTCAACCTATGAATCGCAGCCTAGAAATTGCTCTACCTACTAACAAATTAATGTGTATGTCCCATTTCATGTTCCTTTGTACTGTTACTCCCAAATATTTCATAGAATCGACCATATCAATAACTGAACTGTTTACCTCGTATTTCTGAACAATCGGATTCTTTTTGTTAGTTATGCTCATTGTCTTGCACTTTTTACAATTTAGAGTAAGTTGCCACTCAGCGCACCAAGCCAAAATAACATCCAGATCGCGCTGAATTTCTAAGCAATCGGCCAAATTTCTTACTTCCCTATAAATAACCGCATCATCAGCAAACAATCTAAAAAGGCTTTTCACTTTGTCTCCGAGACCGTTTATAAAAATTAAGAAAAGAAGTGGTCCTATTACACTTCCTTGAGGTACACCCAAAGTAACATCTAGATTAGAAGAACTTTCTCCTTCAACGACAACATGCTGCGATCGACCAGTTAGAAAATCGTTTATCCATTCACAAAGCTGATCCGATATACCGTACGCTCGAAGCTTCGCTAAAAGGCGGTTGTGTGGCACAGAGTCAAAGGCTTTCTGGAAATCTAGAAAAATTGCATCTACTTGTGAACCTGCATCGATAACTTTCATTACGTTATGTGTAAATAGGGCCAGCTGTGTTTCACATGATCTTTTCTTCCGAAATCCGTGTTGATTTGTTGTAGGCAAATTATTATCATCTAGAAAATTCATAATGTTCGAGCATATAACATGCTCCATAACTCTACTACAAACACATGTTATAGATATGGGACGATAGTTCCCAGGATCACTTCGATACTCTGAAAATACTCTTACTGGAATTCCATCCAGGCCCGGTGATTTCCCCCACTTCAGGAGCTCTAACTGCTTAACGATACCTGCAGTATCTATTCGTAATGATTCCATCACCGACTCGCCATGGCGTGGTAAAACGGGAATACTATCCTTATGTTCATTTGTAAATGAATTTTTGAATACAGTATTTAGTACGTTAGCTTTATCGCGACTTTCATTAACATCAGAACCTTCACGAATTAGTGCTGGAATATTGCTGTTGGTACAATTAACTTTTCGTACATACGACCAAAATTTCTTTGGGTTTTCTGTGAGACTTAGAGAGAGTGTTGGAGTGAAAATCGTTAAAGGCCACGCGCATTACATTCTTAATACGCCCTCTTAAATCAGCTAAGGTTTCTAAATCGCTGCGACATCCCTATCTTCTTGAGCGAGCGTGTATTTTCCTCGAGTAATCTTTTGACTTCACATGTGTACCACGGTGGATCATTCTCCCCCTTTATTGTCCGCTTCGGTATATGTATTTCCATTCCTTCCCTGACTATATGTATAAAACGATGCCACATCTCTTCAACGGTGTCCTTTGTTGACTTGAAGTTATGGTAATTATTCCTCAGGTAGGTTCTAAAACACTCCATTGAGGCCTTACTGAATCTGTATACAATCCGCCATTTTTTCCTTTTTCACTCGGTCATTAATTTCATAGTCGCAATTACCGCTTTGTGATCTCTTATTCCTGTGGTCGTTGAAATGTTGGTGAATAATTCTGGCCTTTTGGTAACCGGCAAGTCTAAAATGTTTTCGCTACCGTTATGACACCGCGTAGGTTCATTAACTAGCTGCTCGAGATGATTATCTGGCAACAACTCGAGAATTACTTCAGAAGCTGCCTTATCCCTGTTACCTGTGATGTGAACGTAATTACGCTAGTCAATATAAGGCAGATTGAAGTCGCCTCCTACAATCATAGCATGATCCTTAAAACGGCTAGCTATACTATTTACATTATTTCTTAACTGCTCGATGATAGCTATGTCGGGATCGGGTGGACGGTAGAAGGCGCCTATGATGAGTTTTGACCCAGCAATATTGAGTTTAATCCACACGATTTCACAGTTCGTATCAACGTCTATTTCATTACATGGGAGAAATTTACTCACAGCTATAAATACCCCACCTCCATGACAATGTAATCTGTCTTTACAAAAAACGTTCATGCTATCTTTAAAAGTTTCGGCGAAACTTATTTCCGGTTTCAACCAACTTTCTGTACCGATAACGATATCCGCTTCTGTACTACAAATAACGCTTTCAAGTTCCGGTTGTTTGTTACAAACGCTTCTGCAGTTAATTACGAGAACTTTTAACTGTCAAGATTCTTTTACGTTGCTCCTACATTCTGGTGTTGCACCTGATTGGGTTGCCCGTAACTGAATTTCGTGTTTCGGGTCTTCCTCCTTCAGCCTAAAAAACCACCCAGTGCATTCCACACGGCCCCTGCCACCTGTGTAGCCGATTCACGTGTGTAGTGCACACCTGACCTATTAAGGGGAACCCTACAAGACTCGACCCTATTGCGAAGATCGAGAAATCTGCAGCCAATGTCATCACAGAAACGTCGTAGTCTCTGGTTCAGCCCCTCAATACGGCTCTGAACCAGAGGTCCACAATCAACTCTGTCTATGATGCTACAGATGGTTATCTCTGCCGATATCTTGCGGTCACTAGCCACAGAGTTCACACTTTCAGCCAGCCGCCGGAAGGAAGAGAGGATGACCTCCGACCCAAGGCGACAAGCATCATTGGTGCCGACATGAGCCACAATCTGTAGTTGGCAACACCCCGTCCCTTCTATGGCATCCGGGATGGCCTGTTCCACATCTCAGATCAGGCCACCCAGAATACACACTGAATGGACGTTGGATTTCTTCCCCGAGGAATCCGCCATTTCCCTAAGGGGCTCTAATAACCGCCTAACAGAGCTCCCAACTACCAGAATGACCTTCTGCGTTTGCTCAGACCTGGCGGGCTGGGGGGCCGTCAACTCGCAGGATGACAATTGTGGGACTGAGTCAGCCTCCGATGATAGATCAAACCGGTTGGACAGACGAACAAGTTCAGCGTCTTGGCCTTTAAGCCTGTTCATCTGCCCCCGTGTGCGGCTTCAAAGTCTAGAAGCCAGTCACCAACAGGCGACTGCGGCACAGCATCCAACACTTCAGCCTGGGTTGCAGGTACAACGGTCAATATGGGAGAATCTGTGATAGGCATGGGTATTTCAGTTTCCCCAACATCACATCTGCTGCAGCCTTTTACGGCAGCTTCCAGCTGTGTAACTTTTGCTAACACAGCTGCAAGCTGAGCGTGCAGATCAGCCACCTCAGCTCGCGTCTGCACACAGCAATCACAGTCCCTAGACACACTGCTTTTGAAAAACGCAAAAAGAAAGAAAACAAAAAAAGTACAGAAAAAAGGAACAGAAACTCGAAATAACCTGTACCTCCTACAAAATATATACATTCGGAGATTGCACTAAACAAATCCCCACACCACTACAGATAAAATACAACAACAAAATAGGCTACTGCACTCGCTGACTGTTCAAACGCTACTAACTAGTACTGTCTACAAAATGTAAACACTCAGAGATTACACTAATCAAACACCCACACCACTACACATAAAATATAACAACAAAATAAGCTACTGCACTCGCTGACTGTTCAAACGCTACTAACTAGTACTGTCTACAAAATGTAAACACTCAGAGATTGCACTATTCAAATCCCCACACCACTACAGATAAAATACAACAAAATACGCTACTGCACTCGCTGACTGTTCAAACGATACTAACTAGTACTGTCTGCAAAATGTAAACACTCGGAGATTACACTAATCGAACACCCACACCACTACAGATAAAATATAACAACAAAATAAGCTACTGCACTCGCTGACTATTCAAACGCTACTAACTAGTACTGTCTACAAAATGTAAACACTCAGAGATTACACTATTCAAATCCCCACACCACTACAGATAAAATAAAACAACAAAATACGCTACTGCACTCGGCGACTGTTCAAACGCTACTAACGACCACTGTTTACAAAATGTAAACACTCGGAGATTACAATGTTCAGATACCCACACCACTACAGATAAAATAAAACAACAAAATACGCTACTGCACTCGCTGACTGTTTAAACGCTACTAACTAGTACTGTCTACAAAATGTAAACACTCGGAGATTACACTAATCAAACACCCACACCACTACACATAAAATATAACAACAAAATAAGCTATTGCACTCGCTGACTGTTCAAACGCTACTAACTAGTACTGTCTACAAAATATAAACACTCAGAGATTACACTATTCAAATCCCCACACCACTACAGATAAAATAAAACAACAAAATACGCTACTGCACTCGGCGACTGTTCAAACGCTACTAACTAGTACTGTCTACAAAATGTAAACACTCAGAGATTACACTAATCAAATCCCCACACCACTACAGATAAAATAAAACAACATGCTGGATTGGTTATTTTGCTGGTGGAGGGAGCGATCGAAGGCAAGAACTGTAGAGGAAGACAAAGATTAGAATATATGAAGCAGATAATAGCGGACGTGGGTTTTAAGGGATATGTAGAGATGAAGAGGTTAGCACAAGATAGGAAAGGATGGAGGATTGCATCAAGCCAGTCGAAAGACTGATGACAGCAAGGAAAAAAAAAAATATGTACTGAATAATTTGTTATTTTACTTAAAAGAATTTTAGATAGATAAAATACACAAAACAGTTGATACTAAAAAAAAGTACTTTTATTATTTATTTCAGTCACTTAAAGGCATTAGAAATGATTACAGGGTCAGCCGCAGTGCTACAATGTAGAGCTCAAAATGAAAATATTACTAAATACTTAGGTATCATAATTTATACTGAACTGGGTAATATTAAAAATAATAACTTAATAGTGGAAAAGCAAGAATTAATTACAATTTATAAACACAATTATACTTAGGAAGATAGTTACACACCTATTTTAAACAGGAAAGAGCCAGCAGGAACATTTATGATTTCAGTACGTCTACACAGCTTTAAAAAGACTGGTTTTTCAAAATGTCCAAATACCCTGTAAACAAGAAATGACATTAATAGTGCAAAGCAAGAAAAGGGAGCTTTCTTTCAAATAGACAATCTTATTTGCAAAATCAGTCAAAGGCTAAAGAATATGAGAAAAAATTTTCTTGCAAAATAGGAAACCGACATAACATAGAAACATGCATTTTTTTATTTATAAAAAGGGAAAGAATGCACACAGTATTGTTGGGTAAGAAGTTGTATTTTTTTCAATGTGATTTTTCTATCCCACAAGCATGTGTACCAGATCCACTATCATGATAAAAATTCAACAGTTCACACGAAAAGAGCTAAATTCAAAAAATTGTTTGTTCACCTCTCGTACCTGGCTTCTGCCAACTTTCATAATTTTTGGTTAACTTTCTCCCTTCAGTAAAAAGAATCAGTCTGAAGATGTTGATGAGGTACTTTTCCCAATATCAATATTTACCAAATTAAAAAATGAAGTCTTTACCAATGCAATTACATCATATTGCCATCACAGTAAAATTTCATTAATCTGACAACTTATAATACAGATCTACGAGTGCAGTCATAAAGTAAGGTTCCCATATTTCTTAAAAATAGATAGCAACATTTATTTTTCAAACCCAAATACATAATTTGAGACTTCTCTTGTCCAGGAATGTGAAGTGGTCACATTTCCAGCTACACAAAAGCCATCAATGTTCATCTGCCAGGTGGCAACAGCTGTCCTATTTTACATACAAATGTCTGTAGGTATTATGCAAAGGTCACATACAGCTTGTGTGATCTGCAAGTTTCCCATCAAATCCATCTGACAATGATTCGTGTGATAAATACTACTCAGGATCAGACCATACTGTAGCCTTATTCCCTACAAATATACAGCTCTGGTATATTTGGCAATCAACTGGAGCATCAGAAATATCTCTCATCGCATACAGGACGAAATGTTTACTTTGCAGCTTAATGTAAAACATTGGATTTGGATAATCGTGGATAACAGTCTTAAATGAAGAATTCTTTACATCTTGTCAACTAGACATCTACTTCAATAGTACCAGGAGATGGCTGTTTATTAGGCCTCGTATCCACTTGAGCACGCTCAGGCGAATGAGCTGCTCAGTGAAGCGAGCGGCTCAAGTGTGGACGCCTGAGCGCGCTCGCAACGAACGACAGCGAGCGCGCTCAGGGCGAGCCGATCGGTTGTTGGTATTTTGGAATGCTCAAAGGCGAGCCAGTGTTTGTTCGGCACTCAGTGTGGATGGTATTTGGCAGTTTCTACAATGAGCGCGAGCACGTGGGACAATGAAACTTGCTTAACTCTAATTGATGCGTATGAATCAAGAGGGTGTTATGGGATAGCTCCAGTATTATAATTGAACTAAAAAATAAGGTGCATGGCGTGAAATCAGCGAGATATTAAACTGATGTAAAGAAAAAAATAACAAGCCAGCTAGGGTCATTCAGGCGAAAACGATCAAAACAGAAGAGAACTTCTATAACGGGAAGTGGTAAGTCTTTTTTAATAGTATTTCTCACAGCTGAACGAATTTTGATTGAATTTGGTGTTACGAAATTCAGATCCTAATTGCCTAAAATCATATTGATTTTGTGCCAGGCAATTTAACTGTTTTACCAATTTTATTAAAAACTTGAAATCAATGCCATAATTAAAAAAAAAAAACATAAAAATAACCTTTAAATCTATATTTGTAGACACAAATTAAAAATAGGTACCAGCCTTCATATAATTTAGGAGTGATTTAATAGTGCCATCACAGACTACCCGTACTAAACTGATGATGCTTTGTTTATATACTTTGAACATATCTGCAGGCTTGTGTAGGGACTTCCTGAGGATACGAATCTTAAAGTTATTATAAATTTTATCTTCTGGTGGGATCGCCTCACGCATAGGCGTATCGTGCATTTTAATATGAGGTCCAACTAATGACAGCAAATGTTCGAAATCGATCTCGTAAAGTTTTGAAATAGCTCATTGTCATCTTCTAAAGTAAATTCGCGAATTAAATTATTAAGATAATTTCTTCGCAGACAATGACTTCCTCTAATCCATCAACTTGGTAATTTTCTTCTCTGTTTTGACATCGTATGTATAATAATAAAGGCCGCAGCTACGCGTGACGACACGTCAATAGCCGAGCGTTTTCTGAGCACTGGCACCCGGCTCGTTCGACCAAAATTTCTTTTTCCTTGAGCCCGCTCGAATGAGCGCGCTCAAATGAGTGAGTGGCTCATTCGCCTGAGTGTGCTCAATTGGATACGAGGCTTTAGTCTCCCCACAATTTTTCTCCAAAATTAAATATCAATCATTTTGGTACAGCAGATTTTTATGCACTTACCATTGGCTGAGCATGACTTGAGTTGCAGAGAGAACTATTTTCTGAGCTTGCCTCCACCCATGTCAAGATTCTTTCCTAGTCAATAAAGGGTGTCTGGCGCCAAGATATATTAGCGACTGACATACTTCTGGCCAACCAGATTTTTCCTATGGACGCCCGCTTAAAACGTCATGAAAACATTTTGATTGTTACTTTCCCACTCCTGTTCATAATTAATCAATCTTAACAAATACTAATTGGCATTATTAATAGCTTTAATTGTATAAAAATAATTTGAACCATTACAACTTGTGTGAATTTAAATCTTTCGAAACAATGTGAACTATCATTGAAATTAATTTATGTGACACACATCTTCCTCTCTTTCTGGCAAACTAGAGGTTAAGTTGGCAAGGTCATACAGTTTTTCTGTTTATTCCTCTCAAATGACACTGTTTTCTCAGGGACTGGCAGAATTTTATCAGTACATTAGCCATTAATTTATCAGTTTTTCATTTCCCTTTTTTTTTAACTGCTTAACGTCTCTTAACAGCGAGGTCTTTAGAGACGGGAAAGGATAGGGGGCAAGGAATGGGAAGGAATTCGGCCATGGCCTTTTGAAGGAAGCATCCCGGCATTTGCCTGGAGTGATTTGGGAAACCATGGAAAACCCAAATCTGGATGCCCGGATGGGGATTCGAACCGTCGTCCTCCTGAATGCGAGGCCAGAATGCTAACCGTTACACCACCATGCTCGATTAAATTTCCCTGACATTTTTCACTGAACTTTCTAAATACTGCATCTCCTCCGTGTGCAATTTCAAATTTCTCTTTAAATAATTTTTATTTTATTTCATTTTCTGTTTCAGTGGGCACTGTTGGGTTTCCTCCTTTGATCCTGCAACCTTATTACGTACGCTCTTATCCCTAGTTTCCAAACGACTTCTAATTTTGTGCACACCTTTATTCCATACCTCCCCAGCTCAATTTCTTATTCACAAAGACAGAGATGGGAAGGCAAAACAGTTTAATAGCTACATCCAAATGTAGTAAAATATCTTACAAGTATGATAGGTTCACAGACTCGAAGCATGCCACACCAGGAAAATAGATATTAAACCAGAATACATTTGCTTAGATCTCTCACCCTTACCACATCATGTTCTTCTGTGAATGAAGAGTTTACATTTGAAAACTTTGGAGTTTCATTTTTTCCTTTATTATACCGTAGTGATGCCATAGTAACAGCAACTGGGTAAGCAGTGGTTTCTTCCTCAATCTTAATGTTAATTTTTATTATCCATCAGACAGCTATTGTTTAATTTAAATATATATGATAAGATTGGGTAATAGGAAAACCAGGTGGTTGGGAAACTAAACCAACCACTTACCAAGTGTGAAGGCACAAGAGCAGCAACAAATACAAAAAAAGACCAACACAAAACACTAATATTTAATTATTGTAGGTCCTTTTTTTTCTGTAGTTCCTTATTAAAAAAATATATATTAATGTTAGTTAACAACACTATTGTAACTGTTTTAATTTTTATTTTTACTTCGCCCCTCACAAGGTATCATCAGAGGTCCATTTCTTTCTGTAATACGTTTTCAGCTTATAACTTTGTACAGCGAGATTTGCTGAATGTTGTTACACTTACATTTATATACACGTATTACAGTGCACTTGCACATCTGTTATGAAGTGTGGTAGCGATCACTTACACCTCACATAGCATTTTAAGTTTTCTTGTAAACTATCACATATAGCAGGCAATAACCATACAAAAATATGTACTTAACAAACACAATTCATCAAATCTTATTCCAAACACACAAAAACCTCAAATGAAACAACACTAAATATACAATCTTTACCAACACACCAAAGAAAAAGTTTATTCACTGTGCATTCTTCCTTTTACCCCATATATACATATATTTTACAAAGCAAACCATCAAATACACACATTTTCTGAATGCAAATTCTAAAATTCCCCAATAACATCACTGGGGAAAAAAAAAAAAAAAAAAAAAAAAAACAATTGAATAACAATGTGCACAAGTAACTTGCTTCTGATCAATCTTAAAGTGAAATCTACCAGCAAAACAAAAAAATAGGTAACTGGTAAAGGCATAAGTGATTGAATGCCACCAGTTATTTTGTGTACAATGCTGCTTGCCAGAGCCCTCACAAAAGCATCACATATTTGATGCATACATTGGGCAGGGATTGTCTAGTAGACAGACAACACAAGTTTCATTGATGAACATGGCAAACATTCATTTTCAATTATGAGTATGATAAAATATCAAGCTATTTGTGTTGCAATGACAGGAAAGGTAAGATTACTAGGTGTCATACTGATGCTTACATGACTTCTTTCCTCCCTCCTGCCATTTGGGATTGGAATGCACAGAGATTAGTTTTGGTGCAAAGCACCCTCTGCCACCCACGATTCTGTGAATAGCAGAGAGCATGTGTAGAATACTGGAAATTGAATACTGGCTGAAGCTACATTTACACCTACATATAAATTTAATTGTAATAACACTGAAACAAACTCATCTGTACAAAATTCATAAACTTTAAATATATTACAGAAAACATTACCACAACGAGAAGCAAAAGGAGTCCAACAACAGTTACACCGATGTTTTTTTATTAAGTAATAATTACAAATCACAAAACTTCAGTAAAAACATTATTTACTAAAACAGAGATAAGATACGACGGAGGGGTCACCAAAGTGTCTACTTTCTTTGTGTGGGTAAAATTCATAATGAAATACAACAATCCGTATTCATCTTTTTTGTGTTCATTGCTACTGACTTGCCTTTATCTTTGATAAGTGATGGCCTTACTTTACCTATTCTTCCTTGTTAATATATTTACTCACCTTATACTCTGAAGCATGTATACAACATCTGGTGGAACTCCTTTGTCTGTCTGGCTTGTTATATCTTCTTCCAGATATTCAGCCGGGGGTTCTAGTACCTAAAAATATAAATCTACTACAGAAAAACTTTTCAACACGATGGGAAACAAAAAGCATCAGCTAGACAAATTCATATTTCCCATATCAATTCAATACTTACCTTTAGTTGTGTTGGTGTTGAATCCTTACTCATTTGAAGTAAAATTTGTTTTGCAAATTTAGAAATTGCTATTTTACGTCTTGAGCCTTTAACATCTGATGATGTCACCGATTTCACCTGAAGAAACAAAGAAACCAATGTACTAACAGAGCCAAAAATGGAACAGAGAAAATCAAAAGGCTTTAGTTGACACACACAGAAACTGTGCTTTGCAAATGTGCTAGAGCAGCAGTGGCATTAAATGCCACTATGTATTAACCCCCAGAGCAAGATATGAAATAGATTATTTCATTCTTGAACTTAGATGCTGCTGTTGGATGGTATAAAGCAAACAAACTGGAAATTTGGAAGTACCTCACAAACTAATTAAATCACACACAACCAATTAAAAATACATTCCAATGAACTTTTTTCTTTCACTAAATATTAACCGATTTAACACTTTTGGCTTTTGTATACAGCTGAAAGAATAGAACATGAAATTTTTACTTTAAAAAATTATTCAAATTAAACTCCCTCATAATCCTTGAAAACCTGTATATACAAAAAATGTATTGAAAAGCACAATAAGAATGTAAAAGGATTTATACTATTTTTTACAAAGACCGTAGGGCTGAGCTTGCAAAAAATATTGTAGCTGAACAATTATATCAACACAGTTAACTTGTGCAGAACGTTTTAGCTTTAATACCTTAGTACAATACGGAAAAAAGTTAGGAAATTTCATATGGATTTTATTCGACTCAATGTCAATATAATGTTATTTTGGTGTGGAGAGAAAAATATGAGCTAATCAAAAAACTACAGTTTCATTTTCTGACTAAGAATAATGAAAACTTCCTACAATAAAATGAGTAATGAATTTGGAGAGTAATTTGAAACTCAAGCTGGGAAAATAGAAAACAGGATGTAACAGCCATCAAACCTAGATTTTAATGGAATTGTGTTTTATGAAACATTTATAGCAAGCTAGGGATTGTGTGAATATGATTGTGTATGTTTGGTTTGAAATTTATTGTAATTCTGTGTAATGGACTTTTTTTTATGAATATAAATTGGGTAAATTCTATTTAATGTGTTTAAGGACAGAATTATGGAAGAGAAATTGATTAAATGTTTGTATTCCAAGTATTAATGTGAGCTACAATGTTTAGAGGACGATTTGCTAAAGTTTAAAATGATTTGCATGGATAATAGTGTGTTTAAATATCTTTGATTTTCATTTCTGAGCATTTCGTAATGATTGTAAATGATTATGTACTGATTTTGATTGTTTAATATGTTTTTAATTGTTAAAGTATTTTTAAGATTCGAGGAACATCTGTTGGAAGCCTTTGTAATGTTCTGGAACTTTCTATGAAACTTATATAAAGCAAGCAGCAGAGAGACAGTTGAAACAGTTTTGCGCAAATAGTTTTACATGTAATCCAGAACTGTGGGAGTGTATGGCAGTATTGTCTTTACAAGCAGTATCGAGTGTAATCGCTGAAGGTTGTGTTTACATGTGACCAGTATCTTTGAAGTATGATGTTTTAAGATAAATAAAAACAAGTTAAATTTGAAAGTGTGTCTGGAACTAATTATTTCATATATAATAAACCACGAGACACCTAATATGTGCTTCAAAGTCAACATGTAAAAACCTCTTACAAGAACACAAAGGAATTCAGGTGAGTATTTATTTGATACTGCATATTTTGGCCTTTGATGTTAGTAAAAATGTTTAGCAACAGCAAAATTTACTTGAGGTTGACAATCTGTCTGATTGAAGGCATAGTTTCTTCTCTAACACCACACAAACAAAAAACTGTTTCATGAATCCTCTCCATTCAGACACTTTTTTTTTTTTTTTACTTAAGGCTTTATGCCTCGTAAAGGTCATTAGAGGCGAGATGGGACTGAGGAGAAGTAATAGGAAGGAATTCAGCGATGGCCTTTTTGAAGAAAGCATTCAGGCATTCACCAGGAGTGATTTCGGGAAACCAAGGAAAACCCAAATCTGGATGCCAGGACGGGGATTCGAACCGGCGTCATCCTGAATGCGAGGCCAAAGCATTAACCACTCACCCACCATGCTCGGTCCCCATTCTGACGAAGTGTATCAGAATTGCGCTGCTGTTACGCCTGATATGAATTGACGAGACAAAACCCAATAGCTGATAGATTATTTATAAAATAATGATGCCTCTGGCTTCCATTTTTTCCCAAGCAATATCCTTATCATTACCCCAAAAAAGAACAGTGATGCATCTTACTCATTTCAAGACGGATATTACAGATATTAATCATAGGAAAGAGAGATTAGTATCAAAACAGTTTATGCTATCAAAGCAACAAAATTCTGAAATATGATTTTTAAGTTTTATGATGTATAGTAAATCTACTTACATACTCAATTTGGAGCATTATGTAATCACTAACCATTAAATAATACATTAAATAGGATAAGTTTTTTGAATGCAAATAACCGACGTTCAGGTTTTGAATGGTTTTATCATTTTCTGCTGCTAAATACAAAGATTTATTATTGTAATCACAAAATGTATGACAACTTCTGGACTGCTAAAACAAGTCTTTTGTTTCACACAACAACAAACTACAAAGTGGACCAGCAAAAACTCAGATAATTGTTCAGAAACAAATCGTAAGTGGAAAAAATACTACTAGAGTCATGATCTAAATACAAAACCCACATTTAATAAAATGTAGCAGATTTTTTTGTAATGCTTTATACCTCTTTAAGTTATTAGAGATTTAAGGACTGTGGGCAAAGAATTTGGCAGTTGCCTTTTGGAGGAAGTTTCCTGGCAATTGGCTGGACTGATTTTGGTAAACCATGGAAGACCAAAATCTGGATGACTGGACAGGGATATGAAACTACACCCTCCCAAATGCCGGTAACAAGCATTACCACTCAACCACCAGGCTCTGTGCATTCTGTAGAGAGGGACTAATGGATGCAGAGGTTCACACCACATTCAGCTACTTTACCTCAAAGTGGTATCTGCCATTACACTCATTTAACAGCAGTCTGGGGCTATTTCGTATGTTTAGCGTTAAGGTAAAATCCTTAGTTCAACAAGATTATAAAATTTGTTTTACCTATAACTTTATAATTTCTCTCCTTTGTATAATGCTATATACATATTATTAAAAACAATAATTAATATCAAACTAAAACTAATAAAAAGTAGAATATCACATGACCCACTCATTTTTATTCATATTTTTATATCATCACACCATAATTATATACAAATTTTCAAAATAATTTTTAAGTTTCTACTTTTGCAATACTTTACATATAGTGAATACGCACACCATAATTGATTCGTTACGGATTGCAAAAAAAAAAAGATGTACTACTGAATTGTGTATTTAGTGGTGGGAGAACGGCAATATTATGAGGTATGACCTGTATGTATGAAGTACAGTGGGGAACATGTATCCTGGAACTGCTACGGTGGAAGTAAGAAACTGAAGGTCGTAGAAAAATTCAAATATTTTGGAAATGTGATTTAAGGAATTGGGGAAAAAAATGGAAGGAAGTGAACAAAAGATTCAGAATTACACAGGAATTTTTCAGGCATGTTAAGGGATGATTTGCAAAACAGGCATGTAAGGAAAGCAGTATATGAAGAACTTTAATAGGACGATCAAGAAACCGGCGGTATGGGTGTAAGAAAATGATGATTGAATAGAAAGTACTGTAAAAAATATGCAATTTGAAATTGGAAGGAAAGTGACCTCAAGGATGACTGATAGAAAGATGGACCAAGGGGGTATATGAAAGTGTGTAAGACTAAGGAGTGAAGTGGATAATAGTAATATACATAGAATGATAGAATGACAGAAGAAATTGAGAGGCTTGTGTTCCAGACAGACCCAGCCAGTGGCTGGAAACTATCCCAGATAATGATAACATGTATATTTACTTCTTTTGGCACTTGCTTTTGTAATCAGAAAAGTAATAGTGCCACATTCAGTTATCAAAAAGTGAAAAATTCTGATAAAGTTCCAGTAAATTTCCTGCTAATTTATGCTGCAGTTATGAGAAATAGCAGGATATGAGTGTACTGCAAGAGATTAAAAAAAAATTAGTACCAGGACCACTAAACAGGAATGAAAAATCTACACAAATGCTCATTACACTAAAATAAAATAAGGTTCTGTAGCAAAACAAAAAAGAAACTAGCAATTAAATTAAGAATGAATAATAGAATTTTATAACCTTCCTCATTATCTTTCGACCATAATACAGCATCTTGTCTCTCTTCCTAAATCGCTTTCCTGATCGTCTTGCTTCTGGTAAATCTGAGAACAGAAATTATTATTACTCAGAAACATTATATAAATATGTTCAGCTGTGGTAACAAATATGAAAGTATTAATTCATATCCAACAATCCTCCACCATCAAATTAAACAACATTATATGGCAATCTATAAAGCAAAAAGTCCCTTATACATTTTTGTTAAAGCGTCCAACGCACTATAAAAGGAAGATGGAGGAGAATTGATTTCACATTAGTACTTATTTGGCATTATGAGACACAATGGATTCAATTCTAGACATACTAGTCAATCTAAAAACCTTGGAATGTGGCTCCTTCAAATTCTTAAGTAAAAACACTACAAGATCCAGAGGAAAAATTAGGTGATACAAGTAAACTAAAAGTCACTCACGTTAGAAACTCCGGGATTAGTCTAGACTGTGATAGTGTGAAAACTACATTCTGCAACACTGGCAAAGTTGCTACATCAACTTTCTGCCTAACTAATCTAAGACACCATAAAATGCTGAAAATGACCTATACACCAGGCTTATAATTACAAATATCTTAAATGACTTTGATGGAATACAGTTTCTGATATTTCATATGAACAACTTGCTACTGACTAAACATTTGGAGATTTTGCTGCAAAGGTATTTAATAAATCTCCTGAAGAAATACTATGGCTAAGGTGAAAAATATTTTATCAACGTCACAACAGTGTAATCATATATGTGAAAACATATTTTCTTTAATCTTAAGTAGTGAAACAAATGGAAAAATATATGTAGCTGTACAGCAATTTTTATCTTTCATGGTCCAGGCCACATTTCAACCTAACCAAAACCGTTTGATTAAGTTGTATCCTAACAAAAGAAATACGTGTAGCTGTACAGTAATATTAATCTTCCATGGTCTAGGAAGCATTTCAACATAACCAAAACCACTTGTTTAAGTGGTATAATGTAACTTCAGGTATCATAATACACAATTAAGGTGAAGGAATCAATTCCAGACACAATACCAACAACTTCAATAAAACGTGATTTCTGACATTTTGAATAAACTGAATAATCAACAAATTATCTGCCAATTTTTCATGTGAAGATATTTAACAAATCCTAAAAATCTTTCATAATCAATGATCACAGAATAATGTGATTAACTATACAACTAAATTTATAATATATATATATATATATATATATATATATATAGTTTGTCCCCACCCAAGAAAATCTCTGGTTTCCATGAAGGTCTCATTACTCATAATTACAGATGCATGGGCAGTGTAGTATACACCATATGTTGCCTAGGGTGAAATCATAGGTTATTGTGGCAGAATTGACAGTGTGGTGAAAAGTTATGGCAGAATTGAGAATGTGGTGGTAAGTTGTTCTAGTTGTATCATAATCTTGACTCGTGCTGAGACTATTTGTATAAAAAGTGTACCTACTAATTTTATGACAAACAGCAACAAAATTTATGATGCCCACCTTCAGCAAAACTTGAGTGCAAAATTATAGCCAACAAAATATGTTTTTCTGGTTCTGTCAAATTTAAATATAACTAGCACATATAAGCAATCCAATTTCCTAATTATTGTAAATACAACCATGTAATATTAAAATTTCAATCACATAAATTTTTCAAAATCAAATTAGTTGGACACAGAATCAACATTTAAAAAAACTGTCCACATTACAATGTTGACTAATCTTGTGCTTAAGTAGAAGTGGAGGGCAAGGTCCACTAGCTACATAGTGACAGAACAAAATAATTGCTAAGCATACATGCTAAATGAAGTGTTCAAAATGTCATTATTTGTTTTGTGTACTAACCTTTGTTGTTCCAATCACGAATATAATTCAAAATTATTTGAATAATGTATAGGATGAGCAGAACTGTAACTACTTGAAACATAAACTGTAAAAAAGGAAAAAATAAATCAAACATTTTTAGCATTTTATATTACAATATTACAAAACTAGTTTTAAAAATGCAGAAACATAGTAAATAAAATAACATAGCACACAAAAACAAAGTGATGATTGATGAAGAAGAAAATGGAACTAAAAACTATTATATTGTGGTTGGAGTTAAACAAGGTAACACATGTAAGAACTGAGAACTAAGGCAATTAATATTAAAATAATACAGACTGAATCATAATTACTAATAAAAAAATTATAAAAGATTCATGAAAATTGAGCACACCTATCTCTCAGTTCATTTTATAAACAAACAAGGCTTTAATATCACACAGATCAATAAAAATTCAATTCACAAAGAATAATACTGTATACCTCTAACATTTCTTTAAATCTGCAGATACCACTAAATCAGTTTTGAGACAAATATAATTTCATTTAACAATAGAAATAAATGCTATATTCAAAGGTCACAATGCTTTCCAGATTCCCAACTGATAACTTTGTTGTAAATCTGAGACTGTCCTTGGTACAATGACTCACAAAAATGGAATCAAAGATAAGGAAATTCTGAAGCAATGTGTCTGCAAGAATAGATGAAATCAAAGGTTTTAACGAATTTAGACTTGTAAAATAATAACATTATAAGAAAAAAACCTGGAACCATATAGGAGAGCAAATGGTACAACTGAATTCTACAAATGAAAAGAACAGCAATCACTAGCAAATAAACAGTGCACCAAACTATTTGCTAAAAAAAAACCCAAAAACTTCATAGTCTCATGAGAACATACTTTTGTCAACACTACGGATTCTTAGAGATTAGTCTGATTTATGACAACAATTAATAGCCAATTTTGAGGATAGTGTATTAAAGACATACACATTTCAAACTGCAGTTAAATAACTATTGGTCCCTCAAGACTATATTATTATTTGACAAATAAATGAAAATAAAATAAGTTGATAAACATTTAAAAACCAGTTTCTGTAACTGTTTTTCAGAAAGATGTTACCTCTCTAACAGACCTGTAAGTGCCTAATGGAAAAGTAAACATTTTCCTCGTACTGTTTTGATTAATTTCCCTTACCATCTTGGAGTTGTGGCTCAGTTTTCTAGATCTAACTTTACAGAAAACAATCATAGAAAACACCATAACTTATCGATGTTAAAAGTAGGAGTCTTATGATGAGAAAAGAACAAATGCACAATATTTCAAATGGCCCTTTAGTCATTCACAAGAGAGAGTGTGTGTGTGTGTGTGTGTGTGTGTGTGTGTGGGATTTTCCTTGTGTTTTTCTGGCCCTCCAGCCTTCATTTTTGGTGAGTGACAGGTTTTTTTTTACCTGTCCTTTCTTATTTCAGGGCTTAATGGCAGTTTCATTGTCACCATTATACATGTGAGAGTAACTGAGACATGCAGGAACCACCACATTGGTGCCTGCCACACGTGTTACCTTGAGAGATCAGTTGTTGAAGAGGTGATGAGAATGGTAGTCGAGTAGTATTGCAAATCAGGAAAACAATAATAATGGGCGGAAGAAGTAGAGGGACTGATGAAGGACTGGGCAGATAGTGATGAAATACTATGTGAATAGTAAGAAAAAATAATAAACCAATATATAGAAACGGGTGGATCCAGGATTTTGGTTTGAAAGGGCGCTTGAGTGGATTTTGATTGAGAGGGAGGGGGCTTGAGTGGACTTTGCTGTTGGGGGGGGGGGGGGCTTCAGTGGATTTTGGTTTGGGGGAGGGGGCCTTGAGTCGGGCAAGGGTGTCTTTATAGTCTCCTCAGAAAAGACCAGGAGAGCTAGCAAAAAGCTCTTTACAATTATGGTATTGGGGATGGACCTAGATACTTTTGGGGGGGAGGGGCTTGAGCCCCCTAGATCCGTCTCTGTATAGAAAGAAATATTGTTATTAAAAGAAATAATTAAGCTTTAAAATGAGATTAAAATGAAAAAGCATTATTGGAGATGGAGACATGGGGATGCCTGGTGTGTAGTTTATATTGACATGATAGTTCTTGTGAATCAGAGTTAAGTGGTTTTAGAAAAGACTCTGATGGCTCTAATTGTGAAACCATTCTACAAGTTATTGCAGTCATGGAAGCTGGTCTGTATAGTCACTGAAAGGTCTGGTTTTTTACTGTAAAATGGTTGTCTTCGTCCTGATGGACAGATGGCTGGTGACGGAGCTGGTATAAGAACTACCGTAAGGCAATGAAGGCAAGTGAATTAATGTATCAGATGGTTCATGGTGCAAATGCCATGATCAATGATGGGGAAGATTTCTCCAGTAGTGGGATCGCAGCATAAGGTTGTGGGTTAGAGATGTGTCGTTCACGAGTGAACCAGTTCTTTTGAACAGTTCTTCTGAAAAAGCGACCGAGCTGTCGCTCACTAAAAGTGAACAGTAGTTCTTCTTGCAGCACCTGAGCCGTTTGTTTGGCCAGAGTTTCAAACAGAACGCAGTCTGGTATGAACTAGCTGCAATCGAGTGAGTGCCAACAGTAAGTCAGTTTCGGCTTTTTTTACTGTCCGCCATGCACCGCCCGACTGCTGTCCCCTCGCTCTCTGTTCTGCACCACCACCACACTGGTCATTGTTTATCTGCTCCACTCTAAAAGAACTAGTTCGTTCTTTAGTTCTTCGCTCTTTTCTTTCTGGTGTCGGGCGAGTCCCTCTAGAGTCTTGATGTATTTAAATGGCCACTCTACACGTTTAAGCATAATCGTGACGCTATATCTTATTTTTATATTTTTTTATTGTTTTGCGTTAAAGATATGTCGTATGCGAGTGAACCGGTCGTCCAAAGCTGGGAAAATTTACACAGAAAAAGGAAGTAGGCTGGTGGGTGTAAAAAAGCATCAAATAATATTTGTGAACAGTAACTTGCATTCGGTTTAAGGCAAAAAGATTGGTGAAAGTGGTAGTATTTTGTGGTTGTACCTATAAATAAATGAATGTATAATTAACCATTCTTTATTATTATCAAATCACCCTCTCAAAAATTTCCAGCAATCCAAACAGTATTTCATTGACTCTTTGAAACTGCCTTTTCTACGTGAAAATAGTCTGGTAGTATTTAAGGGATTGGGGGGGGGGGGGGGGGGAATATTTCAGGATAAATAGAAAAGCAGAAATAGGAGCATGCAAGGAAAGGGTAGATATAAAAGGGTTCTGCTGGTATACAGAAGCCATGAGAAACTTTATAGGAAATAAGATTAATAATACAAGGGAACAGAGATTTGCAAATACCTTGGTCAGAGAAAGAGTTTTTACAGTAGTGGTAGTTAAACATACGGGATATATTCTTAATAAAGCCTGATGATAACCTTATCGGGTGTCAAGTAACTGAAATAATAAGTGATCACACTGCTGTTCTGATGGATATAAGGGGATTCAGTAAACCAGTGCCAAAATTGAAGGGGGAAATAAGCATAATTATATTTAAAAAAAAGCACAAACTTTAGAACTGAAAGGATATTTCAAAGATCATTTCAGCAAATGGAAGGCTGGCACAAGTACACTGGAGATGAAATGGGAAAAATTCAAGGAGATAGTAAAAAAGGGTGAAGAAATATTTGTTCCAAAACAGAAAATAGATGAAGTACAGAACCTACGTACTATAACAGGAGGTTAAAGTGGCTGGTGAGAAGAGAACATAACACAATTAAGAGACAGCAAGGCATTAGGTAATATTTGAAACAACCAAACAAGGAATTAATAATGACAAAGAAAGTGGCTAAAGATGAGTTTGTGAGAGATATTATTAGTGCAGGGGATATATCAGAAAACTGGAGGGGAAGAAAGGGTGTGAGACAATTTTAGATAAAGATGGAGAAGTAGTAAACGAGGATTAAAAAAAAAAAAGGCAGAAGTTAAATGTATGTGGTTTAGTGAGACCATTAGGGATTATGATTGAGTAATGGTAGGGAGTAAATCGAAGAATGGGCCTACCTGCACAGTTGGAAGTAAGCAGACTAAAAAATTTGAAATTCACTGTAAATATATCCTGAAGGAACCAAATAATCTAAAAAAAGTTTAATGGGCCTGGTATAAATAACATTACTATGCATGTCCCAAAGATAGCAGGATGCAACATTGTACCTTTTAAACTGATTCTAGATACTTGTTGCTTACCAGATGATTGGAAAATTGCAATAGTAGTACTGGTCCATAAAGGAAGGGTGACATATAGGGTCTAAAACTACAGGCCAATCGGTTTGATATCGTTGGTAGGCAAATTAATGGAGAGATTGGTATGCAACCATACCAGATGAGTCTGTGAGGAACGCAAGTGGTTTCATGCCGGAAACATGGTTTTAGGCAAGGATATTCATGTGAAGCTCAGTCAGTAGGCTATATGCAAAATATTTTAAATGTGCAGGGGAGGTCAAATTTATAGAGTAGCACTACTTAACAGGCAGTCTGTGAATTGGAGCTTAAAATAGGAATTTTAGTACTTCATTCAGTCAAGTATATTGTAAGTCACGCTTAGCAAGTGCAAGCAAGACGTGTACATGAGCGAAACTGCAGACTTGCAAAGTTCATGGACCAAGGTTGTTGCTCAGTGGAACGCAAGCAGACACACACTTTTAATCTGAGAACATGACATGCCAGAGTACATAAAAACCTTGTTACCATATAGAATGGGTTCTTTCTGTAACAAATCATGTAAGAGGTAAGAGCTGTGTCTGGCTGTGGCCTTCACAGCATGCAAGCTAATGCTTGTACACAGCATTGTCTCTTGTAGTTATTATTAGTCATTCAGTTAGCTAAAGTATTCTTTGGTATTTTAGATAAATTATTCAGTGTGTTACTTGAAGGAGTTGTTAGCCATTATTTGTAATGCCTCATTGGAATGATGTTTGTTAATGTTCAGTCAGGTGATTTAATCATTCAGTGCATTAACTCAGTAAAGCCATCTTTCAGTTATGTTTGTATGAAGAAGCTATTCAGTCATTTAGCAAGGTCAAGTTGGTATGCCTGTAGCCAAGCATGCGTCGTGCGTGATGTTTCCTTCCAGCATAACTACAGTCAGTAATTGCGGATAAATGTACAGAGTGTTTTCATGAATTAAGCGCTTGTTTAACTTATCTATCATGTTGTAAAGTCATTACAGTTGTTAAGTTAGAATCCGGATTATTTCAGATAGTAACTGTGGAAGAAATTTGGTGATATGTCGCTAAGGTAAGATCAAATGTAATATCACAACTTAGAGCAGCCTGGGAACTCTGCAAATAACCAGGTTGCCCTGGTGTCAATTGAATTATCCTGACAAATAACATCTGTTAGAATCCGTTATAACTCTGAGAATAGCTTAAGAACATACAACACTTCTAGACCTCCTCCAAATCTATAATATTACCCACAAAGTGGACTGCATTGGATATATAGCCCACAGTTCGTTATTAGACCTTTCAAACGTTTTTTTTTTTTTTTTTTTTTTTTTTTTTTTTTACTGCTTAACGTCTCTTAACAGCGAGGTCTTTAGAGATGGGAAAGGATGGGGGGCAAGGAATGGGAAGGAATTTGGGCATGGCATTTTTGAAGGAAGCATCCCGGCATTTGCCTGGAGTGATTTGGGAAACCAAGGAAAACCCAAATCTGGATGCCTGGACGGGGATTGGATCAACCGTCCTCCTGAATGCGAGGCCAGAACGCTAACCATTACACCAACACGCTCGGTTCAAAGGTTTTTGATAGAGTGAGCAATAATATGGTGCTAAATAAGGTAAACACTATTGGAGTTGATCAAAAAGTGATTTGCTGAGTAGAAGAATTCTTAAAAGATAGAAAGCAAAAAGTTGTTATAGCAAACACAGTATCAAAATAAATGGAAGTGAACATGAGAGTGTACTGGGACCACTGATATTCGTTATTCTAATGAATGATTAGGTTGATGGTTTACTATCAAAATTTAGATTGTTTGTAGATGAAATAATGTTATTTAATCAAAACTGTAGAAGACTACACAGCTGCAGGGGGATCTAGACAGGATATCTAGCAGGGCGAGTCAACATTTTATGAATATAAATGCAAAGAAGAGTCAGCTTATTAAGTACGCAGTTAAAAAAAGAAAACCTGAAGGTTGATTATGATTATAAAGTGTGGAAGGAATTGCTTATTTTAGACTTGATATGTAAATACTTTGACATAACATTTGAAAACAAACTTAAATGAGCAGGACACACTGCACAGGTAGTAGGAAAAGGATTCAAAATCCTTCACCTGTTGGAAAGAGTGATGAGAGGATGTACCAGAGAAGTACAGGATTGGTCAGATTATTGCATGAAAATGGTGTTGTAGTATGGGATCCACATTTTAGATATAAAATACCGGAATTAGAAGGGAAACGGGGGAGGGGAGGGGCAGAGAAGAGCTGCTAGATTTGTCTTTCGAAATTACTGCAGAACACAATCAGTAACTAATACAATGAAGGAGCTGAAATTGGATTCATTGGAAAACAGAAGGAAGGGTGAAAAGTGTCATGGGAGTGTACAAGGCGTATATTGGTGAGGAGACATGGAAAGATATTAGTGGGAGAATTAAGCTCGTTTCAGACAGGACACTCAGTGTCCGGCCACTGAATTTCTAGACACCATCAGAACACAGAACGGAATGAGAGCATTCACAAGGAGCGGCTGTGTCTGGTTGGTGGCTTTCCCTCCTAGCCACTCTGACACTGCCCTGTGTCTCTGCCACCTACCTAACAATCAGTTCTATTAGAGCGTTCACAAGACACACCAGTGGCTCATGATTCAACATGGAATGCTTCGATACTGAACAGTTTATAGAGCCCATTCGAGAAAGACCGGCTCTATGCAATGTTCGAACAGTGGAATATTTCAAATAACATAAATAAAAAGTACTGGGATGACATTTTGTTTGATGGTGCCCAATTTCGAGGAAGTGCCAAATGTATCCCTGGGATACATTTTAGCATATTGGTCTCCTGGTACTTAAATCTAAAAAAAAATTTTCATGTAGTTCCTGAAATGTCGACTGTGACATCTGGATTTTTTTTTTTTTTACCTTGTTGACATTGAGGTCATTCGAGGCAGGAAAGGATTGGGGGAGGGGGGGGGGGCAAAGAACAGAATCAATATCAATTACAAAAATCACTTTCTTTGTTGGGGAGGGAAGCAGGGGCTGTGTCTCTGAAGTAAGAGACTCCGAGTGGCTCTTAAATGGCCGCATCAGATTCCAGTGGCCGGTTTCTAAAAATTCAGCGGCCAGACACCGAGTGTCCCATTTGAAACGGCTCTAAGAGAAGTGAGTAGAAGGGTAAAGGTGACCATGACCACAAGCTGGCACTCAATTTCAGGCATAAAGGTGTAGGAAGGTTTTCTTTCGTAGGGAAGGGTGTCAGGGAACTGAATAAATCGCCAAGAGAATTGATGAATAATTTACAAAAAACAATGAAAGAATTTAAAGTTCAAATTAGTAGAGGGCAAAAGTAGGTGGGATAAAAATGGGTGTGTAGGGAAATTGCCATCGGCGAGTGCACTCCATTGCAGTTATATTAAATTAAGCATTTTGAAGCTTCTGCTACATGGCTAAATTTCAATAACAAAAACTATGTAACAGTAACGGCATACAGAGCACTCTGTCGTAACTCTGCTCTTTTTCTGAGCCACCCTGAACGCCTAGAAACATTTCTTTTTCTTTTTTTCAGAAAAGTAGCTAACATTCTTGTGTGGTGATTTTAATGTAGATTTTTTTTAAAAAATAACTTGCCCTTTAAGTTATGGTGGAATCACTAGCCAGCTCATACAATCTAAATCAGATATTCCACTACAATAATACATAATAGTTACTCAGCAATAGATAGTGTTTTCCTAGATATCTCAAAAGTCAGTTACATAATCAAGCCATATATTAATGGACTTTCAGACCATGATGCCCAGTTGTTTACTATCCACACTAACAGGAACTAGCTCCAAGATAAATGCTTTTAAGGAACATCAATTAATAAATAATGAATCAATTAGTTATTTTAGAAACCGCCTTTATACCACAAACTGGAAACGTTTACAGTGCGCAAGGTACGAATTAAAATACAACATTTTTAGTAATATTGTCCTAAATTACTTTGAAAGTTGCTTCCATATAAAAAGGTGTCATATGTCTCAAAAAAAAAAAAAAAAAATAACTGTGGGCATTAGAACATCGTGCATTTCCAAAGAAATTTATATATTGCCCCTAAGAAGTGTCAATGCTAATATTAAAACACATTACAGGCAGTACTGCAAATAAGGGTGTTAGTGGTGAACTGTAGAAGTATAATGAACGAAGTAATCGAATTTGAAAACTTAATAGAGATACACAAACCACAACTAATAATTGTGGTAGAGAGTTGGTTAAAAAAGAAGTACTAGACAGCAAGGTTTTTCTTTATGGTTGCTGAGTGAACCGCAGAGATAGAGGAGCAATTGATGGAGGAGTTTTCATACTTGTTAACAAAAACTATTACAGTTCACTTGTGTTCATAGATCATGACCATGAGTTACTTGGGGTAGATTTCTGGGGTAGTGAAAAGAAAAAAATCAGGGTGTTGGCTGTTTACCACAGTGGAAGAATGACAGATGAAGATGAGAATCTTGGGGAGAAATTAAATTCATACTCATGTTTCAAAGGTGAGAACAGAATGGTCATTATTAATGGGGATTTAAATTTACCAGGTGTAAACAGGGTAGGAAATAAGAATAATAACACAAGGGAACAGTGATTTGCAAATACCTTAATAAGGGAAGCAGGATTTACACAAGTGGTAGAGCAGAACACTAGGGGACAAAATATTTTGGATAGGGCCTATATTCCTAATACAGCAAGATGATAACCTTGTGGGGTGTCATAAAACCGAAGGAATAAGTGATGATGAAGCAATTCTGATGGATATTAGTGGATTCAGTAAACCAGCAGCCAAAATTGAAGGGGGAAATAGGTACAATTATAAAAAGGCACAGATATCAAATTTGAAGAAATATTTCAGAGAGTGTTTCAGCAAATGGAAGGAAGGCACAAGTACAGTAGAGTCAAGGTGGTAAGAGTTCAAGGAGATAATAATAAAGGGGGAAGAAAAATTTATTCCAAAACAGAAAATGAAGAGAATTAGAGAACCTGTGTACTACAATAGAGAGGTGAGGTGGTTAAAGAGGTTGGTAAGAAGAGAACATAAGAGTTAAGAGACAGCAGGGTAGTAGGGAATATTTAAAACAACTAAACATAGACTTAATATAGCTAGGAAGGTAGCTAAAGATGGGTTTATGAAGAGTATTGTCAGTGCAGGGGGACTATGACTGATTGGAAGGGGGTGTTCAGACACTTATAGGTAAGGATGGAGAAGAAGTTAGCATTAGGGACAATAAATCAGAAACGGGGGGGGGGGGGGGGTGTCTATATCGGTGAACGAGCTAAACAACCCAATTAGAAATGAGCAGACCAAACAATTTGAAATTCATCCTGAGGATATCATCAAGGCAATAAGAAAGCTGAAAAAAATATAAATGGGCTGGTGAAGATAATATTACTACAGATATCTTAAAGATAGCAGGAATGTGACATTGTACCTTATCTTGAAATATTATTTAAATTGAGTCTGGATACTGGCTGGTTAATAGAGGACTGGAAAAGTGTGATAGTGCCGGCACATAGAGTAGGGGTGACAAACAGTCTAAAATTATATACAGACCAATCAGTTTTGACATTAGTGGTAGGTAATTAATAGAGAGATTGATATACAACCACATCACAAATATATATATGAGCGTAAGTGGTTTTCAAGTAGGCAACACGGCTTTAGGCAAGGATACTCATGCGAATCTCAGTGGGTGGGAAGTATGGAAGATATTTTTGATGAAATGGATAAGGAGGCCAAGTAGATAGTGTAGTACTAGAGCTTTCAAAGGCTTTTGGCAGTTAGCCATAAAATGGTAGTAAATAAGGTAAATAGGGTAGAAGAACTGTTAAAAGGTAGAAAACAGAAAGTTAGGATAGGAAATTCAGTATCAAAAAAGATGGAAGTAAAAATGGGAGTGCCACAGGGTAGCATATTGGGACCATTGCTATTCATTATTCTGATGAATAATTGTGTTGATTGTTTATTATCAGAAATTAGATTGTTTGCAGATGACATAATGCTATATAAAAGGATCAAAACGGTAGAAGACTGTAAACACCTGCAGGGTGATCTGGACAGGATATCTAGTTGGGTTGGTAAACATGGAATGAAGATAAATGCAAACAAGAGTCCGCTTATTAGATACAGAAATAAAAATTAAAGTTTGATTATGATAAGGTGGGGAAAGAATTGCTTGTTGAAACCTTGAAATGTAAATATCTTCGCATGACATTTGATAACAAGCTTAATTGGGCAGGACACATAAGACAGGTAGTAGCAAAAGGCTTCAAAATTCTGCATTTGTTCGAGAGAGTGACGAGGGGATGTACGAAAGAAATAAAGGAATAGGGTTACAAAACTTTGGTCAGACCATTGCTTCAATATGGTAGTGTAGTAA
>CM061921.1:358699886-358795228 GCA_031002005.1 Vandiemenella viatica
ATCACATAAATAATCTTTAAGCTTATGCTTGAATTGTTGTCTCTTGTTACTGATTATTTTAAATCTGTAGGAAGCTCATTAAAAAATTGGGCTCCATAATAGGAAGGGCAGGTTTCAGTATTTTGTGTTGTGTACATCGAGACTGAAATCAGTTTTATTATGTGTTTCATACTCATGTATTTGTTCAGTTTTTTTAACAACTTGCTTAGTGAGTGAAGGCAGTATATATATATATATATATAATCTTAAGATCTACAAAATATTATTTTACATGAAGCCATTCTTTTTTATTTTAATATTGTTCTAATTATATGTTTTTTGTATTTTTAATATTCTCATCACATTATTCTCTGAGGGTTTTCCCCATGCTGATATATCATATCTCAGTTGGCTTTCAAATAGATAAAAGTAGATGGTCATCAGAATATCGCCAGTGCATAATACTCTGAGGTAGCTGGCCATAAGTACAATAGGTTGTAGTTTCTTACAGTATTAATCCACCTGATTTTTATCAATTTATGCAGTTGTCAATTTGAATCCCTAGCAAAATAGTGGTTTTTGTATCAGTTATGTGCTCCCAGCTTATATTCAAATTTACAAAGTATCTCCTTCCTTTGTTTCAAATGATATCATTTGAGTTTTATTTATGTTGCTTACAAGATAATTATCTGCCAATCATCTTGCTAGTTTCTGAAAGTACAGATGTAGGCCTGACTCTATATTCCATAGTTTGATATCTTCATAGCTACATCATCTATATAAGTATTGGTTTTTTGGATATCATTTATATGTAGAATGAACAGCAGAGGCCTCAGCACCGAGCCCTGTGGTACTCCTGATTTCCTAATGAGCATGCTTGATGTCACATTATCAAAGTCTGTGTTTTTTTTTTATAATTTGTTTTCTAATTGACAGATATGACCTTATTCATTCATAAGCATTACCCCTAATTGCCCGAAACAGCTTTTTCTGTTGACCTGTACTTCCTAAATCCTTGTTGAGCATCTGTAATTATGTTCTGTTTATTAAGGAACTCATTAAGCCTCTGTTCCATTGCTTTCTCAAAAAAATTTTGATATTCTAGAAATTAGTGATAACAGTTTATAATTGTTTACATCCAACCTTTCCCCTTTCGGTTCCTGTAGACATTTTTAATTTTTCTGATTTCTTTTTCTATAGTTGTACTTAGGAATACTGGGTCTGGAATCTGTGTTCCCATTAATGCCTGAGGAGTCATGGCCATTTGACTTGTTACTGTGACTGTCAGTCAGTTTTTCTGCTATATTTACATAATATTCATTTAATGTGCATGCAATTTGTCTAGAATCATCCACTATGTCCTTATTATATAAAAGCTGCTCAAGGGTTTTATCCTGTTTCACAGTGCCGGATCTAGGAGGAGGAGGAGGGGGGGGGGGCGGCAAAATCATGTTTTAAGGGTGGCACTTTAAATTGCGGTGTCCACTCATTGTCGGTGTGGCAACAATATGGGCTGCAAAATAATGTTCCAAGGAGCACAATCTCTCAGTTTTTGTCCCAGCTTGGAAAATTCCTAGATCCGTTATACTGTTTCATAATCTGATTTTTCCCCTTCTCCCTATTAATATTTTCAATAATGCTCTTTGTTTGTCACTTCTGGGTAGCATACTATGAATGCTGTCTAATTTTATCTTATTTTTTAATTCGTTCTTACACTTTAGAAGATATTTCTTCGTTGGTAAGTACCCTTCTCTACGTAATCTACGAACCCATTTTATATGTTCCTTGCATTCAACTATCTTCTGTATTCCATTTCTTCTGTGTTGCTTTGTGTGTTAATTTTTTTTTTTTTTTTTTTTTTTTTTTTTTTTTTTTTTTACTGCAAAGGCTATGTCTTTGTAGTAATTAACTACACTTATAAATAAGTTATATTTATTGTCTTTTTGTATGAATTAAATGTCTCAGTCCATATTTCTTTGCTTAAAAGGGTCTTAAATATTTCAATATTTTGTTTAGCATAGACCCTATATTCTTTAAATAGCAAAGTTTCCTTATGCTCTGCTTAATTTTTAATACTATTTTCTTGTGCATAGTGATCTGATATTGATGTGTATAATATCTTTGTTGTGTACACTAATGTTTAAAACTGAAGTATCAAAGTAACATAGCTCGATGAAACTTGAACCATACATAGAAAGAACATCTACAGCATGGAACAGTGTGAACTGAAAGAAATACGTGATGAGACAAACAGAAACGACACTTTTATGAGTGACAATAAGCTACATTGAAGTCATAGCGACTCATGACGTTCCACTGGAACTTACAAAAAGGAGGGATATGGTCATAAAAGCGTCCGTGATCACCACGGACAGCGATGAATACTCTGCAACATGATCCCATGCTGGCCAGAAGGTTGGTAAGGAGTTCTTGTGATAGGACGTTCCATTCCTCCACCAGTGTGGATGATAACTGCTGCATGGCCGTTGGTGCAAATAAACATGTTTCAATAAGTCTCCCCACCACATCCCACACTTAATCCATGGGATTCAAGTCGGGGGAAGGGGCAGGGCAGTCCATTTGTAGGATAAGAGATATGATACCCTACAATTATCACATATATTTTAATATTTTTAGTATCCTCGAATTTGAGCTTCCTTGGCTAAGGCAAGTTTGTTTATTCTCAGGGGGGAATGTTGAGTTTCCTTAGCAATGAGTATCTAAGAGTGGGCTTGACTAGTTAGTTTGTTATTTAAAGCTGGAGAAACTACTCACCAAATTATATTCACTACCACAAAGCAATATTCATGAAGAGTTATATGATTCTATAGAACAGAAGAAATATTTATACATATAATAAATGGATTGTACATGCAAATCCTTTCTACAAGCAGTTAAGGAGAGCTTGCACAAATTGAAGTCAGATTTGTAATTGATGTGGTTTTTGTGTTGGCAATTGGATATCATTAAATGTGCTTTTGACTGTATAAAGTATCCAACTTTCATTTTATTATACTTAGGCCACCATGACATTTATCAAACCATAAATAGTGCCAAAAGCTAAACGAAGAACCAAGAAGGACAAAACACAGGAAATCCTACACATTCGCCGAATATCCTGATGTTCCAAGGCCTTCTCCACCTGTACTGTTTCATGCAACAGCGGATTGTCATCCATAGTGATGAAACCAGGGCAAATGCACTTCTGAAAAGACGCACATGGTGAAGGAGTACAGTGTCGCAATAATGTTGACTGATGAATATACAGTGTTCAAGGATTTGGAGGTCTGTATGCCCATGCAACGTTATGCTCTCTACACCATAGCACACAAACCATCAAAACTATCATGTTCCACAATTTTCCTTGGTGTATTGCGTGTTCCCACATTTTGCCAGATGTGAGAACATCCAAATCACTACGCATACTGAATCTGCTCTCATCTGAGAGGGCACACAACCCCACTCCTCATTGGTCCAGTCCTGATGCTCTTGGCACTGTCACAAGCGGTGTCGCCAATGTGCGGGTGTCAACAAAACAACAATGTAATGGTCGGCGGGCAAACACACCAATCCGATGCAGTCGCCGTGCCACTTTGTAGTGGAAGATTGAGTGCCTTGCAGTCCTATTAAATTTGGCTACAACTGTACTCGTTGTTTGACGTGGGTCCCTTCTTGCCTGTTGCACAACATAACGGCCATCTGCAGCTAACCACCTACATTCTTTCGGGCAACAGTTCTTTTAATTCAGAATGCTCGCCATGGACGTGGCTGTGAGCAATACCAAACTCCTGGGCACACTTCGTAATGAAGAACACCACTACAGTGCACCATAACATCGCTAATTGACATACTGTATTGGACCGTTCCTACAAATGCCCTGTGTTGAAGGGCCAGATGCATTTGGCGCAATAATTTAGCTGACCTCACGCCATGTGATGTCCAGGGGACCTGTGGCAATATGTTCCTTCACTTTCATTAGTTTCCATAGAAGAGTTAATATGTTATGCTACTGTATATATCTCATCCCCAAGTTTTGCACATGTTTAATGCTTGTTCAGTAAGTATTATTATGTTAGGCCACATTTCATCTATCTGTAATTCTAGTTCATTTTTTTTTTATACTGAATAACTCTGCCTAAAACATTACTTGCTGTTCACTCTGTTAATGATCTGTGAATTTTCACTGTCTTACCCTTCAGCAACCATGTGTGTACTGTTAGCTTTCTTACCCCTATCATCATTTGTAACATTTTTATTGCTTAGTAACGACGTTTCAAAAAAAGTTCACATCATTTTTACCTCGAGTTTCTACATTTTTTATTATATCTATCATTCTACCACATATTTTCGTTTTTCCTTAAAATTTAGACATAGCCCATATCTAGTATACTGGTATATTCCTAACCTATTTCAAAATCCTGCAACGAAGATGATCTGTTTCCAGCAACACCAAATGCACTTGAGGATGCAAAGTACTGGGCGAAATGTGTTTAAAGTTGTTAATTTGTACAATGTTTTAACTGTGTATTTGAGGTTTGTGACTAGAGAAAAATAATTTCAAAATTTAAGCTTACACTTTTCTTGCCGCTTCTTGAACTATTAATGTCTCTTAGCATGTTAACATTAAGACCCCTAATTATATTGTTCATACACATTTAGTTTATATATATATATATATATATATATACAGGTGGGAATGAAATTGCTTAGATGTAGACTGACTTGGGGATAGTTGAATCCAATGGGGATTTTCTGGAATGGTAGTCTCTGGCATTAGTCGCAACAGCTAAATCTGACCTGGCTGGAAAACGGGAATAAACGGTCTAATGGTAGTAAACATTGTTACAAAGTAAATAAATGTAAATATTTGTATATAATCCGCTGGAGTATCATTTACGTGTTCTACAGCTAACATGACAGTAGGTTTCCCTACCAACATATATGGTCTCCTCTCAATGGTGGCAGAACGAAAAAATAGTAGCCGTTTCACCACAGTAGGATTAAATTTGGTGTCAGGTGTGAGGTCAGCCAAAACGTGGAAGTGTTGGGCGTGAGCGTAGACGTAATACTCCAGCAGGTTTGTGACTAATGAGAGTAGAGAGCAGAGTAAAGAAAGGGCAGAAAATACCATCCAACCTATAGTGTTATAGAAAAGTGGTGAATCTGCACAGCAGTAAGCAGTATTGGCGATCAGAAGCGGCAACTCGGTACGTAGAGGCATATGACAAGGAAGTTGCCAGCAGCAAGAAGACCCAGTCAGCATTACATGAATCGCCAACAGGTAATCAGGCATTTGTTACCACACCTACCACTGTGGGAAAAAGTGATACCACTGAAGCAGGGAGTGTAGTAAAAGGGGAGAAATCGTGAGTGAGCTTATAAGAAGCATAAAAACTAATTTCTAATTCCTTTTGTGGCGAGAAATGAACCATGGATGAATTCTTAGATAATTGCGGCACAGCATTCAGTCTTGTCAATGCTGAAGAACATGAAATCCTTCTAAAATTTGTAAAGACCCATATCTGAAGTCAAGCTAAACAGCGAATTCTAGTACGTGAAAAAGTCAAGGATTGGAAGTACGAGCAGTACTAGTTGTAAACTACAGACCAAAGTATGCAGTTGATCATTATGTGACAAGTATGTCTCCGAGTTGACAGAGAGGAGGAGAATCAGTTGCAGAATGGGCCAGTTGGTTGGACAGAATAGTGTATGAATTCCGGGAGTCAATCAGGAGGGACTTGAAAGGGAGTGAATTGACAGGAGACCTGAAATTTATCCACATCCTTCTGGCACAGTGTTAGTCAACGAGAAAATAATTGCAGTGCTCAGGGCCAGAGTTATTAACGGAAACAGTGGAAATTTCTCTCGCCAAAAAACAGTAATTATGTCGGTAAAAGAGAAAGGACAGCACCAGGTAAGTAATCAAAGGCAGCATGCAAGAATGGATAGCGGAGGAAGAAAGGAATATTGGAATGCAGTTAGCCAATGGATTGAAACGGATTGCCAGTTGTGCGGGAGGTCCAGGCACAACGCAAGACAGTGTGGAAGAGCGGCTACTATATGCAAGGTTGTAACAGCAGCAAAATCATGATATCAGCTTTTTTAGCAAAGAGGGCACAAGGCAAGACAATGCCAGAGTGATGTAAGCATGCGGGAGGTCACTGCTCGACCGGATAAACAGAGGACAGAAGGCTAGAAGACGAATGGAGATACACAATCACGGAGTTACAGCAGTGGAGGAAAGGTCCAGGGAGACTAGGTTTTATTGACGAGAAATCACTTAAAGGGCACTGCCGATGTGACACTAATTTGAAGGATCCTGAAGGTGTAATCTATCAACCCATAGGGGGTGATGCCACACCTATAGGGCCATGAAATGTAACAAGTGCCGGAGATGGGTCACCATACCCAAGGCTGTAACCCATGCCCATGGATCCAGGAACAGAGTGGAAGAGCTGGTAAACTAAAGAGGAGCAGATCTAGGCAGTCCAGGGACATTCGGAACCAGGAGCTAAACAAGAGTGACTGCATTAGCAAGAATCGAATTGAACACATGGAGTTGGAGGGCGAGGAAAGCAAATATAGTGCATTTAATTTCCTACTGGGCACAGGAATCCCTTTTCAGAGAGAAAAAAACAATAAATTTTTCAAAAAATCTTTATTTCAACACTTTCAAGTCACTAAACAAAAGTAGGCACTAATAGCACTGTAGGGGTACAGCCATAACAATGACACAAATGATGCCTCAATTCATCATAAATAAAAATATTAAAAAGGAATTGGGGGAAGGGGGGGGGGGAGGAGACAGTTGTACATAACATGTTCAACACTGATCCAAATTTTACTCATTAACATTACACATCCAAAGTAATGTCATGAACATGAGTAACCAATACTGAAATTAAATTCTGAGATTACAGAAAAAGTTTCTAGCTTCATATTGGCAGGTATAAGGGAAGTCCTTCCATAAAGAGGATTCCATTATACTATATAAATTTAGGTGCCCCAGCATGAAACAAGATAACCTTGTGCACCATGATGTATATGCATTCAGCATACCAAATGATCCATCTCTACAGTTCATCCTTCAGATCATCATCATCAGCACTAGCACCTGGTGTAGGTCCTCCACCAGCTGCTTGATATAGTTTGGCAATTATGGGTTGCACCACGTCTTCCAATTCCTTTTTCTGCTTTTTATATTCTTCAGTAGCTGCATCCTGATTAGATTCTAACCATTTTATTTTCTCTTCAATAGCGTCTTCCATTTTCGTTTTGTCTGAATCGCTTACCTAAAACGGCAGATTAAACATTAATTTCAAGTTCAAATGCAAAGGCTCAACGTTTTAAGTGATACCACACAGACATAGGGAGAAGCAAAGGACTAAAGTATGCACTAGTATCAACAGAGAGTATCTAAGAACTGTATCTGACCAAAATTTGGTTTTAGTACTTCAATCTAGTACTATAAAATGTTTAAAATATAAAGTAAGCAAACATCAACATGGAAATAACTCCTTGTGAAATATGTATATTATGAGTGGTACAGCACATGTACTTGCTTCAGTCCTGTGTTATAGTAAAACATCAGGGGATACAATTCTATGTTGTAAAATTTATTTCAAATATGGATGAAATCATATCTTTTCGAAATAATAAAAAAAAAAAAAATCAGATTCAGAATTTCTTTCAGCTTTAGTATTACACCGATTTTCATTACAACAAAATTTTACAGGGTTACCCGACTGCAACCAAGTATTACAATCAGTCCAAAAACTACTCAAGGTGTGTGCCACGAGCTTCAATGCTGTAGAAATGCAATGCCTCCAACATTTGCAAAGAAAAATGAAATCAATTAATTCTGTCTTTATTCTTTATAAACAGGCTCCATGAATTATGGCTTGCAGACTTTGATAAAGCTGAGGGTTATAAATGCAATAAAAAGTATGGCCTGGATTAAGAAATTAAACATTTACCAGAAACTTACAAAACTGATATCTGCACTGGAGCTCATTTCTAGCCAACATGAATCGAGGATTTTCAACAAAGCAATCAAACCATTTCTCTCTAATATTTAACTGCATAAATATTAATGCCACAAGCCAAGTAAAATAATTTTATTATCAAGGCATTTGTCTTTAAACTGCTGCTCCATCATTAATATGGAAGTATACTCTACAAAGTAAATTGTGTAGCACAGTTTTGAAACACATCCCAGTTGTCTTGAAAGATTCTTGACCAAATCTCCTTACCCTCCATGTGTCCATGATAATCTACAACTGGCTCAGCAGCAAAGTGGATAGCACAATGACACACTTCAAGACTGATGAAACTTCAAGAACATATATTCTCTTGACTGCATCCTAACTAGTGCTTTCTACATCTACATATATACTCTGCAATTCACAAAACTGTGGGTGGCAGAGGGTGCTCAGCACCAAACCTAATCTCTTTGTTGTGCATTCCAATCCCTAATGGTACGAGGGGAAAAAGAATTCATATAAGAATCAGTGCGGCACCTTATTTCTCTAATTTTATCTTTCCTGTCATTCCAACCCAAATAGGTTGGTGGACGAAGTATTTCACTACTCTCGTAAGTAAAAGTGGAAGTACACATGTTTACCAATAAGTTAATACGAAACGTGCGTCGTCTATCTACCGGAGACTCCCAGCCTAGTCTACTAATCAGTTCTGTAACGCTTTCATAAGTACTGTAGCAAGCAGTCACGAATCGAGCGGCTCATCTCTGTACTTTCTCTATACTCTCAATCAACCCCTTATGAAAAGGATCCCAGATAGCACAACAGTAGTCCAAATGTGGATGCACAAGAGATTTGTACGCTATCTCCTTTGTTTGTTCAGTACAATTTTTCAAGATTCGACCTAGGAACCGCAGCCTAGAATTAGCTCTACCTACAAACGTATTATTATGCAAGTCCCATTTCATGTTCCTTTGTACTGTTACTCCCAAATATTTCATAGAATCGATCATATCAATAACTGAACTGTTTACCTCGTATTTCTGAACAATCGTATTCTTTTTGTTAGTTATGCTCATTGTCTTGCACTTTTTACAATTTAGAGTAAGTTGCCACTCAGCATACCAAGCCAAAATAACATCCAGATCACGCTGAATTTCTAAACAATCGGCCAAATTCCTCACTTCCCTATAAATAACCACATCATCAGCAAACAATCTAAAAATGCTTTTCACTTTGTCTCCGAAATAGTTTATAAAAATTAAGAAATTAGAAATGGTCCTATTACACTTCCTTGAGGTACACCTGATGTAACATCTAGATTTGAAGAACTTTCTCCTTTAACAATGACATACTGCGATCGACTAGTTAGAAAATCCTTTATCCATTCACAAAGCTGATCCGATATACCATACGCTCGTAGCTTCACTAAAAGGCGGTTGTGTGGCACAGAGTCAAAGGCTTTCTGAAAATCTAAAAAAATTGCACCTACTTGTGAACCTGCATCAATAACTTTCATTACGTCGTGTGTAAATAGGGCCATCTGTGTTTCACATTATCTTTTCTTCCTAATTCCGTGTTGATTTGTTGTAAGCAAATTATTTTCATCTAGAAAATTCATAATGTTCGAGTATATAATATGCTCCATAACTCTACTACAAACAGATGTTATAGATATGGGACAGTAGTTTCCAGGATTGCTTCGATCACCTTTCTTGAAAATCGGAGTTACTTGCGCTATTTTCCAGTCAGAAGTTACTTTTCGCTCTTCTAGGGATTTACTGAATATATCAGACAGAAATGGCCCGATTTCTGCCGCATACTCTGAAAATACTCTTACTGGAATTCCATCCGGGCCACGTGATTTCCCCCACTTCAGGAGCTCTAATTGCTTTATGATACCTGCAGTATCTATTCGTAATAATTCCATCTCCAAATCGACACGACGTGGGATAACGGGAATGCTATCCTTATTTTCATCAGTAAATGATTTTTTCTATGGCATTTATCAGTGACGTACTTCTAGAATTTTACTTTGAACATTGTAACCTTTTAAAATACACACACAATGTCTCAGACAAAAAGGTAAATGGTTTTAATTCCAAGCTGCATGTAACAATGTCTATGAATCAACACATTATACGGTGTCATACTAGCTGATTCACCATTTTTAAGTGATGTTTCTAGCTCACTATATCTGTGGGTTAATGTTTGCAATTCACTTCATCTACCAAACATTGTGCAGTGTGACTTACTTACTAATCTCAGTGGCAAGAATAAACCATTTATCTTCCACTGTCGTCTCAGCAGAACATACTGTCATCTGGGCATATGTTCCAGGCACAAAATACACAAAGGAAACTCCTAATTAAATACTTGCTGTTTATGTGGTGTAAGTGCTAAGTATTAGCTAACTATACTTTCGTCACTAAAATTCTGCACATAATTTCAATATATTCCGGTTTCTAGCTTATATAATGTTATTTTTTAAAAAAATCTATTGCTCATCCTTTAAATATATAAAACTATTATGGATAAGGAGTTCCTATAATATTTAAATTCAATAAAAATGGAATACTCTTCCATATCCCTCCAAACTAAATGCTTGACGAAATAGCAAAGCAAAATAAAAAATGGTTTCCCTTACCTTAGAACCAAGTTTCTCCTTATCTGCCAGCTGATTCTTTAATGAGTAGGAATAAGATTCTAATTCATTCCTTGCTTCAACACGTTCTTTCAGCTTCTTATCATCATCAGCAAACTTTTCTGCATCCTTAATCATGCGCTCAATATCATCAGGAGTAAGGCGATTTTGATCATTTGTAATAACAATTTTCTCACGATTTCCAGTTCCTTTATCTTCCGCAGATACCTACAACAATGAAAGATAACTTCAAAATTTACTATACATGCCTTTTGTTTAAAAATGGTAGGTTTAACAAAACTGTCAAATGTAAATCCCAACATATAACACAATAAATCCTAATTTTATATCTGTGGTCCTGTATACAAAACACTTCATGCTTCAAGTGTTACAAAATTGTCCAGCCGAGCACATTTATAGCAAAGACCCCTTTAGCTATCCAAAACTTCAAAGAACTATTGGTATGCATATTACGTTCCAGACACCCTCTTTAGAAAATCTTTAAACTCTTCCAGGTCCAAAAAGAGTTTTAATACATACTGAAATCACATTTCCTAAACACCGTAATCTACTAAAATTAACTGTAAAAACAGGTATTTGGTAGCTTGGAGATTTGTGGTACAATTACAAGCTAAAGGAGTTGTCAGCCACAAGAAAGAATATACAAATGAAATACTTGCTACAATCTTGGTTTGATCTGATTAGGTTTGTTACTATGGGTAATACCACACACTACCTGAGGTGATGTCTCACTTTATATATATAACTAAGAAAGGATAGGGAAATATGACCCAACACTTACCACAAATGAAGGCGGCTGGGAATGACGAACACAAAGAAAAAAAAAAAAAAAAAACAACACAAGAAAAGTGCAATATTTCGGCATACAGCCTTATTCCTGCAGAAGTGAGACACCAGGTGGGGTCAGATGTGTACACAGAGCTGCTGGCTCTCTGGTGAATGTCGTAACCAACACAGATGGTGGAGTAGGAGAGATGGGGGGGAAAGCTCAAATATGGTATCGATAATTGATACTATTGACGGTATAATATCATTGAAAGTGGTAGACCAACATAATAACTGAGTGAGGATACACATATAACTCGAATTTTGAAAAAAAATTATATATATAAAAAAATAAGAATATAAGAAATACAAAAAGTAGAGATAATAAGTGCCGAGTCAGGTGAGAGGAATTTATTGGAGATTGAGGACTGGAGGATGTCTGATGTCCAGGACACTCTGATAGGCTAGTTCCCATCTAAGGAGTTCAGAGGAGGTTATGTTATCAGGGAAAACTCTAATCGCCCTAACTGAGAAACAGATGTTAAAATTATTCAGTTTGTGGGAAGTTGACCTGATTGTTCAGAGTGAATATCTCAAGAAACAAATATTTTCGTTTTGATGAGTGGACATATAAAAACCTATATTTGAACGTTTATGTTCACTGCAAAGAAACACGTTTTAAACATGGCTCACTTAGAACACACAGTTCATTTAATTTAATCAAAGAATGGCTGACAACCTTTGGTCTTCATCTCTAATCTCATGTTATTAGCTTAACATATGACAAAAGAAGTATCATGGCATAAGCTGCTGAACTTCTGCCTTGGTACCTGCAATTGTGCATTTCACACAGTACACAATTGGCTGTTGACATATTATATATATATAAAAACCAACACGCAACTGAAAGAGAAGTCAAACGCACTAAACAACTATGACTGACTTGGACGTAGATGACAAAGAGTTGGATGGGACAATCAAAGCACAAGGCATGATTGTAACAGTGGATCATCCAACTATTGAAGCGGTTCCCAGATAATGGTCTTTTATTTATGATAATTTCAATCAAACCAATGAGAAGGAGGAAGAATTGGCATTCTTGGCTGCTGGCTATATATTATATGTTATTCTTTCCAAATAAAGTGATAGATAATTTTTCAAACTCATGTGGTTGACTGTAAGGCATGTAATGTGACCTGGATACTTACCATGTTTGATTACTTACTTTATAAATAGAATTGATTTAAAACAAAAGTGGAAAGTACATTTAATGTACAATAGAAATTTTTAAATTAATGTTATTTTGCTAATTTAAATATTGTTAATTTATATTATTTAACATTAAAATTCATTTATTAAATCAATAGACGTTCATTATTTAATTTGATAACACTTTATAAACTGTGCCAAATCCCATGGGATTGACCAATCCCGCAAAAGCAGGGTTGAAAACACTGCTGGGTTGCAATCCTTAATAGGGCCACAATGAAAATGTAAAACCAACATCAAAAGACTGAACCTTAATATCAATGCACATATGATCAGCTTCTTTAATCCTTGAATTTCTTATATACTACAATAAAATTCCATGGTATCCGATGTGCTATAAGAAGTTCTGTTTACTAGTTTGCTGTTTTGCTATAAGGATTTCAGATGATTTATGAGAAATATATAAAACTTATTCTCATCATACCTGAAGAATACCATTTGCATCAATTTCAAATGTTACTTCAATCTGTGGCACACCTCGTGGAGCTGGAGGAATTCCAGTCAAATCAAATTTCCCAAGTAAATGATTATCTTTTGTCATTGGCCGTTCACCTTCATAAACCTGGAAATTTTTTTATTTTTTTTTAGATAATAATCTTAGTCACAAACCAGCAGGAAGCAAGAAACTGTAAAATACAATACCTGTATGGTTACTGTATGCTGATTGTCTGATGCTGTGGAAAATATCTGTGACTTTTTAGTTGGTATGACAGTGTTCCTTGGTATGAGTTTTGTCATCACTCCACCTACAGTTTCAATGCCTAAAGTTAAAGGATTAACATCTAACAGCACAATAGCATCAGTGTCCTGCTCGCCGGACAACACACCAGCTTGCACAGCTGCACCATATGCAACCGCTTCATCAGGGTTAATACCCCTGGATGGTTCCTTTCCACCAAAAAAATCCTTCACGAGCTGCTGTACCTTTGGAATCCGAGTGCTCCCTCCTACCAGAACAATTTCATCAACATCATTCTTATTCATATCCGCATCCTCCAATACTTTCTGCACAGGCTTCATTGTTGACCGAAACAAGTCCTGTTTCAAAAAAGTGATTATTATTATTATTATTTATTATTCTGTTGTACATACATTTAAGCATTTACCTAAGCAAAATACTATGCCATACCATGTTAAGCTCCTCAAATTTTGCTCTAGTAAGTGTTTCTGAGAAATCTTCTCCTTCAAAAAAGCTTTCAATTTCAATTCTGACTTGGTGTCCTGAAGATAGTGCTCTTTTAGCCTTCTCAACTTCACGACGTAATTTCTGAACAGCTCTGTTGTCTTTGCGAATGTCCTTGCCTTTCTTTTTCTTGTACAGCTTTATAAAATGATCCATCACACGTTGATCAAAATCTTCTCCACCCAAGTGAGTATCACCATTTGTTGAAACCACCTGCAAATATTTTTAATAGTGTAATCACTTACAATGTAATCCTATGTATAAAGAAAGACAATTATGTTTCAACCCACAAATGATAAATTGTACAGATTAAATAATATTCCATTTATGCTATGCTGTTACTTCTACCCTAAATCACCATTACATAAACCTGTCATCACCAATAAGGAAGAACTAAAGACAATTATGAAATGACTAAACCAACTAATCACAGTCATTCACAATATATGGATAGTTGTTTCTTATTAGAGAGAGAGAGTTAATGAGACTGTTTAAATACTTCTGGTTGAACATAGTAACAGGAAGGAATACAAACAGAAGTTTCACATAAATGGTGGATGGAAATAAAAAGTCCATACAGACAATACAAGTCTTAATTGACTGCATTACAAGTTCAATGTTTTTCATTAAAATTGTCATGAAGCATAGATACAAACTTGCAGCTAAAATTTTTTTGTTGTATTACCCAACATATTCCAGCAATGATGAAAAAATCTAAGTTAAATGTAATCCTTAGTTTTTCTTTTAATCTTCACAATTTATTATTTAAAACAGGAAAATAGTATACAACTATTTCCATACAGCAAAACGATGGAATTTACCTGTCAATGTTCACCTGAACAGATTTTGAAACCTAACCAACTCACTTGAGACTGAAGCAAAAGTTATAAAATAACTATAACTCAATCTCGCAGCCACCACGCCACTTTCTTCAACGTAAATACTGAATATATTATCAAACAACCAAATTATATTTTACGAGAAAAGATTCATTATTTTACTTACTCAAGAGAGAAATCATGTATTGTTATACGTTTATTTCCCCCATTTGTGTGACTTACTGGGCCTGATACTAGGTGGATTTTAAGTTTTCTCTCATTTGTCTATTCGCAACATCACATTTGCCACTGGTTTACAGGAGCTTCCACTAGGTTGTTGTAAGCTACCTTACTCTCTATTTTCAATATTCAGTTAAAATCCAACGAAGTTTGAGGTTAACATTCAATACATGATACCATAGTTTGAAATCGAGATAACAACACTGTAGGTTCAGAAAAGTAAAGAAACAGCACACAACAACCTTAAATAAGAAGTTTCTAATAAAATATAAACTGTAAACTTACCTAAATGAGCGTAATCCATAATAATTCTGAAGTAAAGTAAACAGATTTGGTTAAACAACCACAGCACTAATATTCCACTAAATTGACCACTGTAAAGCACTTTCATAATTATAATTTCACCGTTTGATATTAAATTCACTAATAACTCGCAGTTTCCGACAGATTTAAAGCAGTAAATATGATTTTTAAAGCATCACCACATGGGTTCATTTCAATAATAAATTCCAGTACATCTAAGTAGTTTCAGAGTTTTAAAAGTAGATTTAACCAAGCTAAATAACCGGCAAGTCAATATTCTTTAAGTTTCCAATAGCCATCAACTAATAAACAGAAGATATAAATAAATGAAAATCCGTTTTCCAGTGGCGTCGTAGCAACCAATTTGCAATTTGAATTTCTGTCTGACTAACATATTTCACGAACTAAAAACTTTTCTAAAGTACTTAAATAAAATAAAGGTACGTTTTAAAAATAGTTTCAGGCCACAACCGACTTTAAATAAAAAGTGAATAAAATCTTGCACCACCGAGAAATCACCAAATTTTAGAAATTCAATAACTTTTGACATCCTTCACCGATTTAAAAGATTTTTACACCACTGAACTCAGCAGAAGCTGGGGAACACTTTAAACATAGTATAAACTGGATACTTTAAACTTTAGCAAATTCATAATCTGGACATGACGTTCGGCAATACTATAAACATGTGAACTTTCCGATTAACCAAATTTCAAAAATCATTTACACCGGTCTGGAAGCTCTAAAAACAAAACCAACCACACGTCACTACACTTGTCTCGTTTCGCTCTACATCTTGTGATTTTCTGGAAGTTCCCAGTTAACAAAATTTTTTCTAGATAGACTGTTGTCTAGGTCAGTAGGCCATTTTTGATAATGGTTTCGTCAGCAGTCTGATGGAGCACTTTGTCGCGAGAACATGTAGCTCGTTTAGCGGATTTGAGTGAGACCGGCTCGCGGTGGCTGATGGGAAACCGGAACTTTGACTGTCGCCATTACCAACATTAGAATCTTGAACTTTTCCGACATGTGTTTATCGATGTGAACTTTTACTTTCATTTCGGGGTGTAGCGGTCTGTTCTGTTTCATGACTTGTGATCTTCGGCAAATGATTTTCTTCAATTGCCATTGCTAACTGTGACTTTATGTAAATTCTGTGAAAACTTTTAGAATATATACTTCAGTGATTTGGACTTCGACTTTCATTTCTATTTTAGTACCTTAAATTCTGTAAGTGGCGGCCGTCTTCATCATTACAGTTAGCATTCTCCAAGGTTTTTCACGGTTATAGAACTTTTCCCGAACTTTTGGTAACGTTTTGGAAGACTTCAAGTTTAGGTGTACAAGCCGATACCCTACCCCAGTATCCGCTTATCCCCTAACATTGTTCTACTTGGTGGGGCGGCATAAGCAGTGTGTTAGCACTGGGGTCGAAAAGCTGGGACAATTATCTTGTTATGAATCCATACTTGATGTTAGGAAGAATGCATTGATGCATCAAACTCCATCACACCAAAACTGATACCCACTCCTCCCCAATTCTCCAAGCAAACCTCTCAAGGGTAGTATAAATGATAAAAGAAACAAGTACACATGCTATGTAGTGGATATATAGTTCTAAAATGTATTTGAGATTTGAAATGCCTAACTGAACAATGGAAGTGACCACACAGTTTTTAAAAACAGGGAACAAAAGTAGTGAAGAGCACTATGGTCACAACATGATAAATCTGATTCTTGCAGTGAGGCAGCTGAGTGAAAGAAATTGGGAATATAGGAATGGACTAAACTGTGTGTTCATCAACAATAAGAAAGCATTTAATTCAGAAAACAGATACCTATATAAGAAAACCTGACTGAAATTGCAACGGGAGGGGGTAGGTGGTTGCATGAAAGGTACAAGATTCACAAGAGCCAGGTGAAAGAGGTAGTAAACATAGCTCGATGCACGTAAAGGAAGGATTAAATGTACTGGAAATGTTTTTTTCCACTGTACTGCTTAATACTCACTGTATTTGAGAGAATTATGAGAAGGTAAATAATAATAATAATCTGCAAATGATATGGTGATTTGGCAAGAACTGGAAAACAAAACAACAAATGTGGCTGATAACATAAACGGGGGGCTTCTTTGGTTCACTTTTTAGAAGCAAAGAAAATTGTTCTAATATAACAAAATAAGGAGATTTATTTGGTTAGATCTGATATCCTCTTTCATATAATGGTACTAAAAGCCTATTTTTCACATAGAAATTTACCTCTGTTTATGTACCCAAGTTACCCCATGAAGTTGGAAAACTTTGGGACACGTCATCTTTTTGTTTGTTAAAATCTGTGGTGAAAATAGTTGGTGCCAAAGGTAGAGAAGAAACATTTTATTTGGTCTGTTATTACACATATTTTTAGCTACTGTGGGTTGTGTTTCTGTCTGCATCTGAAGGGCAAAGGCTTTAGAAGAACTATTTTAACCAGCTTTTCAGACTATCTGTTTAAAAACTTGTCACTTCAGAGGTCTTTACGATGATGTGCTCCATGAAGTATTTATCAGTGAATATTTGATAATTGTGTATTTAACTTGACCTACAGTGTGTATGTTTCGTATTCTTAATTTTAATGAATTATTTTCTGAAATTTTTTTATGCTCTACCATTGTTAGAAGAATTAGCTATCTAATGCCACCACCTTAGGGACTGATCAGATTTTGTAACTATTCAGTTCAAATCAAATTTAGAGCTGTTTGCAACTTAATTCTTGATTGATCTTCTAATTTCATCAAAAATTGGAAGAAGCTGTAAGGAAAAAATGCCATTAAACATACCTGAATTAACTTTGTTTGGTACTAAAAAAATGTACTTTTCACTTTTTTATGAAAAATTATTTAGATAAAATATAGTTTTCTTCATAAGTTATTGATAAAATTGTTTTGATACCGTCCAAAAGATGTCCTATGAAGTCTCAACATTAGAAAACATTACCAAAATTTCTAGAAATTATAGGCTAGAAACTTAGCTAAGGCATTTATTTCTGTGTTGTAACTACTTCATTTTACATATCTTCTTCCAGACTTTCTTTGTGACATGAAAGTTTGCAGCACGACAGAGCACTTTGAAAATCGGTCCCAAATTAAAAATGGCTGCCTCTCATAAAAGTTGGTGAATGAAGTTCCTGAAAACTGCTAACAGAAAGCAGCAAACAATAACACTCTGAATGATCATAACAAAGATATTATACTTTGGCTGGTGGCTGTGACAGATTTAAATTACTTGAAAAATGTAGGTGTCCCAAAGTTGCCCCTGCTGTCACAAAGTAGTCACAGTTTACAGTAGTTGAACAGGCTTAGCCACTACATTAGCAACGAAATGAAATGCTGGTGGCTGGGAGTTAAAGCACACTGGAGATTGAAACAACAGTGGAAGGAGTATAAATGAATAATAATAAATAAATGTGGTTTGACAGTACATGGAAAAAGCGAAAAGAAGAATATGTTGATGAATTAAAATTTTTACCAGCTTATTAAAAATCGGGCATAGGGTGAAAGTGTGCCTTAAAAGGCCAAACTGGCACTGTACAAATCCTATTACATTCCTATAACTACCAAGCAACGACTTTTTTTTTAATCTGCTTAACGTCTAACAGCAAGTACTTTTAGAGATGGGAAAGGATGTGGGGCAAGGAATGGGAAGGAATTCGGCCATGGCCTTTTGAAGGAAGCATCCCAGCATTTGCCTGGATTGATTTTGGGAAACCATGGAAAACAAAATTCTAGATGCCCGGATAACAATTCAAACCCACATCCTCCCAAATGTCAGGCCGAAGCATTAGTGCTCACCCACCAGGCTCAGTAAATTGCCAAAGAAGAAGATTGTGTGGCTTATGGCTTTATGCCTCATCAATGTTATTGGAGGTGGGAAAATATGAGAGCTTGGAATAGGAAGGAATTCGACCATGGCCCTTCGAAGGAATCATCCTGGGGAAACCATGGAAAACCCAAATCTGGATTCCCGGACAGGGATTCGAATCTATGTCCTCCCGAATGTGAGGCCAGAGCATTACCAGTCATCCACCATCCTCGGTAAGAGGAAGATCATATGGGAGATGGAGGAATGGTGTTAAGGGGAAATTTGAAAGCAGAGGTGGCAACTGGGAGTATGCAATGAGAGGGAAACTTCAGAAGGGTAGAGAAAGCTAAAAGAAGACTATATCTAGATTAAATGAATTGTAACCGATTAAATACATGTATACAAGATGGTTCATATGGTAAAAGTAAGTTTTAAAGTATCTCACAGTATGTGTCCTCACATCCAGTCCAACAGTCTGAATTGCGGTAAACATATAGAAACAGCAGGCAAGTAACTATAACGACAAGAATTTTTCAGTGCATGTAAATATCCTCCTAACTAATTATTATTATTATTACTCCGTGATTCACTAAAAGTGTGTGGCGGAGGGTGCATCGCACCTATGCCGAAAGGGTGTTAGTTTGAAAGGGATATACGGAATGGAGTGATCTGGGGAAACCATGGAAAACCCAGATCAGGATGACCGGAGCGCTTTAGCGAAAGCTACTCCTGTCGGATTTTAAGTTTACTCGCACGGTAAATCCTTTCTATTCCATTCCCTAATCGCTCGTGGGAAAAATGAGTACAGAAATGAATTGGTTATGGCCCTGATTTATCTTATTTCCGCGGTCATTCCAAGATATGAATGTTGCTGGTAGCAATATTTGTTTACTGTCATTCTGAAATACGTCAATCGAGAATTTTTCAATTAGCTTCTGTCGAGAGCAACGCCTTCGGTGTCCCAGGACTCCTTCAACATCGCACTTACGCTTTCCCTCCAACTATATATACCTGTCACGAATCGGGCAGCTCTTCTTTGGACTTTCTCTAATGCCTCCAGTAAACCTTTTTGATGGGGACCCCATACAGAACAACAATATTCTAAGTGAGGACGTACTAGTGACTTGTATACAATCAATTTAACTTCCGAAGTGCATTGATTTAAATTACGACCTAGAAATCTGAGCATACGATTTGCTTTCCCCATTACATTCTCAATATGCTCATTCCACGAAAAATTATTACGAATTGTTACCCCTCCGTATTTAGCGGAATCTACCATTCTAAGGACAGTATCATTAATTGTATATTCATAGTTAACTGGTGTCACCTTTTTACCTAGACACATGACTTAGCACTTTTTAGCGTTTAACTCCAACTGCCAATCTTTACACCACGCAATTATTTTCATAATATCATCTTGTAACAAAGCGCAGTCGTCCTGGGTTTTGATTTCACGATAAATAATAGAATCATCGGCAAACAATCTATTCATCCCCCCTATTATGTTGCATAAATCATTAATATATCACACTTCTCTGGGGTACCCCGGACCTCACTTCAGTATGTGATGAACACTCACCGCCGAGAACTACACACTGTGTTCTGCCCTTCAGAAAGTCTGCAACCCAGTCGCATATTTGTCTAGATATGGCGTAACCACGAAGTTTCCTAAGTAACCTAGTGTGAGGCAAGTGTCGAAAGCTTTTTTAAAATCTAATAGAACTAAATCAACCTGGGATTGCCCATCTATAATTCGGCACAAGTCGTGAATTAGAAGTGCAAGTTGTGTTTCGCAGCTTTGGCCTTTTCTGAATACATGTTGATTTGGGTTTAAAAGATCACCTTCATCCAAGAACCGCATGATATTTGAATAGATGATATCCCTCATCGGCCTATAATTTTGAGGATCATTAATATTCCCATTTTTAAACACTGGACTTACGATAGCGGTCTTCCATTCGGCTGGAGTGTTTCCTTGATCCAAGGAAACGGTATATTATTTCATCAAATACGGTGCAATTTCCTTTGCGTACCTTGAGTAGAATCTTGTAGGAATACCGTCTGGTCCGGGAGCCTTATTGGTTTTTACATTCATAAGCAGTTTATTTATTCCCTTGACATCAAGAACGAGATCATTCAATAATTTTGTCAGTATGATTGTTAAATATCGGAATCTCATCTTGAGTTTCCCATCGTGAAAGCTTTTTAAATATGTCATTCAAAATGTCTGCTTTCTCTACGCTTGTTTCTGATAATGCTTAATCAGCGACGGCATAACCTTACAAGAACCCCTTATTACTTTGATATACGACCAGAACTTTTTTGGTTTAGTAATCAGATCTTTGGATAAATTCCTGGCAGGGAATTCGTGAAACGCATCGCGCATTGCCTTACGCACTTCCACTCGTGATTAGATGAGTCCCCCGATTTCTTCACCGTGGCATGTAAATGCCTTTGCCTGCTGAGCAAACGTTTCACTTCCCTATTGAACCAAGGGAAGTTCTTACTGACCTTAATACACTTCTTAGGAACAAACTGAGTAAAACCGGTCCATATTAGTTCTTTTAAATTAAACCAAAGTTCCTCAACATTTGTATACAAACTGTATCTACAATATCAGGATTACTAATAAGAAAAAGATCCATAATGGACGAGGAATCTTTGTCACACCGTGTTGGCTCTTCAACCATGTGTTCAAGTGATCTTTCTAGGAACATTTCGGTTACTAACCTATACCTTGCCAAAATATTTTTAATTTTATCCTGTAATGTGTTACAAAACTTCACACACCATTTTAAAAGGTAAATTATAGTTACTTTCTCTGTCCTGAACATGATTAGACCACACCTGCATCCTTTCATTACTACATAATTATACTATTTCTTACTATAGTGGTTACTAAAACTGCTGGACAACAATACCTTTCACTGTAAATAATTTATGATTTCATCAAATAGAAAAACAAGAAATCACTTACCAAAGCAGCAGGCAACAGTGACAAAAACAATAATTCAAGAAATGGAAAATAAAATTTCTAAATAAGGCCATTCACTGAAATGGAAATCATTACATGATGGCTGCATCACAGTAAATGAGCAGGAAAAAGTAGAGGCTGGGATAAGATTTGGAGGGAAGCCAGCTTTTGAGTTTATCACAGATGGAGCAGAAGATCCTTGACAAATATGAGAGCCAAGGTATGAATTAGGGTTATTAAAAAAAAAAAAAAGAGGGGAAGGGGGAAGAACCTAAGCATAAATAAAGAGGAAAGAATGATAATGACACTTGTCAGGGTCTGGCCACAAATGTAGAAATACTTGAAAGGAGGTTATTTTAGATTAAGGCCTGGGGTACAATTGAGCTCACAATATTTTAATAAGTCAGTTATCACTGTCCCAGTTCTAAGGTAATACCTAAACACAGTCCCTAAACATTTACACTCATACAAGAGTCATCCATAACTTTCCTGGTACTGATCCATAACCACCTGCCGATGCATAGCTTATGAGTTTCTTCAATTGTGTACAGGAAGTAGGCTACTCCTACACTGAAATTTTCAACTGTCCTCTGCAGCAAAGCTCTCAGCACACAAATCAATTGCTGTAAACTCTAACCCACATAAGCTTAATATCCCCATTTCTATGTGAGCTGATAAACTGTTCCTGATGATCATTACAGTTGTCCTGGCAACACACTAAAATGCATTTTAAATTAAACTTCTTGCTATTTAACTTGATAATGATTTGGTTCTTGGTTACCAGAATGATCACAACTGTTCTAAGTGACTATCAGGGATGAGTGGATGTGGGAACTCAACACAAAGCATGAAGAGTCAGGTTAAACATAGTTTAAACACTGCCCATTTTTAAAGGACACAGAGGCTGCCACCATTCAAGTGTCTCCATGATAAATACACACACACAGCTTCACAGTAAACCTCAGTGTGTGCATACCTCCCTTCCCAACTGGCCCACTCCACTCTGCATGAATAAGGTTTTAAACTCAAATATTGCACAATTGTGTTTGTCTCATGTTTTGTATGTTCGTCACAGCCCTTCCACATTCAACTCTGGTAAGTAATGGGTATTTTCAATATCCATTATTATTAACATTTTTTTAATGACATTGGCTATTTTAAATGGAAGAAGGTAATATTCCTGGTATCTTGAACCCCAAAAGGAAAAGACTTCCTGGAACATATCAGCAAGAATGGCTTGCCTCATTTGACACGTCTTACTAGAGAATTCCTAAAGCACCAATTCCTCTCCAATCCAATTCAGACTATTTCTGATTAGTGCAAAACTATATCAGAGTTATATTAATATCATTACTGATGAATAACCATGTTCTAAAACTTCCACTTCTGTGCTATAACATACTGCATCCTGCTCAATTTCAGACGGATTATGCTTATGATTATTCAAATGCATTTAAAAAAAAAAAAAAAAAAGACTGCTCTGAAACTGCTTATGGTAATAGCGCAATCACTGGGACTCATCAAGGAGCTGTAGATATCGTTTGAAAACTGTTGCACATGTTCGTTTGGTGATACTATTTAATATATGTTGCTCTTAGAGGTGTAAAATTTATAGATACCTCACACACTTCACTCGAAAAGTGGCGTAACGCTATACCGCGAGCGACTGGGAGAAAGCTTATTGCCATGTATAATGATAACGCTATCGTTCCTTCGACTATATTATTTATTAACTTTTGTTTCTATTACACCCATCAAGATAGTGTATAACGCACAAAATTCACGCAAAAAAAAAAAAATAATAATAATAAACCTGCTGTAACAGTACACACTAAGCAACGAGAGGACGTCATTTGTTATCATATGCGACTTCCAGCGATAATAATATTACGTGCAAAAAAATGCATCAACAACCAACCAAACAACAACGATGAAAATCAAACCAACTTTATTATAAAAACAAAATTTATAGTCCATTAACCCTTTAACTGCTACGGTTCGCCCGGCCGAGCTCTCGCTGAGTGCTGCTTTGTTTACGCCTAAGCTGTTTACCTGCGCTGGAATACCGCGTTTGACCAATACCTGCTCTGCTGAGGTGGGCACATGGACCAGACCACTGTATGCTGAATATAATCTGGAGCGTTGTGTGTGACGATCTTCTACTGTCGCTCTGCGATTTGAAACACCAGATACAAAATAAATGCTGTTAATATAACATCTAAAGTTTTTCAGTTTAAAGCTCCTCTAAAAGTGAATGTCTGCATAAGCAAACATGCAGGTACTTCATATACTAAATAGATATTACAGCAACTGAAATGTTTTTTGTATGTGAGCGTAGTAATTTATCTGGAGAGAATACCTTTCAGAAAATCTGCACATATTTTCCAACCTTTTTGACCCGGGGTATGGACCGCCACTGGCAAGTTAAAAATATGTTTTTATATTTTGTTTAGTTTTAGAGGCGTATAAATGTAATATAATTATTATTCTGGAGTTACCCATGGTTAATAATTCTTTTTGTGTGATAAGCCTTGAAAAATTGTACAACACACAGTGGTACATTATATGTTCTGCATTGGTTTCTCAACGCACTTTCTATTTCAAACATACAGCGCATATACGCATTGGCGTGCTCTTTTTTGAATTTTCAATATGAATGACATTTGGAAAATGTCTCCCAGTAAATCTTTGACGATATTCTTTATCAGAGCGTCTTCCATTGCTAGGTTCGTTCTTGGTTTATGCTTCAACAAGTTCTCTAAGGGGGCGTCCATAAATTATGTGAGGTGAAAGAGGGGGAGGGTCTGGTGAAATCTTACCAAGGGGGAGAGAGGGGTCTTGTTGGACTGTAGAGCTTAAAAAAAAAAAAAAAGTCTACAAATGACACAAAAGTAGATTTTAGGGGGGTATTTCCTCGAAAAGTGCAGCTTAGGAAGGTTGAGACCTAAAAAATAAAGGTCTTAAAAAGTTGTGGGGGCCATTTCTAGGGGCGGGAGGGGGGGGGGTCCTCACACGAACCAGATCACACAAGAGTGGGGGGTCCCGGAAATCTGGAAAAACACCTCACGTATTTTATTGATGCCCCCTTACCAGAGACAGATGAAACTCTGCAACTGGCATTTTTCGTCCGGTTACTACTCGGCAAAGAGCGTGAGCATTTAAAATGCAGTATTCAAGAATGTGGAAAAAGAACTTTTTATAACACTTCATAGTGAAAATATAGTGTGAACTGATTCTCGCGTATCTGTTGGTCTCATCAGCTATAGATATCATATGATCTTCTGTTAGAAATATCAGGAAAAACGACAAACTGCTGGAATGTTATCCTAATCCACACTTTTATCCCGCAGCTTAATCATCAAGCGCATGCGGTCAAATGTGTCATTAAAGCATTCTCTTTTTCCACACATTTCGCTCTCACTATCTGAAGCTTCAAATCTGAAGAATTTTCTCTTGTGGACACACATGGTTATTTTCCACTAGCTGATGAACACAGCTTAGGACTATTACTTCGAGATCCTGTCAAAGGGTCATCACTGTGAACCATATCAATGACATCATATTCACTGTCGCTTCTAGTAAGAATCTCCATGATTTCTTCCACTATACAAACACGACGGCGTGCCATTTTCTCAGCAAAAACTAAAAGGAAAAGAGAAACACAAATTAGATCGGAGCTGCCAACGCTCAAGGGTCGAATAAGGAAAACAACTAACCACCCTGGGCGGAAATATGGCTACATGACGGGGCCGCTAAGAGGCTAGCTCGTTAACGCATGCAGAGCACACAGGGACCCAAGCGGCTGGACGTGTATACACCTCCAGAGCACAGACAGGGCGGCAATGTGGCGCGCGTATACACGTCCAGAGCACAGACAGGGCGGCAAGGCTGCGCGTGTATACACGTCTAGAGCACCTGGGCACAGTAGTAGCCACGCGTGTTAACACGTCTAGAGCACTCAAAGGGATAAGCTACAAAAAGGAAGCATCTATGTCCACTTTGGTCCAGGCTGCATTCCAAACTATCCACAGGCGCCGCTAATGATTCTGCTTGAAAATCATGATAAATGTTTAATAAACCCAAATTTCTGGCGAATTATGCTTTAACAACAACAACAACCAAACGCCATTTTGGTACAGGCTGCATTTCAATTATAAAATATAAATTCCTTCGGCATAATGCTGGAACAAGCATATTGCCGCACTTTCAACCTAAAAAGCTACGTTAATATTGCCGCAACCTACTTTGATAAATGCCGTAGAATATTAACATCTTGGAAATAACATGCGGATATGTTTCTTGACGATGTACGAGTTATCGTTGGACGTCACGTTTGTGTACATAAATGAGGCAACCAACGTTCGCTTACGGTTCAAAGGTTTTTTTTTAGTGTGTAATCTTTTCCATATTTATACTTTTATAACAACATATTCCCAAATAATATCATTCAAAGAACGTGTGCATGGTCATTATACTTCGCTGTAAGGCTTCTCCCAGTCGCTCGCGGTATAGTTTTAGGGCATTTTTCGAGTGAAGTTTGTGAGGTATCTATACATTTTACACCTCTCAGAGCAACATATATTAAATAGTATCACCAAACGAACATGTGAAACAGTTATCAGACCAAAACGACAATTCCTTGACGAGTCCCAGTGATTGCGCTATTGCCCTGCTTATAGTTCTACAAAATTGGATGCTTTTTGCAGGCGTCATGTTTGTAAAATTCCACTTACTTTTCTGTTTTAGAGCCATGTCAATGTTGATGCTAATGCTAACATTTCAACAACCGACCCTGGGTCTTCCTCAGGGTTATATATCAGTCCAAAATAGCCCTGAGGAATACCCTGGGTTGGGTGCCACAATGTTGACAGTAGTAACAACACTGACATAGTGCTAAACTCTCAAAGTTGAATTTTACACCGATTCTTCCATTCTATTTGCCCCCGAAAAAAGGAGATTACGAATCTAAGAATCATATGCTGGATTAATGTAAATATAAAGGCTTGATTCTACAACATAATAATACTCGAGGCTTTCTCATTGGCTACACAAAATGGAAATATTTATGATGGACATCTAGACAAAAATAGTCTACAACTTAGTCGCACTTGTACGTATTAAAGCATCACTTTCAACACAATCACTAAAACAGTCCCATCTTTAAAACAAAAGTGCACATTGCATAGCAACATTAAAAATAAGATACCTCAAATACACCATTATCTATGGTGAGAAGTGATACATCAAAGGTACCACCACCTAAATCAAACACCAGAACATTCTTCTCTCCTTCTCTTTTATCCAGACCATAAGCGATGGCAGCTGCAGTGGGTTCATTAATTATCCTCATCACAACAAGGCCAGAAATTGTGCCTGCATCTTTTGTTGCCTGCCGTTGGGCATCATTAAAATAGGCTGGCACAGTAACTACAGCATGCGTGACCTAGAGAAACAAAGGAAAGATTAACTACCACAAACATAACAGAAAATCATGAAAACATACTACAGCAGAGAACCTGTTCAATAAATTCAAACATGATTCTTGTTTGATTATTTATAACTACAGAATATTTTTACTGTGAACTTCGGTAATTAATATTTGAATTATGAAATATATCATTCAATTAATGTAAATATCACTTTAATGAGAATGCATCTGAAACACAATTACTCCATAATATCCCATAGAAGACGAAGCATATATGGTAAAATATGTAATGTTCTAGTAGCAATATTTCAGTGAAGTCAAACTGCCATGTTTCAAGAGGCATTCTCATTTTACAGTTACAAGTGAGAGAACTTCATGAAGTGTTTTAGTCAAGCACAATACACCCCACACAACTACTGGGACATATATGGGAGACCTAGGATGAAAGGAACTTACTATAAATCTACTGTTATCTGCAAAATGCAAACAAAAAATGAAATTTGCTAATTAACAATGCTTCTGCATGTAGCCTCTTAATTATAACTAAAAAATAGACAATTCAGAATATGCCAGAGTTTGCCCAGTTTTAAAGAAATGCAGTTTAAGTAATTTCATAAAATAAAAGGGAAGATCAGGTTACATGTAGCAACCCTCGGCGTGTGCACACCTCCCGAGCCTCATGACTCATTTTCTCCATCATGATTAAGGTTTAACTGAAATATTGAGTTTATTTGTGTGTTTATATATGTTCTCCTCTCGTCGCTGCCGTCAACTTTGGTGAGTGACGAGTCATTTTCCCTGTCCTTACCATTATATTAAGTAATGAAATCAGAATTCCTAAGACTTACTACTGTACCAATACTCTGTAGCATAAGACTTGGCATTAGCTGGTATATTTGAGGTTGGACTCATAGCCACATTTGTAAAAACAGGCAGAATGTCTTTCAGAGTCATTATCAAATCTTAAATTTACAGTCCAAGTTACTTAAACTAACAACAAGGACAAGATTCCTTTATATTCAATAATTTTCACAAGTGGTTAATCTTCCAACTGCATAAAATAAGATAGTTCTATCAGTAAAATGTAGATCAGCAGAGACCATAAATCTGGTTTGACATTACTACACACAAACATAGAAATACAATATAAAACAACAGCATTAAATGTTCAAAAGATTTCACTGAAGACTACTTATGTGGTAGCTGGCTTAGAAAAATTCATATGATCGGTATATTCAGCATAGGTCTGTATTTTATATAAAGAATAATATCCAAGGAAATATTACAATCATAGGTATCTCAAACATAATAGAAGAGGAAGCAAAAAGGCCTATCAACATTTCATAACATGCTTTAAGGTCATTGTTGGGTTTTTTTCCATCAAGTTAGGATAAATTCAACATTCTTTCATATACATTTAAAATTATGTCAGATGCTAAAACACTTGTTTATGAATGACATGCATTTAGACTTGCAACAATTATCTAGTGATGGGTGATCAGCTATTGAACTGTACCAGTGTTGGGGTCCTACTATGAAGTCTAAAAGTGAATTACTTCTCAGCAGAAGAAATGAAACAAATACAAATTTCAGATAACTTGAATATACAGATGCAATCAGCATAAGTATTAATGTTATTTACAGTCAACAGTAATATTAGTTGTATTTAAAGCAACCTTGTAAAAATAAATTTGAAAGATAGGTTTCAGAAATGAAACATCTCCCTGATTGATTAATCACTGCATCATGACAAATGTTACACATAGATTTCAAACAAATTTGTAATTTATCAGATTTTATGACCATTAAAACATATGTTGCACAACACTATTTTATGGCATACAAATTATTCAACTGTTTGCAAAGCAAGCAAATAAAATATTCTTCTGCAGTATCTTCTGTTAACTATGACAGCAAAAAGCTGATTCACAATGGCCATGGGCACAGTTATCATATCCAGCCACTGATATAGTTAACATCCAATTGTACCATAACAAGTAGCATATTTATAGACAAATACCATGAAGGTTAACGGAACTAGCTAAATACTCGATTACCACCAAAGGCATGCTGCTGTTTATTTGCTCTAGTTCTAAATAATTTTTGCACCCTACAACATAACTTGATGGGAAAATTCATTTATAAAGTGTTCTAAACAATAGACAAAATAATAGTGATACTGCATCATACGATTTTTTAATGTTAAAACTGTACCAATCAGTGTGGTAACTCCTCTAATGTCAGCAATGTACGCTTAAGGAAACAAGGCAATCACCTTAGTGTTACAAAATGATATTAGCTATAGAGAACTATTTTTGGGATGTGAAGTGTATTCCAAAACAACCAACATACATCAAGCATTTACATACATTGAGATTTGATAATTTGCAAAGCATTTTTTTATACCTCAAGATGAATTATCTAGTTGCTGTAACTAGGATGAAATTTAATACAATCTATGGTAATAGTTATAAATTGCTCTATATATTCTATTTCTAGCAGTCTCTCGAGTTAAATTACTGCAGTATTAAGATCCCAATTAATCTCGAAATTACAATCTCCTGTAATGCCAAACTCTGAATGGATGATAATTTAATGAGTTAAACATGGTTGAAACAGCTGACAAATTGTTGAATTACCAGAATCGTATTACGAGAGATATTTGTAAGGCAAGAAATGAATTATCTAATAGAACACAGTCTCCAACTAAAAATTGGTTTAAAAAAAACACACACACACACACATTCCTTGAGTAAGAAACTAGTCAATCGGCAATCAACATGCACTCATTGCCAATCATGGGCAGTTATTTATCAACTCAGTGCTCAAACAAGATTGATAGCACAAAATCTCAAAAAGCTTTTGGGTGACCTTACTCCATTTCATAACTGCGTTATAGATCAGGGGAACACTTATTCTTGAAGAATAAATGCTATAGAACCTGTGCTTCTAATTACAGCAAGTAAGGGTTTAATCCATTTTTTCACTTCAGTGAATTAGAACTTCACAACTACTGTCAATTCTGCAATCAATCTACGAGTCTGGATACCACTTGCAATTACAAACATCACTTTTATCTCAGTTCTATAGCAGCTTATCTTCAATTAAATCCATATCTTGTGTATTAGTAGCAATGGGATTACTGGAGATCAAGATTCCGCAAGGAATTGGCATCATAATACTGCAATAGTCAAAAACATAGGCCCTACCCATAGAAATGCCTTCCAATGTACATTTAATAGGGTCATGCTGGTCCAGGCTATATTACAACAGAATTGCTGCTTGAAAATAATAGGCCTACGCCTTGCCAGTGACTACAGCAGTATTATTCCGTCATTAATGAATGTTGTTGTAGCAGAATCGCAATAAACTGTTAAGAATTATTACCTTCTTCCCTAAATATGCTTCTGCTGTTTCTTTCATTTTACCCAGCACCATTGCAGATATTTCCTCTGGGGCAAATAACTTTTCTCCTTGCGAAGTTGTAACCTGTATATGAGGCTTGCTATTCTTCTCTTTCACCTAAAATAATAAAGAGGTTATTTGAATACTAGATGGTAAAAATGGATAAGTGTGTATGATGTAAAAAATGTGTAGGATTTCATACCTTAAATGGGAAAAATTTAATATCATGTTGCACTGTTGCATCAGTCCATTCTCTGCCGATTAGACGTTTGGCATCAAATACCGTGTTCTCTGGATTTGTCGTAAGTTGATTTTTGGCTGCATCGCCGATAAGTCTTTCACCATCTGGTGTGAATGCCACATATGATGGTGTAATACGATTTCCCTGATCATTGGCAATAATTTCGACTCTGCCGTTTTTATACACGCCAACACTGTTTAGTAGTGAATGATAAAATAATAAACAGAAGACAGCAATGATTTAAAAAAAAAAAAACCAATTAGTAGTCCTAAAGGCAATAGGTTACCTACCACGAATATGTTGTTCCCAAATCAATTCCAATCACAGTACCAACATCCTTATTCTTTTCTTCCTTAGCCAAACAAATACAACAAAACACACCAATAACGACAGTAAAATATAGGTACTTCATGGTTTGTAATCCTATAAGAACGAATTATTTAGATCAAACAACAGTTATCTACAAAATATTTCACATACCACCAACAAATCACATAAAACAGCACAAATCACAAACTTACTTTAACACATAAATAAAATTTGCAAGTAATCTTTTTAGAATAACAACATACACACTAACCACCGGTTGACACAAATAATCACAACTGATACACCGACCAAATCACACGGCGCCGTACCGTTATTGAAGCAATGTTCACAGTATCTCAAACGTGATTGGTCGTTACAATCATATCTGTCCAAGCGTTATTGGTCCACGTCAAAACGAACCAAAGACCATAATTACAGAAGTTCATGATCATGAAATTAGGTATAGAGATAAATTTCTGAAGGTAACTAATTATTTCCAGTAAAGCAAGGTTTTTTATGAGGTCTGATCAAAAAATTACGGAATTTTCTTTTAATTTAGCGGGCTTTATAAAAAGTATTTTAATATATATATATATATTATTTTGTTTTGTTGGTATATATATTACTGAAATACACTGCAACATGGAACAAAGAAATCTTTCATGCGTTACAAGAATCGATCATTAAATTTGACTTTTGCGAAATGTTTCTTCTCCATTTCAACCTCACTTTTGATACAGTATATCTCTAGAACTAGGTGAGATATCGAAAATTTTTATTCTTTATTTTTCATTTTTCTCGTCTTTTTAAATAAGAATCCATCATCAAATTTGACTTTGACCAATTTTTTCTTCTGAATTTCAACCAAAACCATTTCATATTTGGGACAGAATATCTCGAAAACTAAGCAGGATATCAAAAAATTTTATTCTTCATTTTTTATTTGTCATATCGAGTTACATAATAATCCATCACCAGATTGCGGCGTCACCTTTATCCTAGAGTCCCCTTGAGGTTTTTGTACATATTCCCCGTGTCTGTATGGAAGCGGCCATGCCCCCTCCACTCCGGCCATGCCCCCCCACTCCTCCTCACCCTGCTTCACTTCAATGCGTGGTGAAGGTCTCTTGCGTCGTCTCCATATATTTCCTTCCTCCATGTTACAACCATCCATGAAGGAATATATGGAGACGAAATAACGCCAAATCGGTGAAACCTCATATAAAAACTCGCATCCTACTGCGTATGCGCGGTGGCCACTGGCGGCCACAGGAATCACCCCCAAACATTGGGCTGTTTGCACTGTGTATGCTGCTGTGAACATTTCATTCTCTAATATTTCAAAGTTTTTTATGTGTTGCATAAGGTTGCACAAACAGACAAGATAGGACACAAACTGGAATAACGTTTCGTAACTAAATCACATTGTAATTATTGTTATTGAAGTGTTTGATAGATAACTGCAAGATTAGAGCCTATCGCTATAAATTTATTCATTGTTCTCAGTAGGATGATATCGTTCTCAAATGTTTGTTGGTGTAGTGTAGACAATCAGCATATGGTACTACTTTGCACCTAAAAGGCTAGCCTTATTGTAAACAAGTATTGAAAGTCTAATTTAAGCGGGTCAATTTTAGATGGCAGTACAGTGAATGTGCATACTTTAGTCCAGTATCAGTTTATACTGAACCTGTACGATGAAATTAATTGTGATAATTTGTGTTGTGTGAACTACTAAACTTGACGAAGCAAACGTTGTTGTTACCCGAAATATAGATCGCGATGCATTTCATGTGTTTAGGTCTGTCCACATAGTTTGATTTAGTAGTGGCAATATTAATGGAAATATGAGTAGGTTGATATGCGGCGTGTACCAGAAGAGTACAAATAATTTATTTATTATTAGTTGTTACTAATTTCATGAGCACTATGTTAGTGACACAATATGTATCGCGATGTAAACTACTCCCATCTAACCTTCTGACTTTTGATGTATGGTAAGAAGATAATTCAACTGATGTTGCTAGCAAAGTTACATAGGCCACTAACAGTACAATATCTTCTGAGTAAGCTCAGAAGCTATGAAGTCTTTTGAAGGGTTCATTTTTTTTTCTTATTACTTCTAAACATTGACTTAACCTAACCTAACCACCCCAATTTGGAGACAGCATAACTCGAGAACTAAGCGAGATATTGAAAATATATACTCTTCACTTTGGAGTTATATTGTCGTGTTTTATAAGAATCTATCATCAAATTTGCCCTTAGGGAAATTTTTCTTCTGAATTTCAACCCGAAACTCCTCTCTCTTGAGACAATATATCTCGAGAACTAAGTACGATATCAAAAAAATTTATTCTTCATATTTGATCTGTCTCGTCGAGTTACATAATAATCCAGCATTGCGGTGCCGCGGTTATCTTATGATTCCCTTGAGGTTTTTGTGCCTTTTTTCCCCAAGTTTCTACAGCCAAGCAATATGGGGGCCTCCTCACCCCACTTCTCTCTACCCGGTTTCACTCCAGTGCGTGGTGAATGTACCTTGCGTCGTCTCTATATATTCCTACCTTCATACTACAACCATGGAGCAAAGAAAAGAGACCTCCGTGGTTACAACTAGCAGCCATTTTGAATGTTTAATTTCTTATCGACAGTCGAAAAGTTTAAGCATGTTTTGGTGATGGAGGAAGGAAATATTTGGAGGAGAAATGACGTTAAATCTGTGACGCCGCCTCTAAACTATCGGCTGATACTGCGCATGCGCGGTGGCGGCAGCGGCAATATTGCTAATCCATACAAATGCAAAGTTCACATTGTATTTGATGCTGTGATTATTTCATTTTCTAATGTGTCTAAGTATTTTATAATGCCATCTAGGAATCTTGATGAAGCAAACGATGTTGCTACCCCAAATGCAGTTTGCGATTCAAATACGCGTGTGTGGATGTGTCTACATAGTTTGATTCTGTAGCGGCAATTTGGTGGAGATTATGGTTAGGTCTAAGTGCCGTATGTACCAGAATGGTTTTGTTGTTCCATAAGGGACAAAGAATTTATCTATTACTGTTAGTAATTTCATGAGAACCAAGTTAGTGAAAAAACGTGTATCGCGATGGAAACTACTTCCAGCTATTCCTAATTAAGTTTACAATGTATGGTAACAAGATAACTATTTTTATTCTGGTCTAGGCCACATTTCAACCTAACCACAAGTGATAGTAGTAAAACTGAAATATCCATTCTGCATGTCCACCATGTAATTTATTGTGGCTTTGGCAGAATTAATTTTTGGTCCAGGCCGCATATCAACCCAATCCCCTCATTTTTGAGACAGTATATCCCGAAAACTAAGCAAGATATCGAAAACTTTTATTCTTTATTTTCGATTTGTCTCGTCGTGTTACATAAGAATCGATCGTAAAATTTGACTTTTGCGAAATTTTTCTTCTGCATTTCAACTCAAGACACCTCACTTTTGAGACAGTATATCTCGAGAACTAGATGAGATATCGAAAAATTTTATTTTTTATTTGTCTCGTCTTTTTAAATAAGAATCCATCATCAAATTCGACTTTGACCAATTTTTTCTTCTGAATTTTAACCAAAAACATCTCATATTTGAGACAGAATATCTCGGAAACTAGGCAGGATATCAAAAAATTTTATTCTTCTTTTTTTATTTGTCTCATCGAGTTACATAATAATCCATCACCAGATTACTGCATTACGTTTATCCTAGAGTCCCCTTGAGCTTTTCGTACATATACCCCGTGTCTAGTCACTTCAATGCGTGGTGAAGGTCTCTTGCGTCGTCTCTATATATTTCTTTCCTCCATGGTTTTAGTATGCTCTGCGATTTTGTACTTCCTAAAAAAAACGACCAAAGTATTTGAATAAAATTTTGGTTAATGAAAGGAATAAAGTCCAGTACCGCATTGCAATTTTTAACAGTAGCGTTTGGCGAATCTACTACGAATAAAACAAGAGATTACGAGTGGTGCAGATGTTTAAAAGAGGGCCATGAAGGCGTTGAAGGTGACAGCCCTGGAGTCCTAACACATCAACAACCGACGACAACGTCGAACAAGTGAAGAAACATGGTTCCGAATGTTTTGGGAATGAAACGTATAACAGCAATGTTTGCTTAGTTTCGACCATAATCAACGTAGCGTAGACATCGCTCAGGAATTGCTGAATGAAGTCAACAACGATTCTGAACTTCTTAAAACAATAACAGTCGACGAAACATGGTTGTACGGGGATGTCGTTGAAGGCATGGCTCAATTGTCCCAATGAAGTTGCCTGAAGAGCCAAGACCGAAAAATTTCGGCAAGATTGATCAAATGAAAAAGTTCTCCTCATTATTTTCTTTGATTTCAATGCCGTTGTATATCGAGTTCCCGCCGCATAGTCGCACTGGGAACAAGGAATACTACCTGGAAGTTATGCGCCGTTTGCGCGAAGCAATCCGTCGGAAACGCCCAGAATTGTGGCAAAACCACTCATGGAAATTGCATCGCGATAATGCATCCGCTAACACCTCACAGGTTATTCATGATTTTTGTATTAAAAAAAAACCGTTGTTTAGTTTCAGCCACCGTATTCTCCCGACATGGCCTCCCTGTGACTTCTTCCTATTCGTGAGGCTGAAAAGATCCTTAAAAGGACGATGTATTATCACTTTTGACGAGATAAAAACAGAATCGCTGAAGGTGTTTAAATGTTATAACGAAAACTGAATTCCATAAGAGCTCCCGAATTTGGAAAGCCGAGAGTGGTGGGTAAGCGATTAGCGCTATGGACTCGTATTCGGGAGGACGCCGGTTCGAATCCCCGTCCGGGCATCCAGATTTGGGTTTTCCATGGTTTCCCCAAATCCCTCCAGGTGAATGCTTCCTTCAAAAGGTCACGGCCGTATTCCTAATATATAGAAGAAAAGTTACAAAATCTCACATTATGGTGATGTCACAAGGTGAGTCTCTCAAGTAATTCTTGGAGATCTAGCGCGGCGACTTTCATGTACTTCGGTAAGTTTATGCTGGTTGTGAACAGTGTATATATATATATATATATATATATATATATATTATCTCTAGCAACATCGTAGGTTAGGCCTGTTCATGGCCCGTTCTGAGGCTTTTCCCGTGCACTGATTACACCAAAGTACGATGGAAAATTAAACAGGTGCCATCTAGCATCCTCCTTTTTAACTAATAATCACCGCTTTAGTACTTTTGGTTACTAGCAGTCGATTTAAATTCATCTAGAACCTAATGTATTTACAGAATAATAATGATTTATACTATTCTACATGAGTATTAACCCGGAATGTGCTTTCCCCCACTGACAGCGTTTCCCTATTGGTTCAGCCACTTCATCATGATATTACAGTGAATCATGTCGGTGTTTTACACTTCGGAACTACTTTTCTTTCGGGATAAAATCGACTTTTGTTATTAATCTGCATATGGACTGTTTATATTATGAACCTAATAAAGATTGGTTTAGCCATTTTGTGTCTCACCAAGAAAATAATATTTTAGTATTTTTTTTTGTTCGGAGCTATATTGCTTTTCGGAATGAAGACTATCGTATTTATCAATAAAGAATATGGTTCTAGATTTAAACTTTCAGCAAAATTGATACAGGCAATTTGGTAAAATTGAAGCACAAACAAATGAACTTTTGAATTTAAAACATTAATTACGATAGCAAATAACTTTTTATGTGAAGTAGAATCAGAATTTAAGAAACTAGTTGTTAAACAAACACATTCCATTAGCCTGAGAAAAAAGAAAAGCGATTTTTAAATCTGAATAATTTTATCCAGACTTCATTCTGTTGCATTTATATTAACAGACTGGAATGAATTATTTATACTCTCGGTATTTATTTATTATTTATTTGTCGTATGGCTAAGCAACTAATACAATACATATAAATATATCCAATGACAAGAACGTTGGTAGCGTCCACAAGTTGATGTCCAGTTCTTCCAGCCATTCTGCGAAGGAACTTGTAGCTCCAAAAACATCTTCAAATGGTCCGTCATATTTCCGTAGAGGGCATTCCATGATAATTTGCTCCACCCTCTGGGAAGGAGCTCCGCAGTCACATGCAGGAGAATCCTGAAGACCTCACTTATACAACATGGCGTTGCATTTCGCATGGCCTGTTCTTAGGAGATTTAGTTTGACCCACTGGTCTCTATTTAGATGGAATCCTGGAGTCCAGTTGTAGGATCTTTAATATCTGGATGTTTTACAGATGCGGAGTTCCAGCTTTGTCGCCATTTTTCCATGACATCAAAGTCAAATACATCTTGCCATAAGGGATTTCTGGATATAACACAAGTGGGGGGTAAGTCATTTAGAACCTCGTGGATTGGGAGATGGTCAGGATGGTGTAATTTTATCCACTCACGCGCCGTTGCTTCTTGGTGTCTTATCTCTGGAGGTCGTATTCTGCTGATTAGGTGTAACCAGGGGACTGGGGTGGATTTTAGGGTGCCAGTTATTACTCTCATACACTCATTCAGTTGGACATCATTTTTTCTAGTATGAGCACTACGTTGCCACACTGAAGCACAGTACTCGACAAAAGAGCGGTTGGTGAGAGCGGTTGTTCGAAGTGTGTCCGTATCAGCTCCCCACGAAGTACCAGCTAGCTAATTCATGATGTTGTTTCGCGTTTTCAGTTTCTGCCTTGTGTTTTCGAGGTGTTTTTTGAATGTTAAGGAGTGGTCTAAGGTGATGCCAAGATACTTAGGATAGAAATTACGTTTCACCCCCTGGTGGCAGAAGTTCACTTTGAGCTGCTGATGTGCCATTCTATTGCTCAAGTGGAATGCGCATACTTCTATTTTCATCAGGTTCGAACAAAGTCTCCACTTCCTATAATATGTATTCAAGGTTTCTAAGTCTTTACAGAAAATGTTCTCACCTTACTCTACTGTGGCAGTTTGGACGGCGATAGCTAAGTCGTCAGCGTAGCAGAATTTATTGCCGGTTGTTTCTGGCATGTCACTGGTGTACAAGTTGAAGAGCAATGGAGCTAGTACTGACCCTTGAGGTAATCCATTTTTTTATTGTAAATGACTTACTTGTCTTATGCCCCACGGTGACCGTAAAATATCGGTTGGTCAGCATGTTCTTCAGGAGTGATGTTAGTTTCCTACAGGGTATATGTTTTTTAAATTTAAGCAGCACTCCATTCAGTGAAACTGTATCATATGCCGCTGTTAGATCGACAAAGGCTACTAATGTTTTTAACTTCTTCTGAAATCCAGCCTCAATATATGATGTCAGTGCTAATACTTGCTCACAACAGCTCCGTTTTAGCCTGAAACCAGCCTGATAAGTTGGTGTTAGGATATTTATTATTCCTTGAATGCGGTTAAGGATGAGGCGTTCTAGAAGCTTATAGCAAACACTGAGTAGAGAAATAGGTCGATAGCTTGAAGCATCATCTGCTGGTTTGCCTGGTTTGAGGATCGTCAAGGTGTGAGCCATCTTGAATTCTGAGGGGATTATCCCAGTGTACAGGATGTCGCTGAAGAAGTTCTTGAGCCAAGTTCCTCTCGGTATTATAGTTTACTATAAATAATAAGGCTGTTAGAAAGTACTAGCAGAAAATACAATTAAAACATATAAAGCAGAATAAATCTCTAAATTTCGGAAGTTTAGTTTTGATAATTTTCTTGGAATAAAGGTCGGAGGATCTGCAAGACATTTCTCACAAAATCCTATATATATAAGATTTTAACTTTCCAGTTCGATTGTTGAACATTTATTTTTGGATATAACTTCTGAATCTTTGGAATAAGAAAATAAATATACACAATATTCATGTCAAACCCACCATATGTATTAATCCCATATTGTCACATTTATACAGGCTATATTGAACTCAAAATTAAGTATATACTCTCTTAATTCAGACAAAAATTTAAAAAATTGTGGAAAATATATTTTGTAAAATCAGTATGATCATTTACTCAAAACTCTTTATTGCAGTTACCCGGTGTAAAAAATGTATTGTCTAACAGAAAATTAGGTGAAACTGTCCACAAAGATGAAGTTTCTTATTCTTTTGTTTTGAAACATCATATAAAAACTAAAACTATAAGAAACGTTTTCTATGTAGTTTTCAACTTACTCAAATGAATACTGGCTCAAGTGGTTTAACTCTCAGAAATAATGTATACAATTTTTGCTTTCAAAAGTGATTTAAGTATTCAGAAAATCTTTAGTAAAAATCCACTAAAGCCAAGTTTTGTAATTCTGTAATCAATTTTATTCTTGATTTTAAATTTACCATTAAATACAACCTGTGTGACCAAATAAAAGTCAAAAGAGAGAGTTAAGTAACAATATATAAATTTAGATACTAAAAAAAATATATCTGCTAGAAGTGAAGTATGTTGTAAATACTACCATCAGTCATAATCACTTGGCTACATTAACAATTCTAACATACAACACTATTAGAAATATAGAACAAAGTCAATGTGGGTTGTAATCTGCAGAATTAGAATCTAGCTTCAGGAAATACATCAAATTAAAATGCCAGAACTACACAGTATTCTTCACTCAATCATATATATTACAAAACAGAAACAAACTTCCAATAATTCATAGTGTTTAAGCTAACTACCCATTTCTGCCTGGTGATCCACACTATAGTTAACAGAATCAAGCTTCTACTAATTGTGAGATAGTAACACATTAATGACATGTATGGTGATTAAGAATCCTTTCACGGTAATAAAAGCATTGGTTTCGAATAACTTATACAACAAAAATTGAAACTATGATATCCAAGATAAACAAAAGCGATATTTAATAAATTAGGTAAATGGAAGTGAGTTGGAAGTGGTACAAGCACAAATAAGATTTGTTTTAAATATTAAAACAATGGTAGTAACAGCTTTATTGAAAGTATCCACATGCAAGGAAGACATACTATAAGGATGGCCAAAGACAGAGAGAGCACATAAATTAAAAGGCATGATGATATTTGTCATGCCATGTGTCTCACCCCTCCAATGAATTCTCCAAAATGTTACGGACAAGTAACTACTGTGGCACAAATATTTCTATTTTGATAACTGATGGTGCCAAAATGAGGGTATCTTTTATTTATTGCTAAAATCATGAAACGGAAATTGCATTCAGACAGTGAAAATAAGGAAGAATAGGGAAGTTAAACCCAATACTTACCAAAGATGAAGGCATGACGGTTGTGGCTATGTACGGGACGTTTCTGAAGTATACCTGCAGGTCCCGGTAGTGGTCAGGAAGGGGAGTGGTGAGAGTGGAATTACTTGCACAGGCCGCTCTCGTGAACGATCAGGTCTGACACCAGCCGCCTAGATGGCAGAGAGGGTCCTAGCACTACTACAAGAATAAGACGTACTGTGATGTACTGTGCGTTTATTCGTAGAAGCTACAAGTAAGTTACGCCCGGAAGGTACGGTCCACACCGCGACAGGAACTACTGCTGTTTCTGACTATCGGAAGTATTGGCAGGATAGCGGCGTAGCGCGGGGTCGGTGGCCGTGCCCGAGGCGTATGTGTCGCTCACGAATCACAAGTTCAAGTCACTAGCAACTAGCGATTAGCTATTAAGAAACCTCGCTGCCCTCATTCTCCTGCAGGCGTTGCTTGCGTGCGTCGCTACCGCTCAGTCAGCGATCTCGATCAGCAATTCTAGCGACCTGGTTTCCCAAGCCGCGTCGTGATGCAAGCCCGCATCAGCCAACGCCTTATGCCATATTTCAGTTGAATTAATAATTTATTTGTTATTCATTTACGCCCCTGACACATTCCTACCGACCAAAACAGCGTTACTCCGCTAACGCGTCACTCCATATCTCATTTTTACATTAAGCTTGTGGACCGCAGTTGTGGACTGTACCTCCCAGTTTACAAAGATATACACAACAACGAAAAATAATAAGCCAACCCGTTCTGCTAGATCCAGGTGTCCAATCCTGAAGACATAAACAATTATTAAAGTGTGTTCCCAAATGACATACATATAATAACAATAGTGATTACAGCTACATGACTAAGCATAACCTTCTACATGTGTGACTCTGCGCTTGCACTAGCGTCAGCGTTACGCGACGACCCAGAAACGTCAACAAGAATCTGTGCCGCCGTTGGTATGGCCGCTTCAGCATTAAACCTTGCTACTTGGCCGGAATGACGCCGGTACAAGTACAATATCAGAACAATAATAATAGATACTCCTACAATGCTGCTTAAACTTATGGTACTTATAATAAACTTATGTCTCCCTTGTGTCTGAATTTGCGTCTCTACTAATGATAATATCTGATTATATTTAATGGAGTCTTGAGACTGCCTCAGATGTTTCTCAATGTCTGTATTAAGTAGGTTTGGATCAGTCTTATTTAATTCTACAAACTTATGGCTGTGGTAAATACTTCTATTAAATTTTGGAAGGTGGTATTGTGGAAATTCAAGGTTATACACCGTGGAAGATCTATGGATAGGAGGAATGATAAAGTTCTGCCCTATAAACTGACAATGAGTTGCATTACCAATTATACCAGCCCCTCTTAATTCTATTTTGCTGACATGCGTCTGCATCTGGTCTTCCCAGCATGTTACGGTTATACTAGTTGGCTTTGGCATAGCAAAGATGTAATTGTTTTTCAATGGTGCCAAATACGGCCTATGTAACATTATAATTTCACGTCGATATTGCTCCGAAAAGTCATCAGAAAAAAACATTGATGCCTCACAACTGGTTACCCCACGGTCCAGTAACGTCATCATTGGACAAATGGTAACGATGGAACTTTTGCATCTGCCTAAGTCGTTATAATTAACACAGTGTAGGATTGCTGGTTCTTACTAATTAACAGCACATCATGGGTCGCCCACCTAATATGGTGGTGAGTCTGCTCCCAGAAAATCGGAAATGTATGAATGTCATACCGATCCAAAACAGAGATCGGCAGAGCCTATAGGTATGTCTATTACTACCCTCAAATTTTGCCCCATCAATGCCACATTAACTGTTGCTACCTGATAGTACCTATGTATATTCTCTAGTGTACAAGGAAACAACATGAACCACTCGGTGCCTAATTGTTTCTGGATTAGTTGCAGATACTGCAGGTAAGCTTTCGGGCCTAAAAGCACATCGCTAAGTTTACCCGCAGCAGCTTGCATCAGAGCTATTCTTAACCGCGTTAATTCAGTGCGTGTATTAGTTACTGCCATTACCAACTGTTGCAAAATCTGCGTGCTATACAATTGCTTAACAAAAAACGCCTCAATTTCCTTAAGATTGTGGTTCATGGTAACCTGTAGCTCACTTGCTTTTGCAATAAATGCATCCGCAAGCATCCTTATAGAAGCAGTATTATTAGTAATTGCGGCTTCCAAATTCGTGGTTAAAATTAGCTGTTTCGACAGACTCATGCGCACATCATCATCAGATTGCTCTAATGTGTCTAGTCGTTTCTGCAATTGTTCCAAATCATCTTCTATGAGAGTTCCAAGGGCATAACGTAATATGGACCCCCCCCCCCACCAATTGAATAAAGCTCCCTTGGGAGGAGATCGATTAAATCCCGAAACTCTTGACACAAAGCTTGATACAGTACTCGCAAACTATCCGCAATTATATGCGTGATTTCGTCATAATGGAAGGGTTTCTTTTCAAATGTTTGCTCTAAAATCCCAAAAATGTTTTCTAGTTGCGCACTATGATTCCGTAATTCACTAAAATCATATTGCGCAAGAATGGTACAATGGAAACTGGTTGCTACCACGTTAGCTCCTTTAGAAAAAATGACGCCGCTTGTTAAGGGCGTAACTACAAACATCTGCACCTGCACAACTCCCATAAATATTGTAAGGAAAGAATATTCTTGCTTAAGCAACTTCATGGTTATAATTAAATGAATTCTTACTTACTTAAATGCTAGAAACTTAACTACCCAAACGAACTTAATACTAATGTCCCTTCTTACTAATATATAGGATCCCCGAAAATTAATAATCTTTACTATACCCTTACTATTCCACTTGTACTAAATTGTAGTGCATGCGTTGCAATTCTTAGTGTCTTTGCACTTCCAGTCGCTGCTTGCAGTCTGTCGTAATCCCCAGCGTCAGCGCTGTGTCGGCTGCCCCACTTGGCTCACCGCACGCACACAATGCTGCAATCGAAACATGACGGCAAGAATTGTTTACTGTCAGCGAATACTTGACTCGTCCATCTGGCAGGCAAATTCCAACCCGATGAATTACGGCAAGTATCCGTGTCACATACATAGACAATGAAATGCCAACTAAGAATTCTTATAGCATGGTCTGTGCTGGATCTCTACCCTGAGGTCCTTGGTTCACTCCTGGACAGTGCAGTAACCATGAAAATCCTGGAAAAGTATATAACTAACAAAATACGCAATTCTACTTTCCCCCCCGAAAGTATTCTACCCTTACCGCCTATTTCTAAGATTGTACCCACTATTATTTACACTTCTCGTCTTTCCCCCGGTCTTACCAATACTCTGTGAATTACTCGCCGCTGGCTCAGCCGCGCTGTCCTGGCCCCTGGCTCCGCTGCGACCTGTCTTACCTCTAAGGTTGTAATTATGCCTACCTTTCTCTCTGCTTGGATCCACTGCTTGTGGCGGGGGCGCCGGCTGCTTCCTTTCCTCCGGCGCTCGGTTCGAGCCTTTCTCGCTCCTCTCCTCCCCCGCTCTCACGTTCTCGCGCCACACATACGGTCGTACCCGATTCTTATGCACGATCATTTCCTTACGTTTTACCAGCAGTTTTAGGTTTACCGGTGACGTACAACTAAGTACTTCATGTGGTCCAGACCACCTCGTTTTCCACTTAGAGCAGCTACCTGGCTTCCTGTAAGGAAAATTCAACATAACGTAGGATCCGGCACTTATGTTCTGTGGTCTCGCTTTCTTGTCATACTGCCTTTTGTAGGCATCGAAAGCCTTCGCGTTACTTTTACGCACACTGTTCCATATCCGTTTTAACTTATGAGCTAAGCTCCTCTGGGTTGTTGACTTCTTTCCGATCTGGAAACATCGTGAATGGTGCGTTCATCTCCCTACCGTAAAAGACTTCAAAAGGTGTTTTCCCCGTGGAACTGTGCACTCTCCCGTTATACGCGCTGACCATATATGGAAGTAATTTTGCCCAGCTCCTCTGAGACTTGTTTACATAACATTTCAATGATTTTATAATTGTCTTTTCAACGCGTTCACAAACTCCATTGCCCATGGCATGGTGCGGAGAGGTTTTAAGCTTCTCTATTCCCAAAAGTTTGCACGTTTGAGAGAATAACTCCGACAAGAAATTTTTCCCACAATCCGAGACAAGCGTGTCTGAACAACCAAAGCGAAGTACCCAGTGAACCACAAAGGCATTTGCAACCGTTTCAGCCTGTTGGTTTTCGAGCGGTATCGTGACCAAATACCTCGAAAACGCATCGATCATTGTTAGAATATATGAATAACATTCCTCGCTTCGGTTAAAGTGCCCCATTAAATCCAAATGAAGTCTCTCGAAAGGTGTTCTTACTTCAGGAAGATATTGCAATTTCTCCCTGGCTTGCGGAACTTCCGTGCGTTCGTTGCATATCATACATTTCTGTACATAACGTCTTACATCTTGTCTTCTCGCGGGCCACCAAAACTCTCTAGCAACCGTTCTATTTACACTTTTCCAACCAATGTGTCCAGCATAGACACTGTCATGATGTAGACTGATCAGTGTTTCACGTAATGACTTAGGTACTACTACGCGCTCTCCATTTCTCGCTACACGCCTTAACAATCCATCCCGCAACGCAAATCTTTTGTCTTTCCGCCAATTTTCGCATTCGATGTCCCGCGACTGCTCCACAGGAAGCTGAGATAAGGCGGAGCTTCCTTAGCTGTCACCGCCCTCACTTTGCGACTTAGGCTATCAGCGTTTCCGTGACTAATTCCTGGCTTATGACGGACAGTGTATTCGTATTCCGAGAGTAGGATACTCCACCAGGTAAATCGGCTCGACGGATCTTTAACTGTCAACAGGCACTTAATTGCAGCATGCATGATCTGCTACTAGCTAAAATTTCGAACCTAGGAGATAACACCTGAAGTATTTGATCCCCCAGATAACCCCAGCTAATTCTCGATCTGAGGTACTATAATTTTTTTCTGCAGGGCTCATTTGTCTCGAAGCATAACACACCGGTCTTTCCAGGCCATCAATTACCTGCGATAAAACCGCCCCTAAAGCAACTCCTGAGGTGTCTACAGCCAAAATAAAAGGTTTTTTCATGTCGGGATAAGCAAGGACGGGAGGTGTTGTCAACAGTTCTTTAAGCTCGTTCATAGCTCGTGCACACTCGGGTGTCCACTTAAAATCTGCCCCCTTCCTCAGCAACTTCGTAAGAGGTTTCGCCTTATAGGCATAATCTTTAATGAACTTCCTATAATAGTTCGCCAGCCCTAGAAATGACTGAAGCTCCTCGACATTGGAAGGAGTTGGGAAATCCTTCACAGCCGCGAGTATTCTTGGGTGAGGTTTTATTCCCTCCCGTGAGACGACGTGGCCAAGGTATTCTGTCTCATTTTTTACAAAATGGCACTTTTTGAGAGAAAGCGTCAGGTTTGCCTTACACATCCTCTCAAAAACCTCCCTCAGATGTTCGACATGCTCCTCGAACGTTCTAGAAAACGTAAAACATCGTCCAAGTACACTAATGCTACATGGGGCTTCAAACCATATAACAGGGTGTCCATTAAACGCTGAAACAAACTAGGCATGTTGCGTAGACCGAAAGGACAGCGTCGGAACTCAAAAAGGCCGTTCGGTAAAATGAAAGCGGTTTTGTGCACATCTTTTTCGGCTACAGGGACTTGATAATACCCTGACCGCAAATCCAAGGTTGAAAAGAATTGGCATCCCCCTAAATAATCCACCGTTTCTGCTATGGACGGTAGAGGATACACATCTGGTGTTGTGACACTATTCAACCCCTTGTAATCCACACAGAATCGATACTTGGTCTCCCCATCTTCTGACCGTTTCTTTATTAATATTACGGGAGCCCCCCAAGCAGATTGAGATTTACGAATCACTCCTTCCTCTAGTTGTTTGTTAATAAATTCATCAACTATCTCTCTCTGATGTACGGAATTCGATACGGCTTCTTCCTGATTGGCTTCGCATCCCCTGTATCATTTGTATGCTCGATCAGATCCGTGGCCGGCAAGGCCCGCTTTGTATCGAACAAAACTTTATACTCATCCAGTAACTCCTGCAATTTATCCCGTTGTTCCCCCGACAAATCTTCTAATTTACCTCTAAAATCTATATCAACATCTACATTATTCCATATAATCTGCTTCACATTTCCATTACATGATTCATCAATACCGTTATTACTATTATCCTCGACATCTGTACTCTCAAGTACTGACAAAACGGCTAAACTACACCCTCGCGGAATCTCCACATTGCGATTGCTAAAATTGTCCGCTACTACTGGCACGAACTTTTCTCCATTTATTATTCGAACATGACACACACTTCTTTTAATATACACTCTTCGTCTATCTAAAAATTCTGCATCTTGTGGAGGCTCGACTAATACTACTGATTATAGATCAACTGCCAAGCTTTTCGCCACAGAAACATGGATGATTTTGTCAGAATTTGGAGGTATAATTTGCGCAGTGGCCGCCTTTGCGATTGACCTTAACACTCGAATAGCGGGTTCCGATATGCCTATCGAATCCCTTGAGTGCTCATCGGGTCTTTGAAGCTGGATTAGTACGTGTCCCATAGATGGGTGTCGTAGACTAATCGTATGCTTAGCAAAGTCGATAATTGCAGAATGTTTCCTCAAAAATTCTATTCCGACAATACCGTCCAATCCTAAACTCAACGAAGGACCAAAACATATGCCAACATGTCAAACGTTCCTCCCTCTATGTAAACATCTGCCCTTTTTACCCCTAACACAGGAATTTCACAACTTACATCTATACCTGTAATCTTACAATTTGTGGAGCATAAACCTTGCTTTCCACAAATATCAACACACAACAACGACGCAGAAGCTCCGGAGTCAACTAACAAACGACATAACTTAACTTTTATTGATGCAATTAGGACCAATTCTGTGTTACTTACCCCCGTAATGTCCTGCCTATGAGTCACAGGAATGTTAATTACCTTGGGTAGTTCGTTGGGGACACACCTACCCAGTGCTAGTTTAAACCACTAGTACCCCCTTGAGAGTTACTATTACCTCCCTGGTGCTCCAAATTATTTGACCTTCTGTTATCCTGATTTTGTCTTCCAAAATTCCCCTTACTGCAGCATGGTTACCTCTTCTAGCCCCATTACTGACTTGCATAGTTTACCTATTGCAGCTAGAGCAAGTATTCCCATTAAAATTATTTCTTCTGCCTCCATTATTCCCATGTGAACCTCTCCCTCTGAAATTGTTAGCTGGATTGCAGAAGCACTCCCTCTGAACATGCCCTCTTTTTCCACATTCCCAACATTTAATCACTCTCTTATTATGAAAAACATGCTTAATTTTACACTTACCTTCACTGGTAGTTCTGCTCTTTACCTGGTCGAAAAACGTCGCTATCTCTATCCCATCAGCAAAAGTTCGCGGTCGTTGCAATGTTACATATTCAGCGATTTCATCTGAGAAACCGCTTAACAAGGTGTCCAAGTTTAACTGATCATCTTGGTACTTGACAGCTGTATCATGTATGGTTTCTCCCGTTAACTCATATGTATGGCTACTCAAAGCTTTTATTCGATCCGCGAAATTCCCTATTGACTCATCTGGTAACCGCTTCAAATTTCTTAATCTTTCCCGGTATGAACGTGCACTAGACTTGTCTTTGTTTCGTTTCAACAGCTCGTATTTCAACCCTTCAAAACTTTCAGAATTTTTAGTCTTCATCGTGCAACAACTGTCGAAACGCGTCTCCCTTTAAATGACACTTGAAAATTCTTAATCTCTCCTCTGGTGACAATTGCAATAAATCTAGGAGATTTTCGATTCTTAGGATAAATTCTTGAACATCTTCCCCAGGACTACCACCAAACACCACATCCTGTCCCAAGAATGAACCTAGGAACTGCAATTTACTACTCCCTTTCCCGTCTTTAACACTACACCAATTGCTTTTTCAGTACCCGTTTGCGTCCGTAGCATTACTACTATTACCTATTTCTGCTGCTAAACTAGCTACTTTCTTGGCCAAATCCGTGACAACATCCTGGACTGTTTGCTGAGACTCTGCCGTAATAATTTACTCACCAAACTGCTTTGACTGCCGCCGCCGCTCGCGCGCCTGGAGACCGCTACCCGCAAGACACCTCGCTCGCAGCCCGCGTAGGGACCCGCCTTGTTGTCCCGCCTGGAGCGGAATGTGAAGACTCGAACTGCAACTGCCTCGCCGCTGTCACCAGTTGTCACCAGTTGTCACCCGCTGGCCGCTACGTGCGCTGCTGTCGCTCCGCCTGCTGCTCGCCGCTTCGATGCCCGCAGCCGCTGCCACCGCTGCTGCTGCCGCCGCCGCCTTTTCCGAAGTCGGTAGCCGTGGAGTCGTGATGCCTTGACGTCGACCCTCCGTTGGCTCCAGCAGTTGTCCCGTCTCAAATCCGCACGTCGAATCTTATCTCCCAATTCTTGGAACGAATCTCGTAGAGTCCCGGGTTCGAAGCCACTTTGACACCAATCTGTACGGGACGTTTCTGCAGTATACGTGCAGGTCCCGGTAGTGGTCAGGAAGGCGAGTGGTGAAAGTGGAATTACTTGCACAGGCCGCTCTCGTGAATTATCAGGTCTGACACCAGCCGCCTAGACGGCAGAGAGGGTCCTAGCGCTACTAAAAGAATAAGACGTACTGTGATGTACTGTGCGTTTATTCGTAGAAGCTACAAGTAAGTTACACCCGGAAGGTACGGTCCACACCGCGACAGGAACTACTGCTGTTTCTGACTATCGGAAGTATTGGCAGGATAGCGGCGTAGCGCGGGGTCGGTGGCCGTGCCCGAGGCGTATGTGTCGGTCTCGAATCACAAGTTCAAGTCACTAGCAACTAGCGATTAGCTATTAAGAAACCTCGCTGCCCTCATTCTCCTGCAGGCGTTGCTTGCGTGCGTCGCTACCGCTCAGTCAGCGATCTCGATCAGCAATTCTAGCGACCTGGTTTCCCAAGCCGCGTCGTGATGCAAGCCCGCATCAGCCAACGCCTTATGCCATATTTCAGTTGAATTAATGATTTATTTATTATTCATTTGCACCCCTGACAGCTAATAGAAAAAAGGCCTACATGCATTACAGTATTTCAGTAGTAAACCATAGTCATGTGAACAGATGAAACTCGTGGCAAGGGAATCAGATGTGCATACAATGAATTTTACCACATCAAATAGCTGTGGTGCATGGGTGGCAGCAGTAGCAAGAAACTATCTGGCTTTAGGTTTCCTCAAACCCTCGCAATTCCATACCCTAACATACATTTAAACAAACAATACACGCTAATTACTAATCTTTCCTCCTCTCCCATGTCCGAAACTCAGTTCCCTGTTCTGATACTCTCATTTTCACCAACCAGAAAGTTTCACCAGTCAACTTTGATACACGACTATTTAGCTTTCTACCTCACTTGCTGCTGGTGATATCATTTTGCTACCACAGCGAAGAGCGAAAATCTCTGTGATGAGTTTGAGACCATCCTACAACTGTTTGTACTACCATCTTAAATGGATCCACTTACCATTCCCCAAAACCATCCCCACCTCCTATTCCAGATATTCCTTTTTCCCTTAACTCCATGCCCAATTTAAAACACCCAAATTCCGTTGATACCCTAACCACAAGAGAACTATCCAAGAACAAAAATATCATCATCCTTCCAGCAAACAAAAACACAGCCACCATGGCAAAGAACTATAATGACTATGAGGTTAAGTTTTGAAACAGTTCTCTGATACCAGCTCCCACCATCCACAAATCACAGATCAAGCCACTTCCATTTGCGAGGAAGTACTACTTTCCTTGAACTCCACGGCACCTTAATAGGCCTCTCAGCGAAATCAATTTCCATCTTCACTCCATAGAATCCCTGTACACCCATCCTGTGCCTTCTCTCCAAGATCCACAAGGCTGACAACTGTAGGCAATATACAGTAGCAGCATGTGGATCACCTACTCATCAAATTGAAGACCTTGTGGATCAATATCTCAAACATTTTGTATAGAACCCACCATTCATTTATCAGAGTCATAAACATTTCCTCGAGCATCTATCTGTCCACAGTCTCCACTCCTCTACCGTCAGTCTCCTTCTGTTCTCCTAATAATGTCACTTCATTGTATACAAATATCCCACACTGCTACGGTCACAATGGCCTAGAACATTTCCTAGAATCATGGCCTCCACCCAGTATTCCCAACACATCTTTCTCATATCCTTGGCTCACTTTATCCTCTCAAAATAAACTTCTACTCCTTCAATTCTCAAGTATACCACCAAATACACGACACTGCATGGATAAGTGTATGACCTCATTCCAGGGCAGTGGAGACTCTAGAGGAACAAATCCTTAAGAAGCCCCCACTGAAACCACTTATGTGGTTCAGATATATAGACGATATGTTTATGATCTGGACTCTTGGTAAAAATCATCTATTTTTTCAATTCCATAAGGAATAGCTACTGCATCAATTCACACATCAATTTCCTCTATACTGACATTTCCTTACAAAACGGTGACCACCATATATGTTCACATCAAGCCAACAAATTTTCAACAATACATTTACCATGATAGTTGTCATACCTTTTAGCCTGGCCATATGTGGAGAGCATATCTGTTCCGATAAAGAATTGTTTTCCAGATACTCACAAAACCTGTTATAAGCCCTCATATTCTATTGCAATTACCCTGATGTTATATGAAATCAAACATCTCATACTACAACCTACCCTTCACACAACTACCCGCATCCTGCATCTCTAAAACCAACCATAGACCTTATATTAATCACCCATTTCTCTTGCAGCATGGGCACAGTGACTACTGCCTACTCTGATTTCACCAAAGGGGAAACTTTTTTAATCACTAAAGATGCTACATACGCTACAATACCAACTCATCAACCTCCGCTTACAAACTTTCCTCAAGAATGAATATGCGCAGGAAATTAGTTTATACCAACAACATAGAACATTCATAGGCAGCCCATTCCAGTTCCCACAATTCGTACAACCTAAACTGCTTTATTTTATAAAAATGGGAGCTGTCAGTCTTCTCATAATCTAAAATCCCTTCTGACCTTTATAGATGGGTACTAGCTTGTCAATATATCCTTGGCACCAAGCTTCAACCTCTGAGAAGACCCAACCAATATACCTGATTGAATTTTTTTTATTGAGAAAACCATTACATTTGTCAGTTGATTCCAGCATGAGGTATTGCGGAGGTAAAATACATTTCAAATTCGCATTACTTTGATTTCCGCCAATCGTGGAGCTTAGTTATGGAACGTAGGAGCCACAAAAGGTGGCGTTACTTCTGCATGTTAGTGTTGTGGACATAAGCTGTGAACGTTGAGATGGGCCCAGACTCTTTCCCGATCGGTAAGTAACGATCAGTAGATTCTTAGTACCAACTTAATGATGGCTGTTGTAGTGAACCAAACGGAATGTTATGCCGCATAATTTCTTAACTTTTCTATTTTGGGAACAACAAAATACTTTATGAAAGTTTAGAGTGAACATCGCTTCTGTGCTGTTTTCTTCTCCGAGAAAATTGAGGAAGAGAAATGCAGGTCGATGGTGCCATATGCTCTCAAATGTCTACATCTAGACTGTCTGCAGGTTGATGGTTTTCTGATTTTTAGTGTTACCGACTAGTTGATTTACTGGATCCTGTATTGGTGGTTTGTGGACAGGAATCTCTCAACAAGTCTTTTATCTCATATTAATAATTGTAGCTAGAAATGACAAAAATATTACAATTACGATCCCTACAGGAAGTGACTATTAACGCGTGGCTTCATAAATACCCATCATTTATTGTTATTTGTTTACTGTAAGTATAAATTTATTATCTTTGCCTAATCTAATATATTAAAAATATATTTGTTTTTTATTTTTTATCACATTTTCTACGCTACCCACTTCTAGTAATAAATTTTTCGCATAGTTATCGATTATCTCTTCAGTATTTCCCCCTCCAGAGCAGGCGTTGGGGCTGGGGGGGGTGTAAGTGGGGGCAAAAAGTACCCCGGGCCCCTGAAAAGGGAGGGGGACAATGTCCAGCGTGTCCAACTAAATGAAAATCAAACGAGTTTCAAAATCTGCACGTATGATTTAGAACAAAAGTCCTGAGCTCTGTTACTGAATGTTGTTCAACAGAGTGAAGCATTGAGGAGGAGTCAAAAATTGATAGTATTAGGGAAAGCGACAGTTATAGACGAAATCCTTTCTGAAAGAGAACGGCTCGATCGACAGGGAATGAAAAGCTTTGATTTCGATAAAAGTCTGTGGAGTAAAAAAAAATGCACTTCGGCAGTTTAGAAGAAGCTCTTAGGAAAGGTCCTGAGCCAGGCCCGCCGCTAGCTGTTTGAACGCCCGTGTGCAATACCGATTATGCCACCTCCTCTCTAACTACAGCCAGTGGTGGATCTAGGAGTTTTCCGAACCGGGTCAAAAATGTCACCCGCTACAGTTTCGTCGCGGCGACAATGGAGTGGCAACTATCGCGGGGCGGCGACTGTCGATCACTCGATTTGCCGCCCCCCTCGATGCGGTGCAGTATTAGCACGCCCACTTACGGCGGGCCTGTCCTGAGCAAACACCGAAAAGATAGTCGTGGGACCGAAAAAGTAATCAAGCTTTCCCTTCAAAGGTGTTTGAGCGCATCTTAAAAAAATGGGTATGTTTCGAAAAGGGCTGGCTTGTTTGCTGCCAAGAAAAGCAAGCATTGTACTGTTTTGCTTGCCGGTTGTTTTCGCCGCGCACGAATGTCTCTGATTTGGCTCTACGCTACGTCTGGGGATTATCAAGAGGCTGAAAAAAGGCAAAACAATAAGTTGTGAAAATAAAAACAGCACTGATCACAAAATGTCACACTCAGAATGACGCAAATTAGAAAATGCGCTAAATAGTAGTGTAGCCATAGAAAATTTGACCGAAACGTTGCAAGATAAGAGCGGTATTGGATCGAAGTATTGCATCTCATTATTGAAGCTATTCTTTTCCTCGCGGAAAGTGGTTTTATCTATGAGAGATGAGAGTGACATAGTCAGAGAGCGTCGAAATGGCAATTTTTGTTGTTGTCTTAGAGTTTTTGGCGCAGTTTCGTCCGATTATGAAAGAGCCTTTGAGAAAAGTTGAAGCATCACAACAAGTAGGTTCATCATCTATCACATCATGTTCAGAACGAATTTATTGAAATAGCTGGAGACTGTTCGCCAAACTATTTTAATAGAGGTAAAGTGCAATAAATACTTTTCTGTTATCGTCGATGCAACTCCTGATGAAGCCCAAACTGAGTTAAATGTTTTTATACTGCACTACATTGACCTCAATGAAGACTTTGCTGTCTGCGACCAAACTACTGGTTGTCAGTCTCTAGAATGATTTGCGATGAGCTGAAACGTTATGGCATACAGCTTTCATACTGTCTTGGGCAGGTTTATGATAACGGGAGCAATATGGGTGACAACTGTCTGGGAGCTCAAGCACTTATATTAAAAGAAAAAAATCTCAGACACGAACACTTTTTTTTTCATTCTAGTCCCCAAAGATGCATAGTTCTGAAAGAAAATATTGGATAGACCCTTCACTGGCTATCAGAAACTAGATGATCTGTGCGGAAAGATGCGTGCGTCCATTTGCTAAGCATTTGCCAGGATTATAAAGGGTGGTTGATCTTGCTTTTAACTTTGAATGCCGGGGTACATTGCTCTAAAGGGCATTCAGAAGTATTTTAAATCATTTCAGTGTGTCCTGATGTCTACAATTTGGTACAAAGTATTAGCTGCAATAAACATATATAACGTTGTGCTTCAAGCAATGGAACCTACAGAAGATGTTGAAAGTGCGAATATTAAGTCTAGTGGAAGAATTAAGTGATAGTTATGATACTATTTAAGCAGATAGTTGTACCAGAAAATATTGTAATGTCACCAGACTTCAATTTAATGATCAGCGGTACAGAGAAACGGAAAGACAAAAGAAAACGCTTGTAGCTGAAACACAAGAAGATTTAAACCTAAGCCCAGAGATCAGTTTTAAAGTAAATGTTTACAATGTTATTCTAGATACAGTTTTAGGAATCTTAATTGTAAGGTAGGCTGCCATAAACAACATGATATAGCCAGTTCTCCCTATGCGCCTTTTCAATTTTCCTCGTAACGTACTGTATTTCTTAATGTAATGTTAGCCTTAGGGATTTTCTGCACTTTGCCTATTACTGTTGCACAAGCAAAGCGGCCAGTCATCGTTTCTTGCAGGAGTTAAGAATTGTTTGAGAACTACAACGGGGTAATGGCGGCTTGTTGGATTAGCTGTGATGGCAATAGTCCAATATTAGCCCACTCATTAGAGTATACTGGGATTATAGAAGAGTTCACAACTAAAAAAAAGCTAGAAAGGAAGTATAATTTTGCAAAGTATCGAATGTGTGTAAACTGAGAACATTAAAAAAAAAATTAAAATGACGTTAATATGTTGTTGTTTTTGTTGATAAAGTCAGAAAATTTTAATACAAAAAAAAATGAAGTAAAGTATTTTGCCAGAGGAAGGGGGCTAAGAAAGCTTACCCGAGGCTTGGGCCGGCGTTAGGAGGGGGGAAGGGTGAGCGGCGAAAATGTACCCCGGGCCCGCCGGCCGAGGGGAGACCGGATGACAGGCCGGAGGGGCCCCCGGCCCAAGATTCCGCCCATTGCCTGCCCGGGCAGTGGCAGATCTTGCGCTTACCCAAGGCCCGAGAATCCTAACACCGGTCCTGTCCACCGCCACCCAAGCGCTGTTTATCATAGCTCGGCGGTTTTCATTCACGTCTTATCTGATTCTCTTACCACGCGTTTCATTTATTTATATAAATAAATTAAACTCGTGGTAAGAGATGATACTGTCGATAACCACTGAAAATAAGATGAGATAGGGAAAAATAACCCGTCACTTATCACAGATGAAGGCAGGAGGGTGAGAAGAACGGGTAAACAAACAAACACAAACAAAATTCCCAATATTCCGGCTAGTCATGTAGGAGGCGAGACATAAGGTGCGGGGAAAGATAACAAATCCCGTCACGCCACATAAATGAAACAAAGATGAAATATGCGGGAGGGTGGGGTCTGAACCATGGAGGAAGGAAAAGAGTGGAGGCGATGCAAGGGATCTTCACCAGGCAGTGGATTGAAGTCGGGTATAGAGAAGTGGGGTGGGGAGGTCACCATACTGGATTACCCTAGAAATACGGGGAATATGCACAAACACGTCAAGGGGATTCTACGACATCCGTGGCGCCATAATTTGATGATAGATTATTTTGTAATTCGACGAGACAAATCAAAAACGAAGAATAATTTTTTTCGATATCTTGCTTAGTTTTCGAGATATACTGCCTCCAAATTAAGGTGGTTAGGTTGGGATGCGGCCTGCATCAAAACATAATTTTGCTAAAGCCACTACGAACTACACGCTGCACATGCAATGAGTGTTCTATGTTTTTTTTCTACCTTTTATGGTTAGGTTGAAACGCGGCCTGGATCAGAATAAAAACGTCACCAAAGTCGCAACGAACTATACCTATAACTAAGGGAGATATCAAAAAGTTTTACTCCTGATTTTCGATTAGTATCGTCGTTTTACATGAAATCGATCATCAAATTGCATCGCCACTGTTATGATAGTGCTTCCCACCTCAACATACAAAATTCATTGTGAACTGCAGACTTTCAACACTCGTTTACAATAAAGCTGGCCTATTATGTGCACAGTAGTAAGATTTGCTGATTGTCTACACTACACAAACAAATATTTGAGAACAACGTCATCCTATTGAGAGCAGTGAATAAGTCTATAATAATAAGCCCTACTCTTGCAGGTACCTATCAAACACTTGGAGAACAATAATTACAATGTGACTAACTTATGAAACGGTATTCCAGGTTGTTTCCTAACTGGTCTGTTTGTGCAATCGTATGCGGCACAAGCTGGAATTATGAAAACTTTGAAATATTAGAAAATTAAATATTCACAGCAGTAAAAACATTGCAAACAGCGCAGTGTTTTGGGAAATCTGTTATGGCCGCCGCTCATGCGCAGTAGGAGCCAAGTGTTTACAGGCGGCTTCACAGATTTAGCGGTAATTGGCCTCCACTCTTTTCCTTCCTGCAAGGTCTGAACCGGTGATGGGGGGATAAAATTGACCAACGACAAATGTGAAATAGAATAATCTCTGGGCTAATCAGTCGAGGTAAAATAAAATTGTTTAAAAAATATTATTTTGATCCTCTGTGCACATCAAGCCAACTAACTTACAACAGTACCTACCCTTTGACAGTTGACATCCCCTCCACATCAAACTTCCCCTCCCATACAGCCTTGCAATCCATGGCAGACGCGTCTGTTCTGATCATGAATCACTTACCAGGTTTCCCAAAAACTATTGCCAGTCCTTGTTTCCCACTGCTACCCCAGGATCTTGTTGAAAAGCAAATCTCCTCTGCTATCACCACAACCCCCATTCTGGTTTTTAAGGCTTTATGCCAAGTCGACGTCGAAGTCATTAGATGTGGGAAAGGACTGGGGCCAGAAATGGGAAGGAATTTGGTCTTTTGAAGGAAGCAGCCCGGCGTTCACATGGAGAGATTTGGGGAAACCATAGAAAACCGAAATCTGGATTCCCAGATGGGGATTGGAATCCGCATCTTTCCGAAAGAGAGGCCAGAGCGTTATCAATCACCCACCCTGCTCGGTCCCCGTTCTGTACCTCTTAAAGCTGACCGCTGCCCAATATTCATTATCCAGTTATTTCTTGGCCTAGAATCCATCAAACAGATCCTTCACCATGGGCATGGGTGTCCTCAATAAAGTCATACATCTTAGTCCGCAAGTACTTACCTTCTGATTCTCCTAGAACTGCACGGGGATCTTTCCGCTGTAATAGACCCCACTGCAAAACATGCAGCATACATCCAGCCACCACTATGTAAAACATCTGCTTGCATGGGGTTGTAGCTTACAGCAGCTGTCTTAACTATGATCGTCTCCTGGTACCTAGTTGTTCTTTGCCTGTGGTCTATAATCCCTCGTAAAATAAAAAAAGGATAACCCAAGAGATAAAGGTATGTTCTCAAAATACAACTTCACACTTCCGGATTAATTCCAAATTGTATATTTTGCAATTGTTCTTACAAAAACTCGGTACCAGCGTAGGCCTAATAGAAAAGCATCAGACTTCTATCCGAAATAAATGATTAAGGGGCATCCATAAATCACGTGAGGTGTTTTTCCGGACCCCCCCCCCCAAGATATCGCCCTCGCAGCTTTTTGAGACCGGTTTTTAGGTCTCACCCTTCCAAAGTCAGTTACACCCCCACTTTTCGACGAAATACCCCCTAAATTTTTAGTTCTACAGTCCAAAAAAAAAATTCAGAAACCTCACGTGAGATTTCCGATGATTCCCCCCTCCCCATTGGTGAGAATTCGCCGGACCCCCCCCCCCTCCCTATTTTACCTCACGTAATTTATGGACTCCCCCTTACAAGTTAAACCAACCTCTCACAGTAAGCAACTTCCTCCTAACCCCTAGATGAAAGTTAAAAGGTCATCTCGAAGGAAGAGTGAGCCCACACCACTGTTGCGTCACCACTAAAATTTTCTACATCTCCTTCACCGACCAACATACCCTCCTCTCAGTCCAATTTCTACCGGATTACTGCTGCCCGCCTAGGCTAGCGGTGCCTCCTTACATTCATATTGGGCCAACTGACTCAGCATACGCTTGATTTGACAAAGGGAAACCTTGTTTTCATTCCAATCATTCTGAAATTTTGATATGTTGTGAAGCATATTTTAAATGTCAGTTTTAATTATGAGAGTTTTTCTTCAAGGATTTGTGGATTTCGAGTTAAAGTTGTATAACTGTCATTGCTGCAATTCGTCAGTCTGTGAAATGATTCTGTTATCAAAATATTCTTTAAAAATTTCCTCAATTTTTGACATTTAACTGGTCCAGATCCCAAATGTATTTGATAGTGAAAATCGACTTTGACTATAAGTGCAAAGTCAGATAAAAACTTTGATGTCGATTATCTCCAAAGATATGAGTACTGCCGATCTATAATATATCTCAAATTTCGATAAATTTGATTCTCTATGTGATGGTAATATTATTTCCTCGTTATCTATTTCCCTTAATGCTAATACTTTGTTTCCAAAATGATGCTTTATAGAAGCCATTACGTTCAAACCTTAATTTCCCTATAACGGCTAATACATTGTCAGTATCTTTACGAAAGTCACTCCATTTGTTCAGCGAAAACTTCTTTTTAACCTAAAAGTCATTTCTATGCCCTCAGACCCGCATGTCCGCAGAAATGTGAATTGTAAAGTCAGCGAAATCTCTTATTTTGTCTATAAAACATACTTTCCTGTTACTTATTCTCTACCTTTTCATATGTTGCGTATTATTTTATGCCAAACATTTTGAGCTCTGAATCTTAGCTGTACCTTGAAAATTAGGTGAAAAAGTTTCTTGTGCAATATTTTCCATGAATTTGCAAGATCACCAATTTCACGATATCTCCTTAATATAATTTTCTAAAATGCAAGTGTTAGATCTAATTTGAATTGTCATCTCGTTATACACCTCTGAAAATGAATGTGGCCAAAAGGTATCTAAAAAAAATTAACATTTGTTATAATACTTTCAAAAACTTATAAAATGGCAGAAAATCTCCTTACTAACATGTTTTCTGACTCTCAAACTACTGGAAAATGCTTCTAAAATGATCTGCTGTTAGTTTTAAGTGTGTTAAAGACCCTTTAAGCTGTTTTTGAAAGTATACTGACATAAGTCAGGTTATGTAACGACTACCTACTCTAATCCCACCAAAGGAGAAGCCTTTCATATTATTGGACACAACACCTGCTCTACCACTCACCTTATTTACCAACTTACCTGTCTTCACTGCACTGCTTCCTACGTCAGTCTCACCACTCAACAACTATCCTGCAGAATGAATGGCCACAGGCAAAAAAGTTTATACTTTTAATCCATACCATCCAGTGACAACTAATGCAACTCATATGATTCCAACAATCTCAACACCTGTTCCACTGTTTCTGAGTTTTCCCAGACACCACCACCTCTTCATAACTCCGTAGATGGGAACATGCCTACCAACACACCCTAGACTAGTGGTCCGCAACCTACTCGCGGCACCCCATTAGTTTATCCATAAACCATCCTGATCTGGGTTTTCCATGGTTTTCCCAGATCACTCCACGCGAATGCGGGGATGGTTCCTCACAATAGCCCATGGGCGCCTCCTGCCATATCCCTTATAACCCTTCCAAACCATAACCCTTCTCGATAGGTGCTATGCACCCTCCGCCACACACTTTTAGTGAATCGCGGAGTAATAATAATAATAATAATAATAATAATAATAATAATAATAAAAATCTTGCGGCACACCTTACCGGTCGAGCGGCTGAGTTGTTTTTTTTTTTTAAAAAAAAAAAAAAAAAAAGGGTCCTCACTACACGAAATTATTTCCGAGGGTATACAACCACCTAACGCGTAAAAAATGATATCTATAAACAGCGGTTGCATAAAATTAATAATCAGGCAGTTTTATATTACTATTAAAGTAAATAATTGAACACACACCTTCAACGTGAATCTTGTTCCTGCTTAACTCCACACAGGTGGCTGATTCAGGGAGAAATCGTTTACAATGCAAGCCCATTGCTTCATCGACGGATTTGAGTTTTCTTCCTCTTGGATGTTTTAATTTCAGTCAACGTCGAGAAGCCCAATTCACATAAATATGCAGTTGCAAATGGCAATAGCACATTTACTGCCATGTCGAAGATAGCTGGATAGTCATTCCTTATTGTTAGCCAAAATGTACCTAAAGGAACTTCGAGAAGTTTTAATTTAAAAATTCTGTCAGCTTTTAAATCTGCTAGTTCCTCTTGAATATTAATTGGAAGATGTTCCGAATTCGCAACGAATAAATCACGAACCCAGTCGATCGTCAACACTTTATACAAAGTACTTTTTGAATCTCTGCTGCAGGACTTCTAAATGTCCTTTAATTAAGTCCATCACCATTTTATTACCGTCATCAAGTGATCATACAGTCGGGAACATCCCACACGACCCATTTTCAATCCTCTGTAACCACAAATCCAGCTTATTTGCAAATCCTTTAATCTTATCCATACTAATAAGAATATTTTCGTTCCTACCTTGCATTTTGATGGTCAGCTCATTCAAGTGTACGAAAATGTCGGAAATATATTTCAGCTCTCATACCCATTCGCCATCTGCGAATAAATCCGAGTACTTATTTATGTTTTTCAACAGTCAAAAATGCTTGGACCTCTTCTCTAAGTTCAAATATTCGCTTTAACACCTTTCCTCGTGGCAGCCAGCGTACTTCTGTGTATAGCAGGAGGGTAGTGTGTTCTGAACCCACTTCCTGACATAAAACGGGAAAAAACGTCGCGAATTTAGGGGCCGCGATTTTATGAAGTTCACGACTTTTACTACTTCGTTCAGAGAAAGTGGCAGAGACTTAGCAACAATGGCTTCGCGGTGAATGAGACAATGGTCGCATCGTACGTTGGGATCTACTTCAGCTGCAAATCCTTTCACTGGGCCTGTCACAGCAGCCGCTCCGTCTGTACAAACACTAACGCAGTCTCCATGTTAATTCATTAAAGAGCAAATATTCATCAGTCAAAGGAAATATTTCTTCACCGATAGTAGGCTTTGAAAGTTTTTTGCAAAAGAAGAAATTACAATATTACATCTCCATCGATGTGGCGAATGTAAGTCAGAAGTTGCGCGTGACGGCTAATATCTGTGGACTCGTCGATCTGAAATGAGAACTTGACTGTTGTTGATTTCCTCCATAAAGTCTTCAATATCACGAGATATATCAATAACTTAGTGATTGATTGTGTCGGCAGAAAGAGGAGTATTTGAAATTTCACTAGCAGATTCTAAACCCAGAACTATTCTCACAATCTCTTTACAAACAGGCTTTAACAGCGTTTCACCTATTCAGTGTGGTTTCTTGGCCTTTACGAATACGATAAGTTCGGTTGTTTTATAACTAGCTTCCTGTACTTTTTCCAAATCACTTACTATAGCGGTCATGAACGTTCTTTGGATGTAGTCTTCTCGGGAGACACCTTGTTTACTCAGCTAGTCTCCCGAGAAGACTTTATCCATTCTCAACGCCGAGAAATACTTCGTTCCTATATGAACATTCTTTGTTTTTTTTCTTATTTTCCAACAACTGGCGAAAATAATTGACATCTTTACTTGACAGAGAAGAATATTTTGTTGACAAATATCGTTTCAATTTACTGGGAACCATAGCAGCGTTGCTGAGTTTTTCACCACAAACGATATACACGGGAATTGGGCACGTTGTTCCACCACACTAAAAAAAGAAACATAGGATAAGTAATTATCACTATAAATCCGCGGCATCAACTTTTCTTTCTTTCTTTCTGGCTCAACGCTTTTACCAGTTGCACTCATCGATGGAACACTCCGTTCAAGGAATTTGTCCATCTTGAAGAACTACAATAGTCTGCTAATTGTAATAGAAAATATCAAGACTAACTACTAACACAGTTTTCGGACCACTTCAGAGCACAGCTATGATGGAACTGAAATAATTTAAAGAAGCAGGATTTATACACTTCAAAGAAGTCACATATACGATGCCGATTGATTTTGCAGTAATGTCTAACAATGCGTTGGTGCAACGGTACAGGAACAAAGTAGTATTGTTGGACAAGCACCGACACCGAAAACTTAATAATCCCAGCAGTTTAGACTGAGGTAATAGTACACACACAAAACATGTGGTAAATATAACAGAAACTTGATATGCAGCAGTAGAGGCGAGGAATAAAAATATTTCAAAAATCAGTAAACAAAACTAACAGCAACTGTGAGTAAATAAATAACATTTAATTTCTTATAATACGACAATATGTAACAATTCCCGGCACATGAAACTAAGATATAATGAATAAAAAACTTGACAATTAATTCCTTATAATGGGTAAAATTTCGCGGTTCCGGACCACTGCCCTAGACAACCCTGGCCTCAGCCTGCACCAAATTTGTCACTTACCATTTTGCAATTTTAAAGTCAGTTTTCATATATATTTTTCAACATATGTATATATTTTTTTATATCTTACTAGTTTTTTTGCCTATTTACTCTTACAACAGATCAAAATTATATTTATTAAATAAGTTAATTTTACCTCGACTGATCGCCTCAAAGATGACTCTGTTTCACATTTATCCAGTGGCGTAGCTAAGGGAGGGCGGTCCGCCCCATGGAGCAAAGAAAAGAGAGGAGACCACGTAAGGGTCCTTCTCCATACAACGAAGTGACGCCGAGAGGAGAGCGGTGGAGTGGGGAGTTCGCCATATTGGTAGGGTCAAGAAACACAAGGAATGTATACGGAACGGAAGAATTTCTTCGTTTTTAATCATCGCATTACTAAAAATGAAGTCTTATGGCATCACATTTATAAATACCCTAATTGACGTAACCTACAAACATTAGAATTTAAGAAAAACAAGCTACCAATAATGTTCTATCTATTTGATCTTCTAAAAAATTAGCTGAACATAAAAAACTGAAATTAGTTGCCATCCAATTTTGCCTCCTGCAAGCTTTCATCTATTTTGATCGTGGATCTTCATTCTTTGGAAACTTGTATCAAATAAAAAATATTCTATGTATTGGCTACACAGCAGTAGTTATTTTTAATATGAATAAATAACAGAACTGTTTGTTTCTAAAGTCCTTAAATTTTGGTTTATGTTCAAATAGATTATATTTCCACATTCCATTTCAGTAATTTTAAAATCTTTGATGGGAAAGATTACAAAATCAAGAAAATTAGGTCTAGACATATTTAAAAACAGAAGCAAGTCTTATATGAAATTTTAAAAGCAGCTTAGCGGAATGGTAAGGACTTGAAAACAATTGAAACCTTCAAAAGAATTTATGGCTTACTCAGAAGATATTGCAATGGTAGTGGATACCTATTTAAATTCGCCAGCAGCATTAGTGCAAGAGGATTCTATCATTACCGTGGTGCCACAATCTGATGATGAATTCTTAAGGAACTCGATGAGACAATTCGAAAATATATAATGATATTTGCTTAATTTTCGAGATATAATGTCTCAAAAGTGAGGTGGTGAGATAGAAATGCAGCCTGGACCAAAAGAAAAGAGAACTAGGCGAGATATCAAAAAAATTTGTTCTTTACTTTCAATTAGTTTCGTTAAGAGATGCTGGTAATAAGTGAATGCACTGTTTCACATAATAAGTAGTAATTAATTCAGGATTGTATTTGTAGATTAGGGGATATATTGATTATACTAATGGGCTTTAGCTAACTTGTTATCAATGTATAATAATATTATAAATTATATAGTAATATAATTGACATTAATAAGTGAATGCACTGTTCCACATAATAAGTAGTAATTAATTCGGGATTGTATTTGTAGATTAGGGGATATATTGATTATACTAATGGGTTTGTAGCTAACTTGTTATCAATGTATAATAATATTATCAATTATATAGTAATATAATTGACATTAATAAGTGTATGTACTGTTCCACATCCCCGAGATTATTCTCACATGGGATCAAAGTCAACATATCTATCTATCTAAGTTACATAAGAATTCATAATCAGATTAGGGCGCCACGGTAATGATAGAACTGGCCAGTGCAATTATCTTGCTACTATATATCAAAAGTCGCAAGCTTGTGTCACTAACAAGGTGCTCAATAAATTACTAACAACAAATAAATAATTTGTTCCTTATGCTATAAAGAGAATATTCTACAACAGGCTGCATTTCAACCTATTCACAATTTGACTTAATGTTGCCGCTAAAAAGTTAAATGCAACCAAACACTTTAAACGTATTGCGAATTACATTTCAGATAACAACAAAATGGACTTCATTACGATTACTAGATCGCATATCACAATTAATTTCATCAAACACTTTCAATATAAATTAGGTACAACAGGACTAAAGCACATAGAATAATGTATTCGCTTCATCGCGATGTAAACTTGATCCACACCTCCATGGTCCGCCCCGGGTGTCACCCGTTTGGGAGTGACACACGCAATTCATGAAATGAAATAATCGAAAATAGTGTGAAACAAAACAGGAATTTTTTCGTATCCTTTAGTGTCCAACCATTTCTTTCTCTTTTTTTTAACTGCTTTACGTCTCTCAACAAGGAGGTCTTTAGAGACGGGAAAGGATGGGGGCAAGGAACGGGAAGGAATTCGGCCATGGCCTTTTTAAGGAAGCATCCCGGCATTTGCCTGCAGTGATTTGGGAAACCATGGAAAACCCAAATCTGGATGCCCGGATGGGGATTCGAACCGCCGTCCTCCCGAATGCGAGGCCAGAACGCTATCCTTTACACCACCACGCTCGGCCCAACCATTTCTACTTTTATTATTTTAAAGTTTATCTAGCGCTTTTTCAAATCCAATCCAGCCCACTGCGATTTCGTCACAATGGAGTACAATTATTAGCAAAACTGCGTGCTTAAACAAACGTAGCATTGCTCTATGGCTCCAAAAATCACAGGAAATCGTTCTTGACGTCCGTCATTGTAGTTCGGTTTGATAGACGCGGCGGTAACTATAAAGGAATTTTTCTTGGACGATTATTTACGAAACGAGATAGTTTTGAAATTAAAGATATCTAAAATGACTAAAGTAATGGTATGTTGATAGTTAAATTGTAAATTCTCGTAATTATTTAAAGAAAAATGTATTTTTTCTGAAATTAAATAAAAAATCAGCCAAGTCTATGTCGGAACACACTTAGCCTAGGCTTCCATTTCCATAGTCCGGTCATGAATTAACCTCACACGTCTTACATAATTACGTAGTCTTTCTCAGCGTTGAGAATATAAATAATGTTCTCGGGTGACTAGCCGAGTTATAGGAGTGTTATAATTACACAATATTTCTGCGCTCTCAACGTTGGCGCCATCTTCTTGCGAAGTGAGGTCAGGTCAGGAACGTGCGACACGACACGACACGACACGACACGACACGACACGACACGACAACAAATTGCTGGGGAAGACATAGGTCCCCAGAGTGCGGGGAAGTTTTTGCGTGATAACGCATCACCTTCCATTTTGGTTTTGGCTGGCCTTACTTGTTTGTCATTGTTGGAATTGTCGGTTCCGATGAATTTCTATTGCTGGTGATCAAGGAGTTTCCTTGGCCACCTTAGTCTGTGATCATAAATTGGTCCACCACCCAGTGAGTTAATCAGGGGGTTGGCCGAGTGCTGGCTCTTTTCATAAAACTGCGCTGCCAGCTTTTGAAAGCGGGTTCTGAGTTTGGAAAGTCCGCTTATTCGGTGTAGATCTTCTGTATGCGTCTCCCTGGGTAGGTGGTACGCGAATCTGATAGCCTTATTCTGTATGGTCTGGAGTCGCTGGAGGTGGCATTCCGCAGTGTTGCCCCAGACTGCGGAGGCATACTCCATCACGGGTCTGATGAGGGCAGTGTACAGCTGTTTTCCTACATCAGGTCTCAGATTGCTTTTCGGATTTAGAACAGGGTAGAGAGTAGTTAGTCTACCTGTTGCCTTGCTGCGAACGTTGGCCACGTGGTGTTTCCATGTCAGCCGCGTGTCAAGTTTTACGCCAAGATATGTTGCCGTGTTTGTCCAAACAATGTTTTCACCGAAGAGGGTTAGAGGTTGGAGCCGTCGTGGGACCTTCCTTCTGGAAATAATGATAGCTTGGCTCTTTGGGGCGTTGAAGCCAAGGCGCCATTTGGTAGCCCATTCTTGTACATTATTGCACGCCTGCTGCAGTCGAGATCGTAAAATTTCGACGTTTAGACTCTTGGCGAAGAGTGCGGTATCATCTGCGTAGAGAGCCTTTTGAACTCTTGCTGCTTGATGGTGAGTCTGCCGTGTGAAGGTTATATAGGACTGGGCCAATCACTGAACCCTGCGGGACACCAGCGCAGATGTTTTTAACTGCCGAGTGGCTACCCTCCATCACTACTCGGAAAGTTCGCTCCTCTAGGTAACTCCTTAGAAGTTTTACATGTGAAAGAGGGATTCCTTGCACCAACAACTTGTATAAGAGTCCTTTATGCCAGACCGAGTCGAAGGCGCGGCTGACATCAAGGAGGACGGCGCCGAAGTACTCTCGCCGTTCAAAAGCCGAGAAGGCGTCTTCTGCTAGGCGGAGCAGTTGATGCGGGGTGGAGTGGTATCTCCTGAAGCCAAATTGCTCATCTGGAAGTAGTCCATCTCTATCAATAATTGTACGAAGCCTTTTCAGATAAACTTGTTCAAACACCTTGGATAGGGTTGGTAGCAAACTAATAGGTCGGTAGGATTTTGGCGACCTCTTGTCCTTTCCCGACTTAGGAATTGGTATGATTTCGGCATGTTTCCAAGTCTGCGGAAATTCACCCGAGCGTAATATTTCATTAAACATGTCTGTTATGTATTGGACTGCCAGGGGAGGCAATTGTCGTAGAATTCCTCCTCCAATGCCGTCATGGCCTGCAGCTTTTTTAGTGTTAAGGTTTGAAAGAGTGGTGGCGACCTCTTCAGTGGTGGTTTCGGGAATGCGGTCATCCTCTGGGGGAACCGCTTCTAGGAAGAGCTGGAGGCGATCTTCTACCATTTGAATGTGTTGTGCATCCCTCGGGATGTCAACAGGCTGAAAGTTTACTCTGAAGGCTTCTGCTAAGGCTTCCGCCTTCTCTTCTGGGTCGCAGACGTAGTTGTTTCCGACAATCAGTGGTGGAATCTTATGTCGTCTCCGGAGAAGGGCTTTTGTGGTACGCCACGCCGACCCATCTTGCGTATCCAGGGTGGAGACAAAATTGTTCCAATCGGTGTTTCGGTGTTTTTCCACCTCCGCCTTTATCTCCCTTTGCATACAGTTGATCACCCTTTTCACTGCCGCGTCTCTCGTGACGTGCCACTCTCTGGTGAGATGGTTCTTCACGGTGATAGCTTCTTTTATGTGAGGAGGCAGTCGTTTTGATTGTGATGGGAGAGTGCGGCGCGGTCTAGTGGCCGCATCCACTGCATTGTTTATCGAGTCGGCCAGGCGGACAGCGGCGGCAGAGGGGCCGACAGCTGAGGGTGGTGCTGCAGTCTCTAGACTCCGTGTGAGGATCTCTTTGAAGATGTCCCAGTTGACATCACGAAGGTTCCTGTAGTTCCTGTCTTTTCGCGATGATACATCCGCAGCCATGTAGAAGAGGACAGGAACGTGGTCGGAAGACAGCGCAGTTTTGGTAGTGACGGCTATATTGTGCCGAAGACCTTTAGTTATGGCCACATCCAACATATCCGGTTGCCCCCTTCCATAGATGGTGGGTTCTGTTGGCCCCCAGATGACAGCATCATGGTTCTCTACCACACGCAGGAGTCTTCGGCCATTCGGATTTGTCAGTCGCGAATTCCATGCCACATTTTTTGCGTTTAGATCTCCGGCAATGAAGAGGTTGCCCTGCATGCTGAGGAGTGCAGCGAAGTCTCTTTCTTGAAGGATGCCATCGGGTGGTCTATATGCGGAGATCAGTACAATTTTGCCATGGGTGGTTTCAATGGCAACCCCTGTTGCTTCAATGGAGTCCGTGGTCGGTAGTTTTACTGGATAGTGTCTGATGGTGTTTCTGACGTAGACAGCAGTACCTCCTCCTGCCGTTTGTCGGTCTGTACGGTAGCAGGAGTAGTTGGGGGCGGCGGCCTTGATCCCCGGTTTAAGGTGAGTTTCTGTGACGAGGCATACGTCAATTCCTTCGTCTCTGAGAAATTCCCTGAGTTCTCCCAATTGGCGCCACAGGCCATTAGTTGCTGAGCTAGACCAGAATCCCGGTGCTACCTCTGATTGGTCGGCTGGGGAACCAGTCGTAGCAGGGGTCAAATCTCGTTGCGGCTTGAATCGATGCCAAGGTGGAGTTACGGCTAGATTTGATGTCCTTTTTCACATGGCATATAGCGGACGGGCTTAAAGTCATCGCTCCTTCGAAGATGATATCCGAAAACAAAGCCTTCGCCATAAATTGTTTTTCCAATTGATGAGTCAACACGGATCCGTTGCGGGCCTAATATTGAGCCATGCTGCCACGTTATTGGTCAGATTTGTAACCAATCGTAGCCGGGGTCCTGCCTCGTAACAACTCATCGTTCGATAGAAGGAAAAATCAGAAGGCAAAACCTTCCCCATAAGCTGCTCATTAATGCCTGAGCAACAAATTGCTCGCTTATGTTACTACCGAACTTCCCCCAAGGGCGTAGCCAGGTACGGGAAGGGGGGTAGCTGCCCCCCCCCCCCCCTAGCTGGACTCGGGTTTGAGCTCGATCAGAGTTCTGCCGAACCGAAGAGTAAACAATGTTAAGTAACTTTCAAAAATTAATTCGGTTCGTTCGATTTAAATCTGCTTTTTACTGCTATTTGCGGGAAAACAGACGTTAGCGAGGGCGGGGCAGCACAATGGGCCACGTACGGCGCTGCTAACGACTCTTAGATCGGTTACACACTGGGCATTTTCTGCCGCGGCGGAAAGTTTTCCGTCGCCGTCGTTCCAGTAGTTTTTTTTTATTATTTTTTTTTTTTTTTATTGTCTTTCATTCCCCGGCAGAAGGCCTTGGGGCGGGCTGATGTAGAGTGGCGCGAGGGATCAAATGGGAGCTTACACACTGGGCTTACACCCACGGCAGAGTTGCCGTCGACGGCAGGTATGCAGCCGTGCGCTGCCACTACATTCGACGGTAATTTGACCGCCCCAATCCAGACAGTGGCCCACAGAGACAATATAATAGAGACTGTTCACGTCCGTTATAATCTTTGGTGAAGTAAATTCCAGCCGCGACGCTAGCGCTCCAAGGGTTCGTCCTCTCAAACACACTGTGTCGTCACCAAACGCGGCAATTTTGAAATACTTTTGACGCTGCTCCCTACCACACCGCTTATGGCGTTTTATAGATTGCTATATATGCTTTCTATTACATTTTATTTTACTTTTATCTACTTTTAATTTTTTTTTTTTTTTACTTATTATTTTAGTATTTGCTTAGTTTCTCATACCAAACAGCAGGGATATTGAAAAAATAATGGAGGGAAATTGAAATAACAAAAAGAAATAATTTATTTGTTTTGAATTTTTATTACCTCAGTTGAAAATGAAACAAATGACAAAAATGACAATCGCAATAATAACAGAAATAAAAACAGAATTATACAGCATGTTTAGATACGATACATTATATACATATAGTCATTACATTTTAGATATGATTTACAACATCCATGAGGAATTGTAGGTTTAATTCTAGATGGGGATACCGCTGCCTCGCGACTGTTACCGTGGCGTCATCGTGACGTCGCTTTCACGCACAGTCGTAAAAACATATATTGTGACCGAGAGTAGCGAGGTCACAATAATTTAAAGCTGTACAATATCAAAATAAACTGATATCCCGAAGGTGGATCAGATGCAGGCGGCCGCTGGTAAGCGGCCGCAGATGTCCGATAACACAACCAATATTGCTAATCTTCGCGGGTTCACTGCCGGATGATGATGAAATGCGAGCTTCACCGGAAACATTGAACATCTGATTGAGTTATCGGACATCTGCGGCCGCCTGCATCTGATCCACCTTCGGGATATAAGTTTATGTTGATATTGTACAGCTTTAAATTATTGTGACCGAGCGTAGCGAGCTCACAATATATGTTTTTACGACTGTACGTGAATGCGACGTCACGATGACGTCACGGTAACAGTCGCGAGGCAGCGGTATACCCATCTAGAATTAAACCGAATTGTACAGGGTATTTAGAGATGACCTCTACTTGACCTACTCCCTCTGGCAACTCCAGCTGCTCATTAGTATATCTGGCGTCCTTCCTTGGAAGAAAATCTACAAAAAAAAAAAAAAAATGCATCAAAACTGTACTGGAAATATTTCCTTTATTAGAACTATTAAATAAATAATAAACTGAAATGTGTACGTAACTAATACACTGACATAGCAAATATCTTATATGCCATAAATTAATGTAATTTTTATGATTAAAAAGCCTCACTAGTTAATGTAATATTGCATTTTTTAGAAAAGGCCATGTTACTTTCAGTAAAAGACTGAACATTACAGTTTAGTAACAAATGATACAAACTATCCATGGCATCATATGTAAGGTTAAACATGACAGTTAAAAGTAATATCTCAACAAAAGTGCCGAGTTCCTATTTACATGCGAAAGTGGGTGTGTACATAAATTGTTATTGGGACATGTGCATCATCACTATTAAATTAGAAATACGTGTCATCAAAACTCTATAGTTTCTGTATAAACTAACATAGCAACCAAATTGGCCCAGAAGATAGAAAGTGTTATAAAAATAATAAGTTATGTAATAGGAGAGTTGGGGGGGGGGGAGTAGTTCATGCTCTACTGGCTGTTTCTATGGCATTTTACAGAGTTAGTCATGGTTGTGAATCAGGTCATGACAATTGTCTTAGTCCCAGATGTATCTTGCTGGCAGAGTAATTCTTAAAATGCAATATCAATGGAGATGAAGGAACAGATGGGTATTGGATTGGACTCATTACTGTTCATTATTCTAATGAATGATTCTATTGTTGATATACATATAACATCTTGCGAGCAATTACCAAAATAATATGATATTTAGTATGGAGGATAAGCATGGAATGAAGATAAATGCTAAATACTTCCGACAGTTTCTTGACATTTATATTCAGATCTCTTTGAGATGTGGAAATGACATGATTTACAGCAAAATCATAACATATCAAAATAGATATATACACCACAAAATACAAAATATTGGTAGAACCATCAAAAGGAATCCTTCCATGCAGTTGTTAAAAAATATTTCTTTAAATTATCTTCTAAAATTTATTCTTATCCGCTGACAGACATTCATAATGTGTTGGAAACTGGTAAAAGATATGTATCCTTCAATATATGACCTCCTCTTTTGACCAATTGACAGACTTATAATCCTTCTGAATGTCTAGTGCTACAATTGTGCAGTTTACCAACTCTTTTGAATACAGTATAAGTAGCGGCTTACAATGACATTATGGCCATATATTTGGACACCAATGTCATAACCCCTTCCACAACTCTCTGCAGGGAGTTCTTCTGCACACACAAATTATGTTATGAATCGCAATTTCAATTAACAAACGAATGAGAAAAACATATATTCACAAAGTGAAAAAAGAAATATTCAACAGATGCGGAAAACTATTTCGTAAATACTCGAGAATAGTATACCTTCAGTACTGAAAATTGATAATGCATTTCCTCTGACCAATAGTTACCAAGTTGGAAGAGAAATACTCATTATTTTAAGCACCGAAACAATAACAAACTTCGATAAAAGTAAAGAATTACACCATTATCGCCTTTGACGTTGGCAATTTTATATCAGACGTTGTATTTCAATCACATCGGTATCGCATTCTCGAGTAAATGGAAGATTCGCTAAACGAAGGCAATACACAAACATACTATTTCACTTACCTTTCAATGGGATGGCGTACGGCATCAAATGATTGCTTTTAGGGTTCATATAACAAATCCTTTCGAAGTGTAGGGAACAAAGAAACTTCTTGCTCACATCCCCAGCAATTATCCGTAACTTCTTCCACATGTCAGAAACTTCTTGTTTTTTCACAGAAAAATCTGTGAAAAATACTCCCTCAGCTGTGCACCGGGGATTATAGGAAGAAAGATCACATGCTTGACAGCACACCATTCTAAAAAAAATCATATACATATTTTACTCACGGACTGATGAAGAAACTAATGTTTAATAATAGGAATAATAAATTTCTCATGCAAGTTCCACTTACTTGTAATCAGTGTAATAACGGCGAAGAAATTCTTCCACTTACGGCACAACTTGCAATCAAAAGCAATACGAGTAGAAACGAGAAAAAACGGAGACAAAACGAAATGACCGTTTGATATGCAACAATAAAAACAATGTATCAATGAACGACAATATATGGCAGAGATATATAGCCAAAAATCAGAGTTAACAATAACGGAAAGACCGTACTACCACCTGTCGGTGGAAAGTATAACTTTTTGGCGTTCTATTGCCGACGCTAGCGCTCCAAGAGTTAGTCCTCCGAACTACTAGCTCGCTGAAACTTACTGGTCCAACTCTCCCATTTGATATGTGCAACCCCTGGTGGCCCATGTGGTCAAATAGGCGCTTGCACACTCGGCGATTTTTTAACCGCTTGTGCGCTTTCAGTCTGTTTAAGTTAACATTTTTTGAATTTAAAATCGTAATGTAAGTTAAGTGATGATGAATACTGATCTTCTCATATCGTTAGCAGTTTTAACAGACAAAACTATAGATTCTTTTAAAGATCGGAACGCTGCCAGGAACGCTTGGAAAGAAGTGTGCCTTGAAATTAGGAATGATTTTGACGAAATGAAAAATGCCTTTGGATAGTAAACTTTTGATCACGTATTTACATAAATTTTTAGAGCTTCAACTAGAAGTTGAAAAATGTTGAATCACATTTTATAGAAAGATTTTGATGTTTAATACTATCTATATAACTGTGTCCTTATATCTTAGACATTTGCCAAGGAAAACTTTCAACATTCGAAATTCTGTGGATCGACATTTTTCCCTCTTTTTTTCTTCTTCTTCTTTTCTTCTAACACAGCAGTGACGAATACAGTGAGACAAGGTGTTCAGTAACTTCGGCATCATCTTCGCCATTTACTTTCGATTTTTCTTTGTAAAGTAATAGTTATTAAAACACTTAACAGATTACAATCTAATCACAAAAGTTTAACTAGTCGATTGTGCTTGTAAGTATAAAAGCAATATAAACTCAACACTGATAGTTGATTACACAGTGAATAAATGTAAGTTTTAGCCATTAGGCTATATGGCGTAGTGTATTTTTCAAACTTTTCTTGTACATCTATTCATATTCACCTCAAGAAGTTTTCACCCTAATTAACATAAAATAAATATAGTGGATTGGAATTATATGAAATTAAATGTTTATTTATAGTAGGCCCATGAGAAATCTGCTTACTTCAAGGCGATTGCCAGCATTTCCACATGTTAAATACAATTCATCAACTAGGTATTCCTCCTTTGAATGCCGTACTTAAGTTTCGCAAGCAACTGTCGACATAAACATCCCAAAATAATTGAAAAACTTGGTGTCGCCGTTCCTAAAATATTCTGTTTTCCTTTGGCTTTTTCTTTTCCTATTCTATGGCTATGGAACCTTCAAAATAACAATTTTAAAACTTAACTACGAAGTAATAAACACCAAATTAATTAAATTAACTTCTAATTTCACAAAATGAAACTCAGGTCATCAAAAGAAAGGTACTGACGTCCGAAAACGTCATCTTTTACCAGCTCTTCATAGCAGCGAAAATTTTACCGCTGTAATAGCAGCAACAGTTCTACCGCCGAATATGTAAACACCTCAAATTCTGTAGGCGGCGACGGTTAAGTTTCCACTGCGGTGAAAATCGCACAGTGTGAACCGGCCTTAATGGATTGTGCATAAACTACGTGGCTCGGTCTAGACGGGGAGGGGTTGGCTGGAAACCTACGCTGGGCTTCTTAAAGGGGGGGGGGATTTCCGAGCCAGGCCACGTAGCTTTTCTTTCATATTAAGATACAGAAGCATGTGAATAATTAATTCTGTCATTTTATTATCCCCGCTTGTAATTTATGATAGCCTGACAAGAGAAAACAGTACAAAAATGACTTCAGGAATCATTATGAGAAAAAGCTACGTGTGGGGGGGGGGGAGGAGACAAAAGAAACGTTGGGGTACGTGGGGGGGGGGGGGGCGGGGGTTCACAGGAGGCCAAAATGGAGCTACGTGATTTATGGACGGTCCTTAAGCTGCGTATCGATTATGAGCGGCTGCTGCGCGAGCCATGTTCCAGCGTGCCAAACCGGTTATTTGCCGCGCGAACCATTTCTGTTGACGAGCGCGGCTTGCACTGCAAACTATCCAGGCACTGTCTTTTTGTGAAGCCACCGTGGACATTTCACGTGCGCTAATAGCCGCAACTTTCACTGTGATCCGATACACTGTATTCTAGAAACCTAAACGAATATGGTGGATATGGAAATTGTATTTTAATTGAATACAGTATGGCGAGAAACTCATGGAAGAAATTACATATGAAGCCATAGAGGATACAATAAACAAATTTTGCGAGATTAACAATCGTAGAGTTTCTAAAATAATTAATTGAGCCAGTGCACTCAATTTCGGGAGGCATTTCAGTTACTGATAAACGCTGTGACTTCAAGATTTCTAGTAATTGGAGACTCGTGTACTAGCCTGCATTACCTTTTTCGAGTTTCAAAACAATCATTGATTTGACCAGTTTCAAATGTTTCTGACGCACTATGCGAAGCTCTGAAAGAATGGTCAAAGATAAGATAATAGCACCCGTTTGATATTATTTTCTTTTTATTGCTATTCAATTTTCTGTTGCCATTCTTAACGAGAACTTACTCCTTACTTAGGTAAAAGGTTGATTCTGTCATTTGGCGATTCTATAGATTCGTTGATTGGAGTTTCAAGTGACGGTTGTGGTAGTGATGGAGGTGATACCATCTGAGTCTGATTAGGCTGCACAATTGCTATTACACAAAAAAATTTGGCACCGTGCTATTGTATTAAAAGGCAGCCGTTTTTGTTTTCCATGGCAACAAACTGTCTCTGTGCCGCGCGACCAACTCGAACAAAGATATCCCGTCTTAACTGTGATTAAATACCGATAGATTTCAGGCTGACCCGACCCGCACACAGCGCATCCGATCGTTTATACTGTGATATAACCAGAGAGCGCGCTAATAATCTGTTCTTAAAAGTAATTAATTTGTATTTTCCATAAGACTAACGATGGCTTTTAATATAGTATTACATACAGTACATATATAACTATAATTAACTGCATTCGTTTGTATTTTATTTATTTTTATTACTATCAAGCGATTGTGAAAAAGTCGATAGTGTAAGAGCTAATTTGTGACAAAATATTTATTACTCTTTGTAAAACTACTAGAGTTGTTTCGTAACTTTACTGATAATACTTTAATAGTCAGTTTTAAAATTATACTGAAAGTTCTGCTCACCGTATTATCAATTGACCTGTCTAATGTAGGTATCTGTACTTCGCAGTTTATTCTTTAATCACAGTCGCCACCAGAGGTTAGTCTAAAGTACTAGAAATATAAAATGATACACTCACACATCGGGAATACCAATAGCAACACTCGTTTATTCCAATAGTTTGTACCATACACTAGTACTCTGACCACCAACTGGAATTCATTAATTAATACTTATCCGAAGACTACAGATTCTTATTGAGTGAAAAGTTGATTAACGAACTACTCCTCATCAATAAGAAGCATATTGAATGTTCACATAACAGTTGCTAGTCCACTATAACACTTTCACTGTTCTCTAAATCTGTGTAGGTGTACTTTTCACTGTATGGCGGGTTTCACGGAATCGACGTCCTGCCAAATTACATTTACCGACGCGGACGCACGATTTTCGTATCCAAGTGCCCAAGAATGTTTCCCGAATGTACCGAAAACATGTACACGCCGCCACACTGTTCCCGCCACTGTTAACACTTGACTTACTATTTCTCTGCCACAGAGGTTAGTCTCTCGCGGCATATCGATAATCGATATTTATACCGATAATCATTAAACAAAGATTGCAAGCCCAATGTAATATCACAACCCCTTCCAGGTCTCTGTATACAAATGTGAACAAACCGTGAACAATTTAAACAGAAACCGACAAACAGTCGAGGTGTGATTGGGTAGTTAACTTACTGCTCATAGGTACAAATTCACATACTCAATTACACTCTGGTACAAGGTAGTTGGTGGTCGGTACTCCTCAAACAAAAATTACATTTTCATGGGTACATCGACATTACAGAAGCAGATACAAATTTCATAAGGCATAGACAAACAGTTGTACATACAAAATAGTCAACTGGTTCTCTTTCAAAGCACAATGTCCTTCATTGCTCTTATAGGGTCAGCTGTTCGTTCCCATACTTAACCTTTAAAACAAATTGCAACACAAAAAATGAAATTCACACGCTGGTTATGGGGGCCACTCACTTCGTCACTGTAGACGGCCTACTGCAAGGACCTAGAGAGTGCACGACTAGGCCACTAGCCACCGGGTTAATATCACCACCGAGCTTCTTACATTAGTTTTATGGTTCACAAGGAAAAGAAATGCCCGTTGGCGATAAAGGTCTTCGACCTCCCGACACGTGTGCAGTACAGTAATGAGTTGGTCAACTTGAAAACAACCTAACAACTAAGATACATATAAACAGAGAAAAAAGATAACTTATTTACAACCTAAACTATTTACAAAATGGAGTTGGAGGGTTTCATGGGGTGTTTAGGATGCACGTCAACCCTAGGCACTCCCTTCTCTTCCCCCACACTGAGTCTTGAACGGTTTTAACCAATACCTTTCTTGTCCTCTATTCTTCTTCCATCTGGACCACTTTCTGTCTTGTTTACTTTTCCATCCCTTCCAGGGCAATCACTCTTCACTTGCACCTCGATTCTTTCCAGCATCTCGAGAGCTTCCATAACATCGTTTGTCTGGAGACTGACGAAAATCAGCTGTGTGAGTTCCGGCAATCTGGCCAGGATTATCTCAACATGTCTGTGAACCATCCCTACTTCTCGGTCATCTGCAGCAATTTGAGAAGGTGGATAAGTTTCAAAATTGTCTAGAAAATCTACTGGGTGCAGTTTTCCTGAGTCCTCAGACCTCTCGTGTCCACTATTCTCTTCTAGTGGGTCATAACCTTCCTCTTCTTCTTCACTCCCACTGTCCTTCATTTGTTTATCTCTCTCCCAGTCGCAATTTTGTTCATCCTCCGTTATGACGTTGGTGTTTTCCACTGTCAGTTGATCGTTTGTCGTGGAGATCACCCCTTCCACTCCAATTCTGATCAACTGCACATCTTCCATACTTGGATTACCCGATTTGAGTGCATCCCTGATAGGGTCATCTACTGTTCTGTAAATGTGTTCAAACTCTCCGACGACATTGTCCTCTTCTCCACTGCAGTATCCGGTTTCTCTCCCTTCCTCCTCCTCCTCTTCTTCTTCTGTGTCTACCCCTTCCATGACTTTTATTACATTCGACGAATGGGAGTTCATCTCCACTTGCTCGAACCTTATCGGCGGTGTGATCTGTGTTTTAGAGATTTTTCTGTCCCGCAGAACTCTAGCATTCTCTTGTCTGATATTTAAATCTTTGACGATTGCAGCTCCCATAGCATTGTAGCTGTCTGCAATTCCAGCTCTTATATCCTTGAAGTGTTCATCAATGGCACGATTTATTTTTCCATATTCATTTCTTAGGGCCTTGAAGTTTTCAGCATTTTCAGCTCTAATGGACTGTATAGCCTTGAAATTCTCTTCAAAGCGATGTTTAAGTTTCTCTTCGAAAGCCTCGCTTCTTTCCGCATTTTCTGTCTTTAAAGCCTTGAGATTCTCTGTATTTTCTATCTTCAATTCCTTGAGCTTCTCTTCCGAAGAGTGACTTCTCTCCGCATTTTCAGCAAAGGAGTGGTTAAGTTTCTCCCAAGGAGTAGCTTCTCTCCGCATTTTCAGTTCTTAACGCATTGATATTCTCAGCAAAGGAGTGGTTAAGTTTCTCTTCCAAGGAGCAGCTTCTCTCCGCATTTTCAGTTCTTAATGCATTGATATTCTCAGCATTTTCTATCTTCAATTCCTTGAGCTTCTCTTCCAAAGAGTGGTTATTCTGGTTCATCTGATTCACCAGCTGCATAAACATTTCCTTAACCGACACTTCCTCGGTCTGCTCTCTTGTTCCTTCCACAAAGGTTTCCTCAATATTCATTTTCACAGACTAAGAAAGAAAACTACGCAGAATTCGAAAGTAAAGGTGGAGAGGGGGGGGAGGGGGTTAAAGCCACTAAGTTTCCCACGCTCAAAATCAAGACAAAGAAACCAGTAACTAAATACACACAGCTTGTCCCACTAACATCAAAAGCAAAACAACTTAAGCTTCACCATCAAAACGCCGATAGACCAACAAATCAACCAGTACAACGACGATGAACAGTAATATTTCAAACATAAACAAACTTGCAAGGAGGCATACAACGTGGATCTGCAGTAATCTTGGCTGCTACTCTGCTCCAATCAGGAATAGCTGAAAATACCACATCACTCACACAGAAATGTAGGAATTAATTACTGGTGATTGCTGCTGTGGGTGTAAGCTTCATATGCTTTACACCACCCTGGTAGCTCACAGGCTGGCAACCTGTAATATAGCATGCAAAAAAACAAAAAAATTCCAAACGCGAAAATGATTTCGATTACCGAAGTTGCTCTGCCAAAATAATTTATATATATTCAAATCAAAACTGAAAACTTTAGACTGAAAACTAGTAAGCATGCATTTAAACGAATATTTATAATTTTTCTTCCTGTTAGATATTTATTTATCCGCGAATTACGGTTCAATTTAATGGTACATTGCTCTTATGGTACCTATGAAGCTCGGTGTGAATACTACCCGGCGCTAAAAAAATTATTTCTCATTCACTTATTCAAAAAAAATTAGGAATTTAAACTTTTCCGCGGCCGAACTTCTTTTAGATTGCCTGTTCGGTGTCTTCTTATATGCCGAAGACAGTTCCGTTACAGTCTCCCTCCGCGTTGTCCTACTGCGCCGCGAGATGTAGTTCCTCTCCGTCTCCTTCCGCGTTGTCCTACTGCGCCGCGAGATGTAGTTCCTCTTCGTCTCCTTCCGCGTTGTCCTCCTGCGCCGCGAGATGTAGTTCCTCTTCGTCGTTGACTTTACTTCCGTAATGTTAGCCTTTGGTTAGCAATGCTGTCTCTTTCTCTCTTAACTTCTTTGCACTCAGTTCCGCAACCACTGCAATTAACAATGTATTCGATCCAATACATGCGATACACGTACTGTATTGTTGTTTTTCGTTTCACTTTTTCACTCAAAGTTTGCGTTTTCCGCTAGTTTTTATTTCTTCACTGTAACCAACTTCAAACCCAAGTCCATTTCACGTGCGCCATGTAAAACTACAAAGTGTTTACACTTAATAATAAGGTCCGTAATAAATTCAGTCCTGTCGCGAAGCCATGTAAAACTACATTGTGTTACTCTTGCAAGTTTTTGTTTTACTCACTGTCAGTAATTAACAGTTTTTACCTGCACCAAGTCCTGTAACGTTGAGCTATGTAAAATTACTTTTGTTTTTACTTGGTTAATTTAATAGTCAGTTTTAAAATTATACTGAACGTTCTGCTCACCGTATTATCAATTGACCTGTCTAATGTAGGTATCGGTACTTCGCAGTTTATTCTTTAATCACAGTCGCCACCAGAGGTTAGTCTAAAGTACTAGAAATATAAAATGATACACTCACACATCGGGAATACCAATAGCAACACTCGTTTATTCCAATAGTTTGTACCATACACTAGTACTCTGACCACCAACTGGAATTCATTAATTAATACTTATCCGAAGACTACAGATTCTTATTGAGTGAAAAGTTGATTAACGAACTACTCCTCATCAATAAGAAGCATATTGAATGTTCACATAACAGTTGCTAGTCTACTATAACACTTTCACTGTTCTATAAATCTGTGTAGGTGTACTTTTCACTGTATGGCGGGTTTCATGGAATCGAAGTCCTGCCAAATTACATTTACCGACGCGGACGCACGATTTTCGTATCCAAGTGCCCGAGAATGTTTTCCCGAATGTACCGAAAACATGTACACGCCGCCACACTGTTCCCGCCACTGTTAACACTTGACTTACTATTTCTCTGCCACAGAGGTTAGTCTCTCGCGGCATATCGATAATCGATATTTATACCGATAATCATTAAACAAAGATTGCAAGCCCAATGTAATGTCACATCTTGACTTTACAGTATATTTGTCGTCGGATATGAGTTGGGTCGGTCCAACGGTCAAGTTGTTTCTCATTCTGTGGTCGTACCTATACTGCTACATACTGTGTTACAGCCCAGCTCCTGGGTACCTTCCTGGAAATAAATTTTCTGTAGATGCTAAAACCACTAATTTGAAATTAAAATTTTAATCATTGTTGCTTGCAGACTTACTTGCCTCTGCTAGTATAGTCTAATTAATTTGTTACTCAAACTTTCTGTCACTTTAAAAATATCCATGAATATTGCAAAAACATGTTTCATCACATTATCATCAATCAGCAGCTAAAGATGTTAAGAACTTCTTGGAGAAAATACCGGTCGCTGTAATGATGAATACTGCTCACCAGAAGGAAGTAGAAGACAATTGATAAATCGTGTCATCTATAATATCTTCGATTATTTTCTGTGTTACACCGTACAAATAACTTGCCTTGAAGATGCAAAGAGCAACATCAGGGTGTTCTTGAATACCTGCTGAAACTAAGAATTGATTCAAGTGTTCTGGTTTTGAAACAGCATATTGAAAAATTTAAGAAAAATGTCATGTATATCTCCCCACAGATTCAAAACGAAATCATTGCCCTGTGCGGCTTGGTCGTTAAAAATGAAATTGTGTAGGCCGCAAAGAAGGCTTATACTTATATTGTGTTGGCAGATGAGTCGTGTGATATAGCTGGGAAAGAACAGCTTTTCATAAAAATAGTTTTATTGACGAAGATAAAATACAATCCGCCAAAAATCTCTCAGATTCGTAGAACCGTTTATAGCATTAGAAATCGACAGGTTTTTCGAAAACGAAGGACATGGGCCTAATAGTTGTGTTAGCCAAGGATGTGAGGTGTGTTCTACATTGGCGGGTGATATTGATGGGGTTCAAAGTTTTTTAAACAGAAATATAAAAAAAAGCCTTGTATTTTCATTGTGAAAGCCACAGACAACATGGTTGTAAATAATTTAAATCAAATTACAGAAATATGGAACACAATTTGTACCACAGAGTACATCATAAACTTTTTACAGAGAAAGAACGTGCCATATATTTCAGCTTTATATGAGACTCACTGGTCTCAAAAATATACGTGTTTTGCTATTTTTAACAAGAATTTTGAAGACATTGACAAAAGACTTTCGAATGTTTCTAGGGAAGAAAATGATGCGGCGAGGAAAGGTGCTTACCAGTTATAGTGCGCTGCTACTAAGTCAGAATTCATTATATGCGTTGGATTGAATACTCAGGATTACTGGAACCTGTTGCCACTGCGTAAAAATCAAAGACGATCGACATGGGAGTAATGTCTGTCATAAAAGATAATCGCAGCGACGCGGACACGGAGAGCTAAAATATTTTAAACACATCTACCAGTACTGCAGCTGCCATTGAAACCGATTTGAAAGTCCGGCGCATTGTATCTGTCCAACAACGTCGTCGCAATCACCCTGCTCAATCTCTATACGATTTTTGAAAGGAATCTATTTTCATACCTTATTTAAATTCCTTGATAGCTTCTCTGGAGTAGTGTTTTAGGATTATACATTGCACTTTTACACGCTTTGTTTTAAATTTAACTCTAGTTATTTAGGAAATAGTCAATTATAGTAAGTATTTAGTTTTAGATCAATTTACATGTATCACAGAAAAAATCACGTCAGTTTGAAAAATAATCTGTTTATCTAATAAGCGCTGAAATTATCACTTTATTTGCAAAGAATTTCATATATAGCCAGCAGCCGAGAAAACCCTTTCTGCCTCCTCATTCGTTGGCTTGATTGAAATGGTCATAAATAAAAAACTTTTTGAAAAACTTAACAACTTTCTGCACTTTTTTGAGATCATCATATCTGGGAATCACCTCAGTATGTGGAATATCCAGTGCTATGATCACGCTTTGTGCTTCAATTGTGGCTTCCAGGTCTTTGTGGTCTACGTCCGAGTGAAAGTTTTTTCTATGCTCTCAATTTCTTTCAGTGGTTTTTTTTGGGGGGGAGGGGTATAAAACATCGACAACTGCCAATTGTGTGCTGTGTGAAAAGTACAATTGCAGGTACGAAGGCAGAACGTTTTCCATGACGCTTGTTCCATTAGATCTTTTGCCGATAACAGCAGTTTCAACAGCAACACCAAAGCCGGTCAGTCGTTCCTTGACCAAACTGATGCAATGCTCCGTGGTTCACGAACCCTGTATTCTAAGCAAGCTGATATTAAAATGTGTTACTTTGCGGTGAACATAACCCCGGGTCCACACGCTTGGCACTTGCCGAAAACTCCAAACCTTTACAAACGCTTGGTTAATTGTGGGGAGCCGAACATTGACAGCCACACGCTTGCGAATGCGCTGGTATGTTTTGGAGAAGAAAGCGTGAGGGACGTCGATGTTGTGTTGGATATAAATTTTTGCTTAACCTATATTTATCATAAAAATTTAAACGAAAATGAAAATATAACGAGAAAGATGGCGAAGAAGATGGTGGATGTTAAAAATCCATAGAAACCGTTCCAGTTATAATTTCATTCATGTAACTATGTTTAGTATGTAGTTTCATGTATGTATTTCATTTAATATAATTAGGGGCCTATATGAATTTATTGTTTTATAATTGAAATTGTATAATAATTATTGTTTTTACAGTATTATAATGTCTTTATCAATTATTTTTTGACTGCAAAGAATTTATGGAAAATAACTTAATGAGCTACTTTATGACTTTTTATTTTGCTTATGGCTTTACGCCTTGTCAGTAACGAGGTTATTAGAGGCGGGAATAGACATGGGGCAAGGAATGGGAAAGAATTCGGATTTGGCCTTTTTCTGAAGGAAGCATCCCGGCATTCGTCTAGAGTGATTTGGAGAAACAATGGAAACCGCAAATCTCAATGCCCGGATGAGGATTCGATCCGGCGTCCTGCCGAATGCGAGGCCAGATGGTTAATTGCTCACCCACTACGCTCGGTGACCACGCTTCTTTATGAGCCATCTTCTGCCGGAAGAGATATGCTGATTTTGAACACACATTTGTTGCCGTGAGTCAAATGTCACCTTGAAGGATACAGTTAAACGGGGCAATACAACTGGTAAAAAATGAGTCGGACCGGAAAGTGACGACAGGGAGACACGGTGACGAAGACTGAAACATGTTTTCACCCCATTTTACGGATTGCGGATCCGCTTAATTAGGTGCTGGATCCGCCAGACTGCCAAATGATGCCGGATCCCGCATTGCTGGATTGCAGTCCCTAGCTACATCCCAGCTAAAGTTTAAGTAAGTCATTGGTTGATTTAAAAAAAAAAGAAGAAAAAAAAAATCACGATGTTTCTGCCAATGCTACAAGTTAAAATTGTTTGATTATGAAGTCGCACTATGGTATAAACTATGGAAGGACAAGGGTATGACAACAGAAAATCTAAGAGAACTAGACCTTATGAAAGAGTTAAATAAGATGGAAATATTCTAGAGATCCAACTGACCTGTCTGTGCATGCTTGGTGTACACAGAAAACTTTTACAAGAAAATTGTGATAAAATTGCAGATGAAGTAGCTCGAAAATTATTATTAGTATAATTATATATACTAATTAATTAAATTATAATCAATTAAAATATAATAATATTAATTATTCAATTAATAGAATAAATATGTATTACATTAATAAAAGTTTTTTAGCATACGTATTATCAGTTTTCTCTTGCCTGCCCCCCCTAAACAAAATCCTGGCTACGCCCTTGACTTCCCCGTTTATCTGGACGCGTCGTGTAATGCGTTCCGGCCGCGTTGTCGACGAATAGTACTGATGATTGGCGTCCAGAATTCACTCAGCTGGTACCCGCTGTCGCGGTTGACGAGGTTAGACGCGAGTCGAATTTCTACTGCTTCCCTAAGGATGCTGTTCCAGAAGCTCCCAGTATTCTGGTATTTTCGAAATCAAAGCCATGGCCATGTTCGAGGCTGTGTTCCGCCACCGCAGACTTGTCCTTCTGCCCCAGACGAACGTGTCGTGCATGTTCTAGACAACGTTGGTGAACACACCGCACCGTTTGGTGTAGCTCTTTCCACATTGGCAACTAATGCAATATACCCCAGGTGTCCGCAGAGCAAGGTCATCCTTGGGGAAGCGCAAGATGTTCTTCACCTTCGGTGGTGGCAGGAAAACGGTCTTGAGAGCGCCGAAATATTGTGTAATTATAACACTCCTATAACTCGGCTAGTCACCCGAGAACATTATTTATACTGACGTCTTATGCGTGGCACTAAATCCAATTTTTAATTTTTTTATTGTTTTGCTTATTTTCAAGCTAAAATTCACGAGTACCTTCTAGTATTTTCTACGGTCCTTAATTTTGAATATATCATGTGACAGATTCGTGTAATTATTTAAAAAAATGTAAATTGGATAAATAGAGTATATTTCGAGTTATCAGATTTACAGTCGTTTGTATCTGCTGAAAAGGTACCTATTGTGACAGTGCGCCTATAGACGACATGAAATTGTACGAATTCAAGCAAATACGATGACTCAAGCATAAAACTAGCAACACTGTCAGATCAAGCGTGGTGAGTGAGCGGTAATGCTTTGGCCTTGCATTTGGGAGAACGCTGGTTCAAATTCTCGTCCGGGCATCCAGATTTGGGTTTTCCTCCCGAGATCACTCCAGGCGAATGCAGGGATGCTTCCTTCAGAAAGTCATGGAAGAATTCCTTCCCTTTCCTTGCCCCCAGTTCATTTCCGCCTCTAATGACATCGACGTCGAATAGGCGTAAAGCCAAAGAAAAAAAAACTACCGGGGTCCAAGTTAATCCGAAAGAGTCCAAATATTCGGTGATAGTATTGTCTGTCGTTACTGAACAGCTTTGGAGAACGGTGCTTACCACAGCCAGAATCATTTATCCTGTTACCGAGCGTGGTGGTGTAACGGATAGCGTTCTGGCCTCGCATTCGGGAGGACGGCGGTTCGAATCCCCGTCCGGGCATCCAGATTTGGGTTTTCCATGGTTTCCCCAAATCACTCCAGGTGAATGCCGGGATGCTTCCTTCAAAAGGCCATGGCCGAATTCCTTCCCATTCCTTGCCCCCATCCTTTCCCGTCTCTGAAGACCACGTTGTTAAAAAGGGACGTTAAACTGTTAAAAAAAAAAAAAAAAAAAAAAAAAAAAATTATCCTGTTAACGAAATTGCAACGTCGGTAAGTTCTGTAACCCTCCGTTCATATAAGTTTGCTTTGCTTTCTACTGAACGAGAATGTGTAAATGTGATCGTGATGAAATAAATAAGTGTATGATTTCGTAGTTTAGATGAGAAAAATATTTCTGTAATGCAGGTCCGGCGCTAGGATTTTGGGGCCTGGGGTAACCAGTTGGGGACCCTTAGCGAATTCATCAGTTAGGGCCCTCCCTCAAACCAAATGGGCGATCCTTTTTTTTTATCTCTACAACTTGTCGAGTGCGGGGCCACTACAGCCGGTGATCGCCCCCCCCCCCCATCAGCTTACCGGGCCCGGGTACATTTGACCCGCTTACCCCCTCCCTCCCCTGACGCCGGCCCTGCTGTCATGGAAACCTCTCTGTTTGATATAGGGACCTAAATCGTCACGTGTTCCTTAAATCGAAATGGATATCGAGCTTATGTTTCTTTATAAAATTGAGATTTAATCACAAATTAAACGAATCTTCGAGCCGTTTACAACATTTTTTATATGCTACGGGGTGTCGTTAGGGACCTAAAATTTACACGTGTTGTTGATCTTCAGTAGATACGATGTTCTATTTAAGAGCCTGCACTTAGATCTCGTATATTATGTCCGAGGCAGGTAGTGAAATACATCACATGCTAAGTACGCTATGTTTAGCTGGCAGATATTGCAAAGGCATGGTTTTATACTATGTGAGCCGTTATTTATTATTTTTATATTTTATTTAGCCTTAATTTTATGAAGGAACATCATGTAGAGTTGCTTCTCAGACAGTATCCTCAAGGGAATCACGACTTGTGAGACCTGGGTACTGAATTTTCACCCATGCGACCTAATCTGGATCTGGAATTGCTTCTATTTGGACCAGGCCACTTCTGTTAATTCTCACTTTAAAAAAAAAAAAAAACTGCTTAACAGCGAGGTCTTTAGAGACGGGAAAGGATTTGGGGGGGGGGGGGGCAAGGAATTCGGCCATGGCCTTTTGAAGGAAGCATCCCGGCATTTGCCTGGAGTGATTTGGTAAACCATGGAAAACCAAAATCTGGATGCCCGGACTGGCATTCGAACCGGCGTCCTCCCGAATGTGAGGCCAGAACGCTAACCATTACACCACCACACTCGGTTTGATTCTCCTTTTGATGTCATTTGGTCAACTCTTGTTCTTTCCTGATGCTGATGGTATTTTATGGTTACGGAAAGGGTGTCAACTAATTCAATGTCGACTACCAGCACCTGTTATACGGTTTCATGATGAAGCAGAATTATTCAGGAAGCATAAAATGATTTTAAAATGCATAGTTTTTAAATAGTATGGCGAGAGACTTTGAAAATAGACAAAAATTCTTAATGTGTCAACAATTGATGCACCTACCTTATGTGTAGAATAATTAATAAAAATAATAGAAAATAATTCTAGGCACTCATGAACATATTTTTTAATGTTAATTCTTGACTATTTAAACAATAAAAATAAAAAACTGCAAAAACTGAATTTTAAGTTACTTGTAAAAGAACATTATTTTTTTCATTAAAATTACGTTATTGCTAACAAAGCATGAGTCTAATCTTATTACTAAGACCATATGTAGAAATAAATATATTATTACCTCTGGGATACTGACAGATTACGTTTCATTAGGCTTTTGCACCAAAAAATGAAAAATGCCTGGAGGAATTTATACATTGAACAGAAAACGTAGATTTTAGCAGAGGAAAGCAAAACAAGCTAAAATTGATGCAGTTCAGAATATATCTGGATCTGTCTTCAAATATGTTACAAAACTGATGGTAACCAAAGCTCATCAAAAGAAACTGGTTATCACCATGATGCAAGAAATAAATTAGAAGACGTGAACTGATCTTCACGAAGCAAACAAGACACACTTGAAAGGTGCCACATTGAAGTATACTCATTCTTAACACTGTTTGTATAAAGATTGTTAAAAAATGTAAACAATTATTTCCAAAAAAGAGAAATACTATTTGGCACTGTATATATGCAATGGTTTTTTAAAAAAAGGTGATTTTCGACATCTTTCAACAGAATGGTTCCATAAGGAGATGCCTAAAAATGAAGTAATTCTGCGCATCGTGGATGGCTTAGTCACCCATCGCTATCAATCTGTTTTGTTTTTCCTGTCGTTATTTGCTTGCTATAATGCTAATATTAGACATGCAGTTGTGACTCGGTTTCAGAAGTGGTTGAAACTAAATATTAAACTGATACACCACAAACCTACAAACGAATATCTGGAAAATCGTAAAAAGTTGAAAACTTTATATCTAAAGCTAAAATTCCATAAAACAATAGACAAAGCAGCCTTGCAACAAACTGATTCTGAAAAGTAGAATTTTTTTTATCTGCTTAACGTCTCTCTAACAGCAAGGTCTTTAGAGATGGGAAAGGATGGGGGGCAAGGAATGGGAAGGAATTTGGCCATGGCCTTTTGAAGGAAGCATCCCGGCATTTGCCTGGAGTGATTTGGGAAACCATGGAAAACCCAAATTTGGATGCCCGGATGAAAATTAGAAGAGGAAGGGTCTTTTATTTAAATTATTGGATATAACTTTGTTTCTGGTTAAACAAAGCCAAGCATGTCGTGAACCCAGTGAAAGACATGGCTCTACAAATAACGACAGTTTCTTAGAATTGGTCCAACCTCTCAATATATTTTTTAGTGCTGAAAGAGCCCACTTTGGATTTAGAACATATAAATATCTACCGTCAGATACCCAGAATGAATTCATAAGCGTTCTACCAAACTTTGTAGAATCTAAGCACGTTAACGAAATTAAATCGGTAAAATATTTCAGAATTATGTTTGATAGCATACTTCATACAGTGATCAAAAGTCTGAAAGGAATCTTTTCTGAAAACCAATAACAGAAAAGTCTAAGTCAAAGAAGTATTCCTTGGAATTTTTTCCTTAATAGGAAAGAAAATTGTCGATCTGACGAATTAAATTTATAATAAGCTTTATAGTGAAGGTTTAGATTATGTGACATGTCTTTATGAAGGTTATGAAATGCAGCTAATATTAGCGGTGTACATGGAGGAGAACAAACCATTATTAAAGCAAAACAACATACAGTCTTTTTTGTTAGATGTACTGGTCCTTCAATTAATTTATGTTGACTAACATTCATTTTTACAAAATGCATCTTGTGTAACATTTTTCGGAACCTCTGAAGCTATTTTTACATCATTCTTTGCATGAGCGCCGCCAGGATTAATTTAAGGGAATGCATCTGTTTTTTTTTTTATACATTATATATAACACTTATTAATTAAGGAAGCTAAATTTACTGACAAGGTGTTGAAGAAATTTGGACAACAAGCTAAGTTATTATTCATTATTAAGATATTATATTTTACATAACATTGATTTCATGGGGTGTCACCACTGAATCTGCCCTGGGTGTCACCCACCCTAGCTACGCCACTGCATTTATCATAGGTCAACTTTCTCCCACCCCTACCAGTTCAGAACCCATGCTTCTACATGTTTCATTCATGTGGTGGCTCGGGACGAGTCCACATTTTTCCCCCCACCATATCTCTCACCTCCTACACGAATATGGTTAGTAACTGGAATATTGTGAATTTTGTTTCTGTTTTTTATGTTTTCGTCTTACCCACCTGCCTTCACGTCAGGTAAGTGACGGGTTATTGTTAGCTATTCTATCTTATCTTATTTATTCATATGAATAAGATTTACTACCAAAACATAGTAACACGTGTCTTATTTTGAGTTCATCACTGCTCTCAAGTTTAATAAGTGCGGAGTTTACTTTCTATATCCTTCCACATTTTAATTTATTCCAAAGAAAGATAAAAATTTAATTATTAGTGAATTTTCAATTTTACTTTGAAAACTTAAATCATTAACTTGAATTCAGTGTTCCCAATATGAAATTGGAGACTCAGCACTCTTTATGAAGAAATCTTTGGAACAAGAGTAATGTGGTTTTTACAGTCCCTTTACTTAAAACCCTTTCTCATCCAAGAACCAGTTCTTCTGTTCCAATATCTTTTTTGTAATGTGAGGCTTGGCACTGTTTTGCAGCAACAGCCTTCTATATGTGTTCACCAGTACTGGCAGCTAATTGGACAGTTTGTTGAGTATAGTTCCACTTTCTTGAGACTGTATATCTGGATTTAATTCCTAACCTTGTTTTAGAAGATGAATAATGTGCGATTCCTTTAGTTTTGTAAATGAATAATGTAAGAGTCTTTTACTTGACTAACATATGTATAATAATCTTCTTCAGATGATTAAATGGTTACAGCGTGTGTTTTATTGCTAATCCAGATCAAATCATTCATAAGAATAATGATAATTATTGTAGGTGAGCAGTTAATGCTTGGGCCTGGAATTCAGGAAGATGTGGGTTTGAACCCCAATCTGGCCATCCTTACTTTGGTATTCCATGGTTTCTGAAAATTCTGGGATGGTTCCTTGACAAGGCAATGGCCAAATTCCACCCTGTATCTTGCTCCCAATCCTTTCCCACCTTTAATGACCTTGATGTTGATAAAATGCAAAGCTGTAATGGGAAGGAGGAAATGCAACAAATGTTCCAGTGTTAATCGCAAGCGACAATTCTATGAATTGTTCCTTCATTGTTATACAAAAAAGCACAGAATTTCTAATTTCCTAATGTCTCACCTTATTCCTGTCATTAAGCTGATAAAGAATGCATCTGTCTCTTTTCCAATGGCACTTGAATGTTGAAAAAGTTAAATTGTGGATGTCAAGTTTTCCTGCAATTTCTGAAACTATCATTTTTGGATTCTGTTCATATATTTCCTCCAAAAAATTTTCATCAACAACAAAAGGTAAATGACTAACACAAACTACCAAAATTTTTAATTCTAGAATGAATCTTTTAAAACCAGCACCTTTTATTTCATTCAATAACAACATATTTTGCAGAGAGAAGCATTGATATTTAGTGCTGTCTTGACTGTACTCTGATGGAGTTTAAATCCATACATTAAAATTATGCTAATTTCCCTATTTCTCAATGTAGAAAAGTAGTTTTCAGTCAACGGGTAATATTGATCATAAAAGTGAGCTTATGGATTTTAATATTTTTTGGGACATGGAATTTTCAAATTATGTACAGAAAATTCCATACGTACGAAGCAATTATACATATATGGGAAGTTGAAGATATACAGGAAGGCCATTTCATGTGCAGCACAGCAACCTTACAAGAAGAATGGCTCAAGTGTGACATCTTCCAATAAAATTGCACTCTAACATTGAAAAATTGATACCATTCACTATTTTAAGCAAGGTTCTCCAAGCCAACAGAAATTAAAAAAAAAAAAAAAAAAAACACAATACCACTCATGCCACTAAAGATAGTAAAGTTTAATTGAGCTCAAACTTTTACTTTGTATTGTGGACTTTATTAATGTAACAACTGAACTTCTTGTATAGGTAATAACTTTATTACATGCTGGCAGTATCATGAACTGCATATGTGCAGGAATTTCAGTACCAGTTTTGGCATACATTAGAAGATACCTAAAGCACAATTCTTGAAGATGAAATAACAAGATGGAATTTTACACGATATCAAAACCAGAATCGTTCATACCATTATAATTAAGGAAACAGCGTTTTAAAGCCCTAAATGAGCAATTGTAGATCTTATTACATCAGACAAGTAAATTTTCTTAATTCTGCATATATGGAGCGTAGCAATTGTGGGTTGGGCACATGTGCCATTGGGTTCAGTAGCTTTCATACTGTTATTATGTTGATAATTTGCTTAAGCTTTTACATACACAGCAGTATAATTTACACAGTATACAGGGTGGTAATAATACCTGTATGATAATGAAAAACATTTAAGAAAAATGTGGGAGATTTGTTCAAAAATATAAGTAACTAAATAACTACTCATAATTACATCCTAGATCAACCAAGATCAACAGCCTATTTTTAATGCAGACAAAATGTTTCATAACAAAAGTTTTCCAGTTTAATCAGTATCTTCAGTATCCTACTCCATTTACCTCAGGTAATTTTGCTATACTTGCACAGTTATACTACACCCAAATCCACATGGGATTGTGATAAACCTAATAATGGGTTACACACTCCAATTTTACAATTACAATTTCCAAAAATATTATCCAAATGTGTTGATAAAAGGTTATATTAAGGATCTGTAAATGGCATTCACAGTGAAATTTTGTATCAATATACTGTCCTCATTGAGAAAGTCTTCACTGAAATATCCATACACGAGTGCAGGCATATTCTCCACATTTAATAAGTTATAAAGAAACTCCATGGTAGTTTTGTCTGGAGACATGCACAGTGAAATCAAATTTATGACAAACAAAACTGTAACTAATCTTCCTGGGTCTTTATAACTCACAAAAGACATGACTATCACTATCATGTACAACTTGAATGTAATGAATACTAGGCTGTAGACCAAAAATCACCAAATGTTGACATCTTTTATGATCCTTTGTACACATTTAAAATTAAAGTGCTGAAATTGCTGTACACATGAAACAGTGGATATATAAGTTTTGGTTCTCTTTAACTGTAAAATTTAAGTAATTTTTAATATGGGTTTTCTGGTGTTCATCATTTAATAAACAAAACAGTGAGGCCTTAAGAGATGTCAGAGTTACTGTGGATTCCACATCCGTCATGGTGGAACCTACAGTTTGACATAGAATCTGAGCAATAAAATGTACCAAAATTCTTCACATAAACAAAGTAATGATTTGTCACAGATGAAGGTGAGCAGTCTAGAGCCTCAGTGGATAAGGTGTTTGCTTTCAAAGGTTCGGGGTCCAGACCTGGCTTCAAATCCCGGTGGGGGCAGGAAGTTTTAGCAATTGTGTTGGATCATATTAGTTACACCAGGATGTTCTCTGGTTTGGATTCCAAGTTAAACTGTAGGTCCAGTCATGACAGAAGTGGAATGCACGGCTAATCGCACCTTGGTCCACAGGATCTCCAAGCCAACAATGCTATAAGCATTTAATTTTATTTTTTCCTTGGTGAAGGTGAAGCTAAGCAGCTTAAAAAAATTTCCGACGAGACAAGGATTTGAACCAAGTACCCAGAATCTTCAGCATGTGCACCTCAAATACAGAGTCACCAGATGCCTCCTTTAAATAAATAAACTTTATCAGTTACACTCTAAGTTTTTTATGGACCACAAAATTAAGTTTGTTGGTCGTAGAATTAAGAGAAAATCTAAAAGAAATCAGTCACTTTATGTTATCTAAAACAATTTTCATTGGGAACTGCTTGAGTTTTTTCAGATTTTTCAGCCACATAGTTGGAAAGTTAGATGGTGGGAGAAACACTGATAACTTTTTTGAGCTCATATATTACAAAATTCAGAAATAAGCAAAAAAATGTTCCAAATAAACATTAGTTGTATATTTGAATACCCATTCAACAATAGTACACTTGATCGGGTACACCAAAAAATATTTTTCACCCCTCTTATATGTATGAGAAAGAACCCTAATTTTTTTTTTTTTTTTTTTTTTGTAATTTTGCAATAGACAAAATAATTTTCCAATGAAATTTTATAACAAATGATGCAAATATGTTTAAATTATGAGACTTTGAGTAGCAGATAGACATGATTAAATTACAAAGGTCCTGGTTTTGGCAATGTGGACACAGAACTCTACGAAGTGAAATGGTGGGTGGGTTACATTTTGATATCTGGAGACTCGGTTCAACAATAACAGAGCCTCATAAATATATAACCCCCTTTCCAGATAGTAGTAATATTTGCCCAGAAAGTTCAAGAAATTTCTTAAATATAAATATTAATTAAGCCAACAGATATAAAAAGATGCCCATTGTTCAAGTAACACAGATATCAGGTTTTTATGAGATTAACCATATTTGCAATTTAAATCAATGAAATCTGATTTTTTCTCAATTGAAAGTTACCAATAATGGAATAAATTGTTGATTTAGCTTTAAAATGAAACTAAGCTCTCATTATGGATGGACAGGAAATCAACTGTCCTTCACAAAGTAACTACACTTCTATTAAATTATACAGATACATGAGAGTTCATTGATTCATTTTAAATTATACTGAAACTGAATTGTTACAACTAAACTTTACAAATGGCATGGACATATAATATTATAAAGAAACGGAGAGAATACTTACTATCAACATTTTAAATGAAGGAAAAAGTATTTAATTCACACCAAAAATTAAAATAATCATCAGTTGCTCCTAGAGCTCACAGGTTTGATATTACTGACCCATGGTGACTACCCTTCAAGATAACATATAATAATAAAACTGTATTCTTTAATCTGTATATAAATATCTGATGGCACAAATGCAGTTAGGGAGTGTGCATTAACCACATAGCTCCATTTTGGCCTCCTTTGAACCCCCCCTCCCCCCTACGTAGCCCTATGTGGCTTTTGCCTCTCCCCCCCCTCCCCACGTAGCATGTAGCTTTTTCCCCTTTTGATTCCAGAAGACATTTTGTTCTGTTTCCTCCTGTCAGACTATTGTAAATTACATACGGAGATAATTAAATGAAGGAAATAAATATTCACATGCTGTTGTGTGTTCTGTTCCTCATTTTAACTGTGAAAAATGTTATGAAAGGAAAGCTACGTGGCCTGGCTCGGAACACCCCCTCCCCCACGTAGCCCAGCATAGCCATCAGCTAACCCCCCCCCCCCCCCCTGGACCAAGCCACGTAGTTTGTGCACGCTCCCTTATACACTGAATATAGTTCCTATTGCTCAGATATACATTTAGACATAAGCTTCAGACCAATATACAAATCTCATACTTTCGTTAAAATAATAATAGTAAAATTACTAATATACCAAGAAAAAGTAATCTCATACAGAGTAAGATTAATTACAACATTTACAAAGCTTAACTAATTCCTTGTTTAAGTTAATGACTCTGTTGACTGTAACTATCCAGAATAAAGTAGTTAAACACAAAAATTAATGCCATTAAAATTAACGAAGTAAACCTTAAGAAATAAGTTTATGACACAGGAAATAAGTCACACGATAAAACTTGTTTAAAAAATAAAAAAATAATAGGTAGTTAAATATCTATTTGCCTCAAGATGAGTTTATCAGATTGAAACACTACAGACCTTTTTCTTCACTGTTAGTCACAGAAAAAAGATTCCTACAATTGGAATTAGTAATTACACAGCTTATCAAGAGATTACAATTGTGTGAAGTTTGTGATCTACATGACCAAAACTCTGGTCAACAATCCAAATTTGCAAGTTATTGAGAGAAAATCACAC